>JABXJD010001222.1:0-102530 GCA_013375575.1 Percina caprodes | reverse complement strand
GTTTAATGTTTACCATATTCACCATCTTGGTTTAGCTTGTAAGCATGCTGACATTTACAAATTTAGCACTAAACTCAAAGTACAACAGACGCTGATGGGAATGTCTTTAGTTTTGCAGACATTAGGTCATAAAGCATTAGAAAAATTAAGATTTGGAAGACGATGGTGCTTAAGGAAACACACATGTACCATACAACTCTAATACTCATATTTAATTCTTCAACTTGTTCCTATAAATGATACTCATCAAAACAGAGGTTTGACCAGGCAGCCAATCATAGTTAAGGATAATGGGGTGGTACTTGGGCTGGCTAATCAGATTTTGTTGTTGTTTTCAGTTCTGTTCCCATGGTTATCATAATGTAATGCTGTTGTCAAGAAGGCTTAATTATTTTGAAGGTACATGTTTTAGCTAGATCCCTGGAAGGGAGTGAGCTTACTCAACATTAAATTTAAAATGAAAAAAAAAAAATTAAATATGAAAAAAAACAAACTTTGAATTTACTGAGTAAAATAGATAAATGCAGTGTAAGATAAAATAAAAATCTATTCAACTTGAGCTGCTGTTACCAGGGAGTTTTTCCTGTGTGGGATCAACGAAGTCTATTTTATCATAAATAACATCTTTAAGCAGGTCAGAATGTGTGTGTCTGACTGGAGTGGTTAGAAATAAGAGGAGAGGAAAGATTTACAGGTGATGTAGATGTAAATCGGATGAATAGCTGAAAGTAAAACATTTGTGTGATTTCTATTCCGCTGACGATGCCCGTGCCTACTCAGTTTGTTGCTGCCCGCAACTCAATTCACTTCTCATATGTTTTATGGATTGCCATAACTCTGACACTGATACTGACTATTTTGACAGTGTATTTTGTTTATCCACTCTGCAGCAGGAACACAGCCGCTGTTATTTCACCCCTGCATGCCTCCACAGCAGTCTGCTAGTGTGGGAGGGTACCTGCAGGGCTACAGATGAGATCGCTGATATGAGCTTTCCGGTTGTCCCCAACCTTGACATGCCCGGGTACCACCCTATGAACCATACACAGGCCCCCTGTCCTCTTCCCTAGCCCATGCATTTTTAAACGAGGGATTATGGGTTCATTTGGCGAGCCGTTTAGCCTCGCAAAGCCGCAGTCGGCCTTTGACTTGGAGGGGCCTCCACAACATGAACCCTGCGGCATGGGGTTTGCATGCTAAAAAACTAAGCCGGATATATAGGAGGCAGCACCCTTTTCTCCATGACAGTCCCTGCCCCGGCGCTTGACGTGATGTCAAGCCGTGGTGCGGCGGCAGCTCTGCTCCAGATCCAGGGTCTGACAGGCTGGGTCTGTGGGGAGAGGCTGAGTCCAGACGCTGCTCTGACCCTGCTGCCCTCCTGGATGTTGTTTACCTTCAGGTGTTGGCACCTGCTCAAAGAGAGAACAGGGGAGGGGGGGCAGAGATGTCTGCTTCTACTTTTCCCAGACAGGAATCAGAAATTGACAACGCCGGGCTCAAAGCCCTCAGCCAGACCGTGTGGGCCCTGTGGGCTGCCTAGAACTGACTGGAGCTTGACCATGGCTTAAGCAGGTTCTCCAGGCCAAATAGAACCCAAATCCATCTTTTCCCATGACAAGAAAAATAAATTCAGTGTTTTTCTTTTTCTGCTTTAAGGGAAAAACATATTGACATTTTAACTCACGTTTGAATTAATGCATTTTTCAAGTATGTAATGAATGGCTTTCAGGTCATACAGCGTTTCGATCCACTTGCACTCCAACTAAACCTTCAATTGCTGCAAGACTAAAAAGAAAAGAAAAGAAAGCAGCCACCAAACTGTCACCTTGTCCACCCGCTTTAGTGTAAATGGTTTCTCTTTCATTGGCTTGAATTGATATCATTTCCTGCATTTTGTCAACAATGTGGCATCCAAATGACAATTTGGAAACACAGTGCAGATGTAAATACATTTGGCCTCTCAAATTTGGGGTTAAAAAGACTGGACGCCAATTACAGCAGATATACTTTCTCGCTGATGGTTTAGTGCACACGGCTCTATTCTTGGTGAGCATTAGTGCATGAGTAATTATGGAGAATTATTCAACGGAAGCAAAATTATGCAGTCTTTTTAAAAGACGGACAAATCTGTTGCATTATGTTCATTGTTTTGCAAATGTGGTTGATGGTTCTGTTATCTGTCTGTTGCTCTGCAACACCTGTTTTGTATAATTAAAACAAACTTTGACATGGGATTGTGACTGTCGCAATTAATAGAATCATGAATGCTATTCAACTTACAGAAAATAGCCAGCTGATGGCTGATTTATTTTCATATGGGTGTTCTGTCTTTCAGCTGTGGGCAGCGCATGCCAAACTAGAATCATCATCTTGGAGATTTCAGAGTGTAGAGTTGTATTTTTAGAATCCTCACAAAGAGGGTTTTACTTACCGTTTGCTTATTATATTCAGAATGACATCCCTTCATTTTATATTAAACTCAGAGACACTCACAATCCTGCCAATGTATCCCCTTATACAGATATAATTCTGCAATAAACAGAATTACAAAGTGATGTTTTGGGCTAAGGTTTTATCCTGTTTTCTTTTATATCAATATATCATCTATTTCTAATCTCATATTAGCATAGTTTTGATCTCATAAAAGAGGTCATGTTCTCAGTTTTCATTTGGGGAATTTGGGGATTTTAAGACCATGAGGACGAGTTAACATTTCACATTTACAAATAAATCACACAAGGTAGTTATAATATTTAAGAAAGTTGCTAAATATTCATTTCAACCTCTCTATTAGCATTCATAAGCAGTGTATAAACACTATGGACATGCCATATACCACACTATAATGCAGTCAATAATAATAATAATGTATACTTTATTACTCCTACAAGGGGAAATTACAATATTTTGACTCTGTTGATATTACACACAGGCCAGAATTACACACACATATAGGTTCAGTACCTATACATGCACTCATGGAGCTGTCAGAGTGAGGGAGCTGCCCAAGGCGTCCTGGGGTTGGGGGTTTGCTGCCTTGCTCGAGAGCACCTAGGCAGTGCCCAGGAGGTGAACTGGCATCTCTCCAGCTACCAGTCCACCACCATACTTTGGTCCGTATGTGGACTTGAACCAACAGCTATTGCTTTTTTAGGGGGTAATGTATATGTCAACCACTTACCAAAGCTCCTATGAAGCATCCATGACTGGTGTATTAACAACAGTGATGGTATATAAATAATGGCGTTTTAAATAACGGCGTTACTAACAGTGTTACTTTTTCAGTAACGAGTAATCTAATTGAGTACTCTTCCCATCTTAATAACTCCGTTACCGTTGCTGCCAAAAAATGTGTCGCGTTACTATAATAGAAGCTGTTTTTTTTTCATCAGACCAACTAGATCGCTGAACCAAGAGACTTTTTTTCTTCCTTGGTTAGTTGGCCGTGCACGAGACAAGTGCATAAATGCTGACGATTGGCTGAGGTTGAGTAAAATTTCATGGTAAGCCAATCAGAGGTGGAGTTGGGCGGGTGATTATAAGCACGCAACACACAACACAAGTGAGTCAGTCAACAAGAGACAGGTATAGTTATGAAATCAAAGGGGGGGGGACTTTTCCTGCTACAGATTTCCCACCGTGACTCTAGAGTGGCAACTTGCTCCAAAGCTAATTGCTGTCACTCTCTTACTCCCCCACACACACACACACACACACATACACACACACACACACACACACATACACACACACACACACACACACACACACACACACACACACACACACACACACACACCAGCACAAAAGTATAAACATCAGGCCACTTACATTATTTGCACTACAAAGAGTGTATATATTTGTTATTTATTTGTATTATAGTGCTTACCAAGCATTATCTAATGTTGCCCAGTTGTGGCCTGTTGAGGGGCAATAAATATCAAAAGTTCCAAAACACAAACATCTTTGTCCCACAGCAACATTACAATAGTTTAGATGTGTGTACATTGTTTCTGTTAATAATGTATTTGTATTAAGTGTCCATTTCATTATAATATTCAGATTTATCATGGACATGTATTTTATGTTCCGTTAAAGAGGGTGGGAGGTGGGGTCACATTTGAGCATTTAAATATGTTCATGAAAGTAACGCATTAGTTACTTTCTGAAGTAACTAGTTACGTTTATCATTTTTAACTGAGTAATTTAGTTACATTTTGGAAGAAGTAACTAGTAACTGTAACCAATTACTTTTTGGAAGTAACTCTCCCAACACTGATTAACAATTTCTGAATGCTGCATGAAACAGTATTACATCATTGTAACTCCACAAAAATGAAAAAAAGTGTGTTATGAAGCTATTACGTTCCTATTATAAAATACTTGTAAGTGCAGCAGGTTTAAAACTGTCTATGAGTGTTCAAAACTCATAAAGACTTATCATTGTGTCACTAAGCAATCATTATTTGTACCAGTTATGAATGAGTTATACATGAATAAAAACTTGAAAACAGAAACATATGACTACAATTTGGTGTGTTATGACCCATCGTAGACTCCTCCTGGGTCTTCAGCGGGTAGATGGCCAACATGACAAAGAACAAGGTAGATAGACAACACATTCTCACTCCCAGAAGTGACGCTTGGTCAGGTGCCTTTGGCGTTTGTTGTTGCCGCAAAAAGTCTCCTTTAGCCTCGTATTTAGACGGGATTCTTGCCGTCACTTTTCTGGGTCAGGACGTAAGTTTAACTGACATGCAGCACAAGAAGTAAAGTTTAGGAAAAGATGGTGGGTGGTCATACAATATGTGTTTCAGTGACACGCGGGACAAGAACATGACATGAACCACGGCCTCCTGGGTGAAAGTCCTCTGTTGTTTCACCCATTCACCACCCTCAACGTTTTCAACATTTTGGGTCTTTCCTACTAGTCACTACCGTTGTCTCTCTTAATACTACGTCATGTATGTTCCATTCAGACGCGGAAAGGGGGGATTTTTGCATCGTATCTTTTGCGTCCGTCTTGGACGAGTTGGAAGAGAGAACGGGTTGATGTAGACACCACACTGGCTACATCATGCTGTTGTCGTTGCTTGTACAATTCCTGTTAAGACTTGAAAAATAATCAATATAAGTGCGATTCCACACCCACCATAGAAAGTGTGCAGACTTTTTTTTTTTATATCTGGGGGGGGGTTGTCTATATATGTCTTATTTAGACAATATGTCAGGGTAGCAGCTGTCGCCATGGTCCCTACACGTCCTGCGATGCCGTGTTCATCCTGCCACGCTCTGCCGTGCCCTGCTACGTCCTGCTGTGCCTTGTAATGCCGCACAGTGCCCTGCTATGCCATGAACTACTACAAAGAACTACTACAAACTACTATTTTTTCTATTTTGTTATTGCCACTCTTCATTCTAACCCCAACCGGCCCGTCAGACACCGCCTAGCAAGAGCCTGGGTCTGTCCGAGGTTTCTGCCTAAAAGGAAGTTTTTCCTCGCCACTGTCGCACTGTTGCTTGCTCTGGAGGGAACTACTAGAACTGTTTAAAATTCTGGAGTGTGGTCTAGACCTACTCTATCTGTAAAGTGTCTTGAGATAACTCTTGTTATGAATTGGTACTATAAATAAAATTGAATTAAATTGAATATGTGTTTTTAAAAGGTATTGACTGTCATTGCACCAAATTCATAGCAACTTAGTTGCATGGCAATACAGATAAATTAATCTTAACTCAGGAAGGGCTTTGGAACTCAACTTGCCATTCAAAAGACCCTTCGCTTCATCTATTTCTATTTCTGCTCAATGAGCATTGTGTATGTTAGCCATCCACGCTGATGTATTATAGGGACCGTGAGACCTGCTCCTGTTCCGCTGTCTCTTCCCGCTGCACGCACCAGTTAGATGTGCCGTATTGGTCTGACGACCCATTATATATAAATTATATATCAAATTAATGGTAAATACTTCCAAGGCCTTCAGCTGAATGGGTGCTCTGATAATGGGCATACCATCATCACGTTACACATCACACACTCTCCTGTCAATCTCTTGGAAGCGGCTGCCTCATTGCATTCTACTTCCGACTTCCAATCTTTTTGTAGCTGGATATACTGTATCATTTGTTTGGTCTATGTATGCATGTGGATGACGTCAGTGATAGTGAGATGCTTGCTACAGTTACACTTCTGCTGATGAATCGGCGAAAACACGTTTTATTTCTCTGAGTCACTGCTTTGTTCTAACGCTGCTGGGTGCTCCCTCTCTTCAGTCTCTATCTCTCTCTACCACATACTGCTCCGCCTTTCTCATTTTCGACTCACAGGTGCTGCTAATGCTGCTAACGGCTATTGTCGCTTCGGCAAGTCTGAAGAAGGAAACATGGAGGACCACACATATTCAAAATCCTAATTACGATACCTTAGCTGCAATTCAGTCAGGAGGGACATGTTTGCAGATATGCATATAAGATTTATTTTACAGCTCAAATAAAATGTGCAAAGTCTTTGGCGATTAGACACCATCGCTATATCAATCTTTCGTATATGTATGTATATATGGGGGTAGAGAACCATCAGACCCCCCCAATGGAATCCAGACACGAGTGGTGGCGACAAAGGTGTACGATTCTGATTTTGATTTCTGATTCTGTTTAGGCTGATTGGTAAGGTGAACGCCTCCAACAGCTGATTCGAGTTAGGGTGAGTATTGATTTAGAGTGAGGTTATCCTAAAATGATTTACGCTGAGATACATTTCTTCTTACAGAATGTAGCTTTAAAATACTATGCATCATTTTATTTCTGTAGTTTATAGCTGACAGCTGAAAGTTGAGAACCCGATAATAAGATAAACCAACTTTTTCAGACTTTTCTTAAATCCGGATCAATACAGTATACTGTATATGTATGAGTTAAAGCTGACTGAATGGGAGAGAATTATGGCTTGCATGGGCCCTCACAGTTTATTGTCAATTACTGTGAATATTTCTTCTAACACTTAGCAAGCAGTAGAGGCAGTAGTGGTGGTAGAAACAGCAGTATGCTCTATTATTCCCATTTAATGGGTACATTCTTTAGACCTCTCCTAAACAAACGAGAGTAACGTTGAGAAAATAGAGCTGTGGATCCATTTGTATTGTTGCTCTAACTCTAGTGTAAGTTAAAAAGTGTCATCCTACGTCTGCAAATATATTCCCCCTGGGGTCAAAGTCAATAACCCATTACAAGAATTAAAAGAGCCTCTTCCTTCCTCTGCCATTCTCTTCTGGACAGCAAATAGCTTTGGATTTTTATTCATTGGTTTCTATCAAAAAGAAACAGTTGGTAAAGTGTGTGTCAAAGCAATTTACTCCCTAACATATACTCTACATAGGACAAGATTCTTAAGCAGATGCATAGAAGCAGGAAAATCCCCCTGGATAAGCCATTATGGTGTGAAAAACTTCTCTTTGGTTGTGAGATGAATGCACACTGCCTTTATTAAACACAGGTTTCATCTGTGACAGATTTAGAAAGGTATTTCAGAGATGTTCTCAGAACACAAGCACCAGCTCTGTCGGTACGGGTAATTCAGAGTTTACACCACTGCAGCAGAGAAATGAGACAAGATTTGTGCCTCCAATCTTGCCCTTGAACACCAGGTTCATGCTTGACAACATATTTACCACTTGATTTGTGCTCAGGGCCCAACAGAGTCTTCTATTTCTCACCCCTGTTACATCCAAGATCCAAGAATGTTGTCAGCAAAGCAATCAAATCAAATGATCATGTGCAATTTGAAGGCTGTGAGCGTTGCACTTCTTCTAGAACCTCACTTTAAGGAGGATTCCAGTTTATTACAACTTGGTTCTGTACAATGACACTGTACTCAACAAGTTTTTGGCTGAGATCTGGGGACAATAGTCTTGGACATTAAGATTGGACAGGTTGGAAACCGCAAGTTTAGCCAACTGGTAGTCTAAATCGACAACGTTTTGTTTAAAGGATTGCTTTAAGCTGCCTGAAATTCTGCCGGATGTCCTTATTTTCTGCCAGGTGTCTGTCAACCTCTGCTTTCTTTGTGTTGACATTCTGAATTCTCACTCAGCTAGCTAAACTATCTGTCCAATTTGAGTTTTCTGTTGCATTACTAAAACTACTTTTGAACATACACATGTTCCACCAAAACAAGGTGAAAAATAGTCCTTCCTGAGACTATTTAGCAGACTGCTGTGTAGAAAAGAACAAAAATAAATGCTCATCATGGTTGCCACTTGTACAGCATATAGGAACCCAGATTAATCTCTAAAACATTATTACAACCCTATGAATTCATTAACAAAATAGCATTACTGTGCCTCAATGCAGTGAGTTCTCCACTTGGCCAAACACAATCTTAGCAAGCCCTGATTTGGCATGCTGGATGGGGATTTAGTGGCTTGGGAATAATAGCTGGCTGGAACTTCAGACAAAACCACAGTGTTCCAACATAGCTAACCCTGCTGTTTCTCCAATATGTCCAGATGACCTGGGAGTCAATATCCTTATTTGCTTATTTAGTTCAAGACATGTAGCCAACACCAAAGTTGTTAGAGCAAAGCTGTGATTTATTTAGCCAATTAAACTTGGGGATAATTAGGTGAAGACAACGAGGAGCTGGGTGGGGAATTTGCCCAGTACGCAGAGGTTAGTGATAATCCTCTGTAACATCCCATTGGTCACCTGCCCCAATGGGATTTGAGACTGGAGTTCCTAAAGCAGCAGACCTCACTGGGGCCTCTGAAGGATGATTTACTGTTACTCCCAAGTGTCACACTCATCATTGTAACGTCTTCTCCGCATGCCCTTCCACTTATTTGATCATGTTTTTTTCAACCTGATTTGCCCTGATGTTTTTTTATTATTATTTTTGCACAAAATTAGGAATAATGGAACGTCAAAATGCAATTATTTTCCCAGTGCACATGACGAGGGTGGATTATTGAACGAGCGAGATCAAGCCTATGATGTTGGAGAGCGTGCTAACGAACATCACTGGTCTTTTTCTGCTGATTTCCACATAATGGACACCATGGTGTATAATGAAAGAATTTTGGCCTAATCACACCGATTAAGTGCAATTTGTGTGAGAAAGAGTGGCAACATTGGCGATCAAATTCAGTGATTATTATGGGTCATTTAATACATTTGTCTCAGCTATATGTTATCATTGCAGCAATCAGACAAAAACCTGGTATCTCCAGCGTGTTCTTCTTTACACAATTAGATGAAAAACCCAGTTTTAGTTGGATGATAATCTGTTCAGTAACATTTCCCACAGATTTTGAAAATGGCTTCAACTCGTGGAGGTACTGTACATGTCAACTCAACTGTGAATTAATATGTATTTTCTGATTAAACATAAACTGTGTTAGTAGCTAGCTGCCATGTGGTCAAATTTATTATGATTATTTGACAAACCTAACTCTTTTTCTAACTTCAACAAACATAAAATATACACCAAAATCTTAAAGAACGACCTTAGTTTCTGAAAGTCTATGAACTAGATTAGAACTATATACAATGATAGTGCATGGATAATGATTAAGAATATATCAAGGGTTAAAGGACTTATGTGTCAACAGGATTTGGAAAAACTTGTCCATGCTTTCATCTTCAGTAGACTTGACTACTGTAACGGGGTCTTTATAGGTCTCCCTAAAAAATCAATCAGACAGCTGCAGCTGATTCAGAACGCTGCTGCTCGAGTCCTCACTAAGACCAAGAGACTGGATCACATCACTCCAGTTCTGAAGTCCTTACACTGGCTTCCTGTGCCCCAAAGAATTGATTTCAAAGTTCTTTTGCTAGTTTATAAATCACTAAACGGTTTAGGGCCAAAATACATTTCTGATCTGCTAGTACACTATGACCCCCCCAGACCTCTAAGGTCATCTGGGGCAGGTCTACTTTCTGTTCCTAGAGTCAGAACTAAACAGGGGGAAGCAGCTTTCAGTTTCTATGCTCCTCATATCTGGAATAAACTCCCAGAAACCTGCAGGTCTGCTGCTACTCTCAGTTCTTTTAAATCAATGCTGAAGACTTTTCTTTTTGATGTTTCCTTCCTTTAAATTATGTTCATTTCTTTAATGTTTAATTTCTTATACTGCACTGTAACTTTTATTCCTGTGTTTTATCTGTTTTTATTTTTTTATTTTTAAACAGTTTTTTCCGTGTTTTATCTGTTTTTATTTTTTTAACTGTTTTTATTTTTTTTTTAACTGTTTTTGTGTAAAGCACTTTGAATTGCCCTGTTGCAGAAATGTGCTATACAAATAAAGCTGCCTTGCCTTGCCTTGGTAAAATGCTGCCCTTGTGTGTGTGTGTGAATTGTGTGTGTGTGTGTGTGTGTGTTTTAAAGCACCTTAATCAGTAATGCATCACACAGCCTGTCATCATGAGCAGACGGCCGTGCCCTGTTTATGCCCCATAGTACATCTGAGCAACATGAAATCCATGACGTCAGCTTTTCCCAAGGTGTGAAACTGTACCAAGTCTGACTTTGTATTTTACTCCAGTGTAGACCTGCATTCCTACTTCAAAGTGTATGATACATTCATGATGTGTCTCTACAGTGAAATCCCTTTCTTACTGACACACGCTCTGACACACAACGTAACAGGAAAGGCAAAGGTGTGTTATTTAAAAAAAAAAAAAAAAGTGGGCTTGTATGTGACTCACTGGCTGTGTTGGTAATTCAGAAGATCCTGAACAGCTGTGTGGAGGCATGCTTTACGGATCAACAGCATCAGATCTGTACAAACAAGTATTTACATGCTTGCAGAGATATTAATAACACATGGCATTTTTTTCACTGCCGCAAGGTGGCTATAGCATAGTAATTAACACATGTAAAACTTGTATCTTCAGTTTTCCGTTATGATGAGTTCTTTAATCTATTGAAATGAATGAAACTGTATGTATACAAAATCCGAGCTGGTAATACACGCTCAAACTGTAAAGGTTGGCTGAAGATACGAGCAAGACTGCTTAATTCTTTCTGTGAATGGTTGTAACGATGTACAATGAATATGTGTAGTGTAGAGCATTTGCTGTCAAAAAGAGACGTTCCTGCATGTTTTCCCACCGGGTATGGAAAAAGTTTCATATTGATGGGAGTTTCCCATTGTCTTTTATTGTTGTGTGGCATTTTCTTTTGTGAGGATATAGCCGTGTTAATGCCAGGGCTCACCTTTCCACCTACAAATGTTCCACCAAAACGAGTTCCCTCCTGTCCCTAATTTGAACAGGGCAGTGTTGTTGTTACCTAGGCTTAGCATTGCCCAAAATGATTGGGATGGAACATTTATTTTGCCTTGGCTCGAGATTACAATGGGTTCAGCCAGACTCCAGGGCTGGCACAGTGCTTAGAAGAAGTGTAGATATAAGTTTGGCTATGCAAGACTACATATTTATATAAAAAAAACATTACCAAAAGAAGACACACTATACAACGCATGGGCGGACTGGGGCAAAAGTTCAGCCCTGGCACTGTAGCCAGACCAGCCCATGCAGCCCCACCCATGGACACGTGCATTCACTAGTTACATTTGTGTACAGATGGTGAAATGATATAAACAGTAAATTATGTAACAAATTTTTAAACATTTAATAACAAACAATACTTACTACTTTTAAAAGAGCACACATTTATAACAAATTGGCACATACCGTTTGCTGTTTGTATGCTGTTTCTATCATTCTCTACAGTATGTTGTTCTTTGTTGTTACTGTCAGTTGGTTTCTCTGTTGACACTGTACATGTTTCTCTGGTTCTCCATATATTTTATCTGCTTTAGCTCTCTAACTGCAATCTAAATATGTTTTTATGGCTGTCTGTGATTATACTTCAGGGTTTTTCCTTGCTAAGAATTGGCCTTTGAGGGAAGACAAAGCAGGGCGGTTCTGGGGGTCCTCCCCCAGGCACCAATTTGGCACCAATTTATGGTAAAAACGTCTATATTTATGACAAGGAAATCACAAAATTCTAGTGAACGGTAACAATTCAAAATAAAAAAATAAATAAAAATGTAATATTATATTCAGTAGTCCAGTAAGGGGGGCTTTCACATCTGGGACATGGACCAGATACAACAACACTTGACCCCAAAGTCCAGTTGTTTAATCAGCATGAGAAGGTCTTATGGTAACTTTTCTTCCCCAAGGAACATGCTCCCAGCATGATCACCGGGAGGGTCCGGTTCCGCCTGAACCCTGCTTGATTTTGACTGACCGTCCCAGTATGAGTAACCTCTGATTGGGTTGGTTGGCCGAAAATTTAACAATATTTGCATGAAACTATTTTACACTCATAAATATATTAGCATATTAATATCATTCTTAGAAAACATGATGCAAATAGGAAGTATAACACTGGAAATATCAACCTTTACTCTCAACCTAAGTCTCCACGTAATCCACATGGGATTTTACAGAGATATACAATGTACTGTTCACAATATAGCAACACACACACACACACACACACACACACATGCCATGAGTACAAATACATGGATTTCAGCCCATCGGAGCTGTGTCCATTTCTCCCTGCTGGGAGAACTGGGGAGGGAAATCCTGTGAGTATTGAGTCCCTCCTCCCCGGCCAATGTTCCATAAACAGCTCCCCTCCTTCAGGCAGCTGCCGGCCTTCATAGGTGGACCTGCAGCAGCACAAACAAACACAGGAAGTGCTTTGGGAGGAGCGGCTAAAAGCTTGTTCTCAGACACACTCTGAACGCCTCGCAGCAACATGAGCCACTGTGTTGAGAGCTTCAATAACTACAGCTATACAGTATTGCAGATTCCATAATTTTACCACAAAGTGGGTAGTAATGATAAGTATAAGTAATGCATTCATAAGTGCATGAAGAGCAGGGAAGTCTCAAGTGATTCTCAAGTTATTAATTCCAAACACATCTGCAAAATGATCCAACTGTGAGTAAAATGATGATTTGTTCCAGCAGTCAGCAATAAAAGGGACATGGTTATTGCCACTGATTTGTAATGAGCTTTGTATTGTCTTATTACCAATAATTGTGCAGTAGTGGTTATGAATGCTCATCGTAGACAGAGATTATTCAGAAATATGACATTGGCCCTGGGGGCCGACCACTCAATCCCACCCTTTTTACAATGTACACTGTTCATTAGTCAGCCATTTGTAATCAGTTTAATTTTACACAAACTATGTAAGCAAAAACAGAAATTGTTACACAGAATGTGGTTCTCAATTGTATTTTTGTTTTTTTCATTTCAATGTGTGCTTTCACAACTTTATTCAGCCTGAGATGTTAATTTTGGTAGATTATATGAGTTTACTTTTTAATTATGATTAGATAGCAATGAAAGTGTCTTATTGAAACCTTTTAGTTTTATACTAAAAATTGTAATTACTAAATGACCACAAACTATTTGCCCCACTGTGAACCTCTGAGAATCCGGGGTAACTGCTGTCTTTGCCAGCTGGGTAATTCAGTCTTGCTCTTGCACTTCAGAAACAGCAAGAGGGCGTCACCTATATTACAAGGCATTCTGCTTATTCTAAAAGGTGAAATATGCAATAGTGTGTGACGTATAATAATTCAAATTGATTGAAAATTACAATTTACAATCTGTTGTTATTACACATTACACACTAGCCTGAAATACACACACATACTGTACATGCACTAATGGAGACAAGTCAAAGTGAGGGGGCTGCAACTGCTGAACAGGCACCCTGACAAGTTGGGGGGTTGCCTTGCTCAAGAGCACCATGACAGTGCTCAGGAGGTTAACTGTCAACCCTCCAGCTACCAGTCCACCTCTCAGTCCATACAGGGACTTGAACCAGCGATCCTTAGGTTCCCAAGCCAACTCCCTACGGACTGAGCTACTGCCCCCCCGTATTGTGTACTTCATGGAAAGTTTTCTTTTTATTTCTAAAAAGAGACAAGTGATATGAATATCAACAGAGGAGTGACATTTTCATATTTAATCAACTTCCCAGTCTTATCTTGTCATATCATCAATTGCTTTGCTGTATCATTTACTTCAAAGTTCCACAAATATTAAACACATTGACATCCTTTATCCTGGAAAAGGTCCTTCATCCTGAGCTATAAAAAGCACTTTATTTAAAAATCTGGCTTGATTTTGTTGCCAAAGGCAGAGGTGTCCCTTCCAAATTTTATGCATCACATGAATCCAGTGTGGAGTGTAGAGTAGATGCACTTGAATGTTGTGGGTTGCTATTTTAGGCACAAACAGCACAACATGTCTACAGTATGTGGACACTGATGACATTTGCCACTTGCAAAGCTATGAGCTAAAATAACCGCTTAAATCCTCAGATGCTCAAACTGCACCATTGCTGTACGAAAGTACATGCTCAAGCCTAAATGTGACAGAATTTAATGTAATTATTGAACACTGCTGGCTGTTTTAAAATAATCAGTGATAATCCAGAATAACATCCAATAAATCCTTTCACTAACACTTTACTTGATGGTATCTACATAAGAGTGACATGACACTGTCATGAACACACAACACTGTCATCACCCAGTCATGACACATGAACCTAACTCTAACTATAACTTGTCGTGACAAAACCGAATGACACTTACTAAAAGAAGCATTGTGTCATAAATGTTTCTGAATTATTTATAATGTTTATGACACGTTCATGACAGTGTCATGTCACTCTTATGTAGTTACCTTCAATTAAAGTGTAACCATCCTTTCTTGTCTCCTTATGAGGATGCTGTTGGTGAGGTAGTTGATCAGTCTTTCAGTCTATTGGACAACTACTCATACACACTTGGTGTGGATATCCAAGAAAAAAATCCCAGCACTGCCTGTCAAAGGCAAAAGTAGCGTGAGGTTTTTACAGTGGCAGTCAATCTCTTAAATGTGCTGTACTTGAAATGCTGAAAAATGATTGATCTGCGATTACCTTACACCGCAGTTCACGTCATGGCCCTCAGCGTCTGATACTGTTACTCGTGTGCGCTGATATGTGGCTACTGAAACAAAGAACTGTTGAGTGCAGCCACTTTACAGTACTTGAAGAAAGTGAGCAGTGCTGCTACTGCTGCTGCCATTGTTTCCATTGTGAACAAGATTGCCACCGTGCTACCAAGGAGACAAAGAGCGGCCGCCACTCTACAGTTGTTGCGTGCCGATTTGGTGGTGTCAGCTGAGTTGACGAAGGTTCAGATTTTTCATCTTGTTGTCGCTGCTTGTTCTGTGACAGTACAACACGTCCTCATAGCTAAATGACAGAATATAAAATGCCCATGATTCCAAAAACGAGATATACTGTGTGTGTATATATATATATATATATATATATATATATATATATATATATATATATATATATATATATATATATATATATATATATATATATATGACCGTTATAGTTCCTGGCGCATAGTGGCAGTTTTAAAGACGTGACTGTAACATGTGACCTTAATGGCCGCTTAAATCATGTGACCATTCTATTTCAATACAGTCACAGTTTTAAACATGTAGAGCTAAGAAAGTTTAGGCAAGAAAAATAATTATAGTAAGGTTAGGAAATCATTAGGGATTGGCTTAAATGAGTCTCATAAAACTACTAGAA
This sequence comes from Percina caprodes, assembly GCA_013375575.1. Taxonomy (NCBI): domain Eukaryota; kingdom Metazoa; phylum Chordata; class Actinopteri; order Perciformes; family Percidae; genus Percina; species Percina caprodes. Next base: position 86,896 of record JABXJD010001222.1, on the reverse strand, counting down.
TGAGGAGATAACGGTGTCATGTACAAAGATCCATAAAAGTCGGTTATTTTCAATACGTTTGGTTTCCCACGACACACAAACCAGTCTCATGAGTGAAAGTCCTGGTTTGGTTGAGCTATCCACCACCCCAACCTAGCTCCCTACACAGAATTTAGTGCTATTTTACTATGTCACCTTAATTACTCCTTTGCTCCTGCAATAATTACTACGTCCATGATCGGCTAACAATAAATGTAAATATTGGTCATTAGAGCTGCTTGCAAAATTAATCTATAAAGTTGTTTTCTGGGTCAGGGCAATCTGGACCATAGCGACCACAGAAATTGTCCATGAGCAACATCAGCTTCAAGATAGGGGTCATAAATAAAATGTTTTTATAATATCAAGCACACTTTGCCAGAATAATCAAGCCATATTGCTAACCACTTCTTCTACATCAAAATACATCCCACTGTACTTAGCTGAGTGATGATATTTCAGTAAGTGGATGGCAGCAGCCTGTGGAATGTGATACAGGATCATACTTCCATTGGAATGTGGCCCATTAAAAATTAACCCTTGTATGGTATTCGGGTCAAATTGACCCATTTAAAATTTTACAAGAAGAAAAATTGTTAACCTTTGGTTAAAAGTAAAAAATTTTCTACCTGAAAAACAATGGGCTTACCTTATTTTCTGTGATAAACATGTATTCCTAACTCATTTCAGAAAATTATTACAAGGGTTAAGAATTTCTATTTTTCCTGATGGCAGACGCAGTGGTAGATGGCTGGACATACCACCTGTTGTAAATTATAGAGTGTGGTCTACTCTATCTGTGTCTTGAGATAACTCTTGTCATGTGTTGATACTATAGGTAAAATTGTATTGAACTGAACTATCTTCTACCATACGATAATGGTGGTTCCTTTTCTATGACCACAATCTTCTCCTTCCCTTAAAGGACAATTCCGGCTCAAAATGACCTAGGAGTTACATATGTGTACAGTACCAGTTGAACCTCGGTGTGTTTCAGCTGTGTTACTGGTTAGTGGTTTCACAGTGTTCAACTGGTCATGACTGTTTTCAAAGATGGCGCCCAAACGCTACTGTCTTTATAATCTATATTTGCGCTGTGATTGTCCTTACACCAGTTTTAGTTGCATGAACTTAACCAATTATTAAGCTGAGATGTGGAAGAACAGAAATTGCTATAATTACAACCTATTTGGTTTGTTATTTAGGTAGTTGGACTTGGAAGGTAATGATTGTTATTGCCATGGAGCTTTATGCAGCATTTTTCCTTAGGTTGAAACTGGAAATGCCATGAGATGAGAAGTTTAATGGTTTATCCCACTGAGGTTAATCCTTCGGGCTCATTTTCTGGGGAGCATGAATGTGCCCAGTAATGTCATTTGGATCTACCTTTCAGACTTTGACATTTGAGCCTGATGATGATGCTATAGAAAAGCTTGGGGATTACAAACCTCTTTAAGAGTTGTCCTTTGGGGACCATTTAAACCCAACTCAGATTTCAGAGCAATCTGGCCTGTAGCTGTTGAGAGCTGTTTTTGCTCGTAAACAAAGACTTGAATGGACAGATGTATTGAACAGCCACCATTTCCATGCTTGTTTCATTAAAAAAACATTTGACTTGCTTCTGAGGGAATCATCATATCTCCGTGACCGCTAGAGCAGAGCTCTTTCAAAGATTATTTTTGTGCCATCTGTGCTTTTTTAGACACCATCCAGTGCAGAGATAAAAGGAAAATGACACTGAAGTTGGACTGAAGATAGTCTATATCCAAAACATTCCACTGTTGCACGACTAAAACTACTTTTGAACGTACACAGAGACATTACAATAACAGGCCAGAAAGGAAGCCACCAGGGCATTCCACTCCATTCTTTATGGAGATTTCTCTCCCTCCCCCTCCCAGATTCCATGGCTTGCAAATACGTGTCCCTGTTTACATTTCAACACTACCTCAGCAAACTAGATTTTGCTATTTTCCAGGAAAACGGAATGAAATCCAAAGGGACAGTGGGAAGGCTCCAGGATCTACAGTATTTTGAGTATGTGCTCTAATTCTTGCGATGACAAACTGCAGGTAGAAATACAGTTGACAGTAATCTGATGGCATGTCTGAACTGCTTAGTATTGTGAGACATCAAAAAGATGGATGATTGTATGTGACAGATGTCAGCATGGGATATGTGGCAATCTAAACCAAGGATTATGAGTTCCAATGAAAGAAAGGAGAGAGGATGAACACTCATCTATTTGTGTAAATTCTGTGAGTCGAGGACACAAAAAGTTGAAGCACTCACTCTCACAGCTCTCCCTTTCATGCTTGAGTGTCGGTCATGAAAGGAAAGAATGCTGAGAGAGATATTTATCGAGATCTGAAAGACAAAAAACGACAACACCAATCATGACAGAGAAGAAATTTTGATGAAAACATTCTTGACACCAAAATTAATTGCTGTATTATTGCTATTGCTATTATGGTCTTCTCACTTACAGCTGGGTCGACATAAAGCCACAAAAAAGTTACTTGGATCGAAAATTTCAGAATAAGCAACAAAAAATAAGCAGGCTAACATGTATCATAAACCTAAATTGATATGCGTGCCGGATCAAAACATGCGAGTGGCGATTTGGTATTACAAAGAAGGGATGGGCGATATGGAGAAAGTCAAATAGCGATATTTTTGACCAAATACATCGATGTCAATGTATTGGCGATATTGTATGTTTGACTATTGGTGCATACACAAAACATTAACAAAATTAAAGTTTTAATCAATAATCATCAATAATGTGGATACAATGACTATGTGGGTAAAGGCAAACAATAGAACAGCTAGAACAGTCTGGTAAGTTCAGAATAAGATAAGATAAGAAAAACCTTTATTTGTCCCACAGTGGGGAAACAGCAACAGCAAAGATAAGAGCAAGATAGGTAATTGTACAGAGATAGATAAATGTACAAAATATAGCAAACAGGATTATACAATAAATTACACATGAATTATTAAATTGCACTTTCCCCAAATGAAAAATTATGCACAGATGTAATGATAATGGCACATGGGATGCAGGATATATTGCACAGAGTCAACAAGAAGGATAGATCTCTCCTTCACACAGTGGGAATATATATCACTTTACTGTGAAGCAGCCTTAAAAACCAGGAAAAGGCAACACGTGTCATATCTTAATATTACAATATCCATAATTGAAGACAATATGTGGATGTGGAAATAATATCCATATATTGCCCTGCCCTATTACAAAGTAAAATGTTCCCTCCAGCAGTGGTCAGTGCTGACACTTGTACTGCAGTATTAATGAACCACAGCAGTGCTTCCAGTAGTACCTCAATTAGTTGTACATTAATGGAGGCAACACATTTTCTCTGCCATAAACTGCATAGCAGGGAAACAGTCTCTTTACTGTGCATATAAGGCACAGTGGGCAGGGAAAGCCATGTTGGATGGATGTGACCTGCATGTATATGCTTTGGAAACATGTCTTCACCACAGAGGGAGGAGGAGCAGTACTCTGATCAGCATGCCTGTGCAGGACTTAGATTCAAGCTTGCTCCACTGTTGCCTGAAGTCATCAGATATAGAACACAAAAAATATGCTGTAAGTCTAGAAAAATTGCCAAGCCCTGACAAGACACCAAAGAGGCAATCAACACATTTAAAACCACTGTATCAACTGCTTCACATTCTGCATACAAGTTTTGTACTCTGAGACACTGCGGCAGAGAGACTAATGGGATTATCATGAATATCATGTGGTGATGTGGCGGCTACACTGATGACTAGCCCAAAGGTGTGGAAAAACAATTATTGTGCAAAACCACCATGGGGAAAAGATGGAGCATTAAAAAAAAGAAAAGAAAAAAATACTATGCATTTTCTCCGCCTCATCTTCATAAACCTGTGTGGAGAGAGATGCTCGGGAGCCAATGTGTTTTAATAGCTGTCACCGGATGCCATTCATGTTTCAGCAGCTTTGACAGGTCCAACATTACCCCTCAAGCCAGCGAAATGTCAAGCAGCACACACGCCACCAGCTACTGTAAAGTTGATGAGCTGTTGAAATGACTTATTATGATTTCAGATGCTGTATCTATTATGTCAAGGGAACAGGATTTCAATTTAACGGCATATATAACTTTACAACAGCTCCAACCCATAAAGTGTGCATTTCACACTTCCTTTGTTATATGGTGTCTATTATTAAGCAAAGCTATCAAGAGGAGAGAATTAGTGCTTCTCTTGTTCTTTTATAATCCTCTGATGTTGGGATACGGCTGGAAATAAAGCGTCTGTGTCTCGTCCGCGGGCCGGAGTGGCAGTTTCGATTTCACATGTTGAATCCGACATGTAAGAAGATGTGGAGCACAATTGTTAAGAGATTTAATTATCTGATAGCATTGTATGAAGTATGGGTTTTCCAATTATTGTAAATTCTCGTGTGGTGCCCTGTCTTGTCAATCCTGACTCTGGTCAAGCTTTCTTTGGCCTGTCTGAGCATCTTTTGGATCATAAACTGATCCGTATCATTATCTCATCCTGTGTCTGGCATCTACGTCCTCATATTTATCCTCTTAGTCACAAATCATACTGTCACTTTTTTATTGCTTCTATCTTTTGATTCCACATTGTCTGCTCCCCTCAGGTCCTTCTTTGAAATAAAACCAAACGATATATCTGATCTCAGTCAAACAGACCATAGACACTAACAAATAAGAGGTCTGCTGTTTTGTGCTTGAAGCCGAGCTGTTCAAAAAGGTTTGCTGAGGCTTAAACCAGGTATGTCGTTGTGGGGCCCTCATCTTTAGCCACCCACCACCACCAGCAATTGTCTAGTCTCACATTGCCAGACCTTCCTCCGCAGCGCTACGAAGGAGGGTCTGGCTAATTTACACATCATTCTGGGATGGGAAAAAAACGTGCTCTGGTTCATTGGCATTTCTTTAAAGGAGCAGTGTGTGACATTTTTAGTTGTTTATTATCAAAATCGTTGTTGCCCATTCAAAACTTGTCCTTTTTCATGAATATTTACCACCTCCATACATTCCAAGTATTCCTTTTGGCTTGATATTTTACATTTCCATTCACATGAACTGGGGTAGACACTCAATATTCAGGCTCCATCTTGAAATACGTTAGCCGGTAAGGGACATACAGGACATACTGCTCTGCCGTTTGCGTTTTTGCTGTCACATGATGAACTTCCAGGTGCTACCGATGCTGCTAATGGGTATCGTAGCTTCGCGGTCCTGGCAAGTTAGAAGAAGGAAACATGGAGGACCACACGTATTCAAAATCCAAATTTCAGGAACAGGAGTCTTCTTCTTTGCCCAGAAAAAGAAAACGGATATTGAAAAGAGCGAGAGACCGGCTTTTTGAAGTGTGAAGGCGACCGTAGCTGTATACTTAGTTTGAACTGGGTGGTGCAAGAGAGTGTATTGCGATATTTGAGCTCAACGCTGGATGGGGGAAATTCACACACAGTGGACCTTTAAACCAATCACAATCGTCTTGGGCGGCGCTAAGAGCCGGACAGAGCCACGGTGCCTCTGCTAAATAGTCTCAGGAAGGAACTTGTTTTGGTGGAACATGTGTACATTCAAAAGTAGTTTTAGTCATCCACAGAAAACTCAGATTGGACAGATAGTCCAGCTAGCTGTCTGGATTTACCCTGCAGGGATCTGAGGAGCAGGTAACCATAGTCCTCAGAAATCCACCAGAGGTTGAACGCCCCCACAGAGACAGAGGAAGGGGACGGACATCCGGCCGAATTCCCAGCTGCACCGGAGCAATCCCAGAAGTGGAACGTCGTGGATATAGACTAGCAATTGTCCAATCATAGCTTAGCAACCCTAACTACCACTGCACTGAGAGACCCAATGCGCCAGTGGCCTCATTCAAATCAAGTTTAAACAAAGTGATAAAACAAGTCATAAAGCATATTTCTCATTTTGGAATAACATCCTTGGTAGAAGCCTTGGATTTTCCTGGTTACATTGGTGTCTCATAAGCCCTCTTTCCTTCCTGTCATCCCAAAACAGCCTTTATTAACCCTGTTAATAATCCTGCTTCCTTTTGGAAATGCTTATTGGCAGAGTGGAGAGATTTATGCATGAAACATGGGAGGTTATAGGCTTCACACTATTTCACACTGGATATGTTTGGTGACAGCGAGCTGTAATGGATTGAAAGGTGTGAATCCATATGGATTTACTATAGGGAAGTAATAAAACATGTTGGTTCGCTTTTTCAGAGGGAGTGGGCGACCTAGCTGTAGACCCTGGAAGATGAGTGGGCTTCGTAGGAAAGCCGACAGATTGCACATAATCACAAATGTGCCATTTCAATCCCCACCTTCTATCAAACACTTAAAAAAATGGGCTGCAAACGTTTTACAGTTCCACTTTATAACGTTAATGAAAAAGTTTCTCCTTTTTCTACTTTCATGTAGTTCGTTAAGAATTTCAAAATCAATGTTTAAATAATGATATATGTTAATTTGCCACCAAGCTCAGCATCTTAACTCATCTAATCGTATTAATTTATTGACTGAATATAAAATCTACGCTCTCCTCTTCACATATTGCTTTCCTCATTACCTGTACCTGTCACTTGTGCTTGAATGCCTATTAAACTGTTCTCTCTTTTGCATTACTTTTTTACTCTTTCTCCCTTCTAGTTTAATTGTTTTTTAAAAGACCATTGAGGTTTTTGTCTCTCACCCACTCAATTATTCATTCCTCCACTCTGCAATCTGTTGCTATCAGCAACACATTCTCACTCCCGTCTCGTAAAATACGGACGCTTGGTCAGGTGCCTTTGTCGTTATTATATAACATACGCTTGGTCGTCTCCTTTAGGGTCATATAACACGCGCTTGGTCCCCCGCCACCCACGACCAACCTACTTATGCGGAATTTCCCCCTTACATACTACTCGCTAAACCCTGTCTAGATGTTGCTCTCCCCGGTATGTTCTACACACACGTCGAAGGACGCCTTTTTCCTCGCATCAGACGCTGACAGCCAGTGTCCAGATGAGAACGGGTTGCTATCAGTTGCATCAGCCCATGTCGCCCTGCACTGCTCACGCTCATATGTTGGTTCTCCAGAGGTCCTGTAGCTGTAATAATGGATATAGCTAATGGTTGTAATTCACTACGTGTTATTATTACATGATACATCCAAGGTATGAATGTATGCTGTAAAGCCTGTATAACGTGGATGTAATGTCATTAGCTTTTTCCAAACAGCTTTTCCTAACATCAGTGGTAGCTAGCAGTTGATTTCTAATGAAAACTATACATCGATCAACATACTCTGTTGCTCATATTGGTTGCAGGTCTATCCAATTGGGTGCAAAGGCATTTTCTTTCCTGGTTTGGTTGAAACATGCCCCATAATCCCAGCCCAATGGAGCAGTATCAGACTCATATTCTGACTAGAATCTGCGTATGACCACATCAGGCTATCATACTGTATCTGACTAGATGAAAAAAAGAAGTAACAGAATTGTCAGGATTCAACACAAAAGTCATTTTCCATTACCTCTAAAATAGGGTTAAATCAAAGCAGTTCTTTGTCCAATATGTAGAAATCTAGCAGTATTTATTTTACTGCTTGTTTAGCAAGGACATTACAAAATACATAGCTATATAATAGCTAATTTGCATCTATAGTCCCTGGGCGGAGGCCACAAGTGATGCACAGGTTACCGAGATAAAAGATTAGTTGTAGAAAATCAAAGGCTTACACTTTGTAAAAAGCAGAAACAAAAACAATCTGCATATAGGGCTAACAGAGAGAGGGAAGAGGCTACTACCTAATTAAAAATCTCAGGTTAAAAAAAAAGTGTCAGGTCAGATAGCTTAGAGGGATAAACGAATGATTGGAAGAGAGAAGGAGGATTGTTCAAGTCCAGTATGGTGCAATTAAAAAAATGAAGAATACAAATGGATGAATAATCTGTACAAGCATCTCGACAGGTATACAATTCTGCAAAACTTTTATATTCTGTATACAAACAAAGGAGCAACTACGTTGACATCTCCTGCAGATCACTGTTTGAAGCAGCCTATAGGATGGCAAGGTCGATCAGGTGCTGCTTGTCAAAAGGTCTGTAGAGTTGTGTGACAAGAAAAGATACTAACCCTAACCCTGACAACTAAAGATACAGCCACCCACTTCTGGAAAACCTCCCGCTCAACCTTTCTAACTATAATAAGAGCTCAGTTATTTAGACAGTAACCAGTCAGCCAAGGACATCACTTGTGTTCTATTCCATCATATTCATGAATGCTCTCCATCTTTTAACACCTTATATGTTTTGACATTTTACTAATTTGAAAACAACATGGACCAACTTATCTCATATACACTCAGTATTGCATCTTTCAGACTCTGAGCGTCTCTGCAGCTCCCCCCTCTCTTTATCTACATCACTGAACAACAAACAAAAGTCTTGCTTTGACAGCCACGCAAAACCCAAAGTCACACAAGTTACCAAGGGGAATATTTCCACATGCTAATTCAGTCGCTCTGGGAAGCGGGCATGCAACACTGACCTCTTTCTGAGTCATAGCATGCCACTGGCATATTAATGGCAATATAAACATGGTACAAGGGCTAAATTACAACGCTACAACTGCCTCCTCTACATTTGAATGACAATGGTATACTGTTGATACTTGCTATGTGTTTGCAGTGGAGGGTCTCAAAGGTGAGTGCGTTCAATCCAAGTGATGCATGTACAAGAATCTTCAGAACGCATCTTACATCAATTTATCAATCAATCAATTTTATTTGTCACATTGAATCGTACGAGGTACAATTCCAGTTAAATGTAATCCCATAAACTTGTCCCTGATTCATCATGAAGCAGAATGTGGCCGTCAGATTGGTACACACAAGAAGAGTGACCCGGCTTAATGGCGCTGGTTAGGGTTAGGAAAAAAAAATGGTGGGTGGGGTCACAAAATGTACATTTCAGTGACACAAAGGACAAGAACGGGAGATGAACCACGGTCTCCTGGGTGGAAGTCCTATGTTGATTGACAAGACGCCCAGCAGAGAAGTGGTAGCCGGTGCCCCACTGTTTGCATATGGAGATGGACGCAGAGATGGTCTTGTTTGTCCACGTAGTCGGCATCGTAACCTTAAGTCGTAGCCGATAGCCATCTCCCTTTCCCCTCCGTCTTTACTCTGATGTGTTTACATTTAAAAACCTGGTTAGCTCACCTGGTTGATCGTGCGTCCCATGTGCTGAGACGCGTAGCCACATGCCATCACCACCCAACGTCCAACATGTAAAGCAAAACTAATATTTGTAAAACAGACAATTCAGCATTCATTTTGCGGAGCTGACGGACCTTCTAGAATCAATATCTGTTAAAAAGAGTTAATGCAGAATGCACATTGTATCAACTCGTGATCAGCACTCTGAAAAACAACACTGCAAAATCATGAAATGTGCAGAAGTATTTGCTGCAAACATTTAATCAGGCAGTCAAAAAACACTAAAATAGTAAAACCGTGCACAAAATTCTCACTACTTCATATATTGTTTGGCAGTTTAATTATAGCATACATCATATTTTATAAGCTGATGATATGTTATCTTGATCTGCAAAGTAACCAGCAATTATAGCTGTCAGATAAATGTAGAAAGATAATAGATAATAATGACACTTTAACTGATTCATTCATTAGAACAAGTGAAGGATACCAGTTACTACGTTGTTAAAGAGTGCGGTTGTCAGGTTTGGTACCATGGTGCCGTTGTTTGCAGAGACCAAACTAATGTGCTTTATCACTGAACTCTGGCCACCTGTGCATTAGGCCCGATGTGTCGTCTCCGTCCAGGCATCGCGGGACCGCTGACTTCAAGGCACTGAACCATAATCAACCCTAACCATAACCATAACCATTGCCTAATCCTAGAACAAGGTATTTCTAGACATACTGTACTTCCCTTCCACTGCTCAGGTTTCCTCTCTCCTTAGGTTTTCTCTGGACCTCCTCTGCAGCGCATCATACCCAACCTTTTAACCCCCCTGTATGCTTTCTTTTCTTTTCCTTTGTTTTATATTTTATATGACTTTTTTATTGCTTGAAACCACATTCATGATTAAAAACAACTGTATTATTTTAATATTTCCATATTTATGTCTTCTATAGCATGATTCTTGGATTTTATTATTTTTTCTTTCCGGGGATTCATTTCTACTTGCATAAGGGGTCCTCCTTAATGTTAATATGTTTTTAAGTTTTTTAATAAAATTATTTGTGGTGGTCTTTAATAACTCACCTTCTCACATATCTATATTTTAATCATTTGATTGGGCTTCTCTATTTATGGCTAATAATTATTATTATTATTATTAGTATTACACATTGAACTACTTGCCTCCAGATTTTAACATGATAATACATGATAATGATTTATTCATTTTTATTTTGTGGCACTTTTTACTTTTAAGCACTTTTAAACACAGCACTTATTAATAATTTTGAATGGTATTGTGTATTTTTTAACCTCAAGGGCAAGTAATTCAGACATTATTATTTTAGTTTTTGAGGTTAAATAATGTCTTTAACATAGAATTTCTTTTATATTGGGACCCCGGGCTATTTATTTTCATTTATATATATATATATATATATATATATATATATATATATATATATATATATATATATATATATATTTATTTAAATTATTTATTTGGTAATGTATCCAGGAGAGAGACCAGGGCAGGAGTGGCGGTAACCTTTTATTTAAAGTTTTATTCTTCCGTTGCTCGACCTGTCCAGTGGTTCTTTTAACCTGCTTTTAATATGTGCCCTTCTTTTAAAAAGCTTTTTTTTTTTTTTAACTGTTTTATTCACACCAGTGGTCCCCTTGTGCCCGTTTCCCATTTTAACCCTAACCATAACCATTGCCTAATCCTAGTGCCTACCAGGCAGCGCTGCCTGGAAGGCGACGTTGGGGCTTAAAACACTGATGAACGTGCATTAGCTGGAGACACTGCTCAGGTCCAGCTAACCCATGTAACTCTCTGTCAAACACACAAACTGTCATCTTCATCTTTCTGTACAAATCCAACAAATATGATACAACAAGTTAATCAGTGAGCTTGAGAGGCTCATTTCTTAACTTTGGACAGAGCCAGACTAGCTCTTTACTCCAGGTTTCAGTCTTCATGCTAAGCCACTGTTACTCCAGCTTTGTACATTACACACAAACAGAGTAATATCAATCCTCTCATCTCACTTTGAGACAGAAAAGAAATACGTACAGTATATTTCCCCACAACTATCACTGTAAGAAAAGAATTCTGTAGATTTGTAGTATATCCTCTTTTCCTTTAACGGACATTTCTGTTAAAAAGGTAAAAACACCTGTGAAAAATCATTATGGAAAATTCCTTCATAATAACACACAATCCCGTATTTCTACAGTGTGTTTCTTGAAGTAGGATTTGAAGAATATATTTTAATGTTAACTAGGCTTAACAGAATGGGGCAAAAATGCAAAGACATTGAATGTAAATAGGACCAAAACAGAAACTCAAAAGGAATGTGGGAAAGAAGTCAAATTTTGTCTAAGTGCTGTCTGTTTTGGGCTTCAAAGCCATGATCCACTCAGCATATCCTCCCAACAATAATCATCTGAAAGAGAAGATAAAAAGGAGCAAAGGGGCTAGGTGTGGGCCGACCACTATAAATCTTACACAATCCCTTTTGTTTCCCTAAAGGGCAACAAGAACTGAATCTAGAGTCAAAAGTGCAAATGGGGTGTTTTAATGACAGAGATGAACCAGAAAGCTTGGAGCTAGCCAGTGGCGTCTCATTAATATATACACAACTGGTGTTAAAGGATGACTACCTGCTCCCATATTCCACCTCAGTCAGAGCTGATGTACTGCAGCTCAAACGGGTGGTGCTGAAGAGGACAGAGTTTACGAGCGGCAAGTAGCGATTGATGTTATAATGATTGCGAGTTTCTCTGTAGGCCGCCTTGCTGTGGATAGCTGTGGGCCTGACTGAAACAGCTGAGGAATCTACATTTTCTCTGACTCATCAGAAGATGAAGATTGTTTTCCCTAAGGATGAGAGAATGAGAAAAGAGTGCAGCTCTATTGTAGTCTGGTCTCAAAACTATCCTCAGTTTTTTGTACTACACCTAGTAATCATTTTCTGCGTTACCCAGGTATCCAAAAGGGGTGGAATGGAATATGAATTATTTATAATTATAATTATTAGAGCTTTTTTTTTGACATTTGATTGTCAAATGTTTATTTTTATTATTTAGAGGTGTGAGAGAAGTCATTGGGCATCACGCAAGAACATTTACATATTCTCATCCTCTCTGATATTAATGATGAATCCATTAAATTCGAGCCATTGCCAAATGAGTTGCTATAAAGCTAATTAAGACTATCAGCTCCACACAACTCTCTCTGTATTTCTCAGTATGGCTATGTTCAGAAGATTGTGTCCATCATGTTGTTTATCCCTCCGTGTCCTCCTTGGCTACTAGCATCTGTGTGGAGGAGGGGTGGGGGTGTTGCGCAATCACAGAAATCTTGAGTCATGTGGTCACGCCAACAAATTTGTTGTCATTACTTAAGAAATCCTCATGTGGGCCACAGAAACTATGCACTATTGCTTTAATCTCTCTTATATGATTGTTCCCATTAAAGAAACAATATGTGTTATATAATAGCATTAATCTTAATTTTATCATACTGTCCCATTCACAAAAGCAAATAAAAATCACCAATATTCACAAATAAAATGACTAATTTTGCTGATTTTTTGGCAGTAGCGCATTGGATAGCCATTACTTCTACCTCACTTAACACAATGTAGTGAAAACAGTCAATATTTGCGCAGCATACTCATTTACTCCGACATCTGTTCTCTCGTGCCCCAGTCTGCCAAAGGTGAAACAGAGCAAACTGATGCATTAATGAGGTTAGGTGAGTTGCTAGAATGTGCCGTGCAGCAGGCATCCTGACACCAAGCATTCACTGCACACTGGATAGTCCCGTTGATTTTACTGTATGCTGTATACAGAATAAACTACACAACAAACTACACCAAATACTTGAATTATGCTCATTTACAGTGCTTTTAGATACAATGTCAACGTTTTTTCGCTTCCTAAAATGTCTGCTAATGGTAATTTTACTATTCCCAAATGTCCCAAAGCACCTTCCATGCTTCTTGTGTCTGGATTGGAAGAAGACAATCTGAATTTTCTACAGCTACACTATGTTACCAGATTTAGTTTCCTTTTCTGCCCCAGAACAAACTAAAACACTGTTAATTTCTGGTGTAACATATGTTTAAATATAATGGATTGTTTTCAGTGAATCTTAAATAATAGGAAATAATAATAACATATAGAGAGTTGAAGTCACGCCCTTCTACTACTGGATCAAAAAATAATTTGCCTCTCTACGTTCACTCCCGTTCATAGTTTGTCCAAATTAAGGTCCCATGAGGTCCACCGGAAGGAGCGTGACTTTGGCTCTCTATATACATTTATATAATAATAACAATAATAATAATAATAATTATAATAATAACAATAACAATAATAATATTGAATCTTAGTTCCAGCTTTGTTTGTGAGAGGACTCAAATATACAGCACTTATTTATTGATCTTAGTTAATTGGTCTTTAATTTAAAAAGATACTTTGCTGTATTTTAATCCAGCTCTGTGTCTTCTTTATGTGGGCAGTGTAAGAAGATGAACGTTTTATGGCTTTGCTCCGTAGCTGCAGTGAACGGAGCTCCCAGCTCAGCATTGCAGCGTGGAGGTCTGCCAATCTCAGCTGCTCTCAGCTCCGTGCACTGGCGCCACCGAGGGAAGCCAATCACCATTTATCCACACACACACACACACACACACACACACACACACACACACACACACACACACACACACACACACACACACACACACACACACACACACACACACACACACACACACACACACACACACAGCCCACATGAAGATGACACAGAGCTGGATTCAAATAAGCAAAGTATCCCTTTAACTTTATTCAGGTTGTCTTCACCACAGCCCAAAGACCTTCTTAAGTGAGTTATTTCCAAATGAATTGCAAATAGCAATCAATTACATGTACAGATGATTGCAAACATATGTTTTAAAGTAAACCATATCCATAATACTGGCACAATGCCTTCTGGCCACAGAAAGAAAGAAAGGAAAAGGGCTGCACTTAGGTTCATATTTGTATTTTGGGTATTTACTAGAACATGTTTACATGTTTTAATGTTAAAAAACCATTATGTTTCTCATACTGTCTGTCTGAATATACCTGTCTGATATGTATTGTATGTCATTTAAGCCTGCCCTGTCAAAAACAAATTTCCGTCACTTGTGAAAGACAATAAAGTTGTCCTTATCTTATAAGCAAGACATGGAAATCTCACTTTTTACAATATGGGACCTTTAAAATACTTGCATGCCGTTAGGTATACTAATAGGAACGTGTGCTTCACGACATTTTTATTTCAAAATGGCCTTTGCCTGTTGTTAGAAAACAAGGTAAGCACTGAAATGCAGTGGCACAATGCAGTAACAATTAGATGTTGGATAGCATTGCTGGACACAGAATTTAATTTTCCCATACCTACAACTGCTTCAGCAGTAAAAACGGCCAGCCCATTGTGCAGCCAGCTGATTAAAGAGCAATTGTAAAAAAGAAAAAAAAGAGGACATCTATTTCTCAGAGGTCTTGAGTGCCAGACAGGCAGCATGGCTGAAGTCTGTGTCTGGACGGCGGACAGCCGTTGGACAGACTGCCCGGGGGAGACGCAGGCCAAACATCGCCCAACCTGAATGCTGTCAGCATTGCAGCACAGGCAGCTGGAGAAACAGTGAAATAAAACACCTTTCTGCTGAGCATCCTTCAGATTCAAGGGGGCTACCGTCTTCTCTTTCAAGCCACGGAAACTCGAACTGACTCCTTCAGCCTGTACCCCGAACACCAAGCTCTCGCCTAAGGAAGTTCATTTATAGGAGACAGTTCAGTAAGTCGACACTGTTGCTACATTTGGATCGGAGTGATACATAGGATACTTAACAGTCTGATGTGTACAGTACCTGCAGGGCGATGGGAGCCCTGTGGAGCCTAGTTAATCCTATATCACTTCATAAAAAGAGATTTATAGCTGAATGAGCGGCTGCACAAGTAACCATAGGAATAAATAGCAAAAGATATATACATTAAACAAAAAAAAGCTCAAATCATTGTTAGAAATGTCATCATTTGTATCTTCAAAATATAAAAAGGTTAAAGTTGAATTATATTCAAAAGTCTTTTTATTTCACAATGGCCTTCTTCCAACAAATGCGAAGTGAATTTCTTTGAGTCACGATGTTGCACATGCAGCAAAGGCAGCGGACGCTGGACACAAGGTTAGGTGGCCTGAGTATTAAGGTGAGGTAAGGCTAGGTTTATGCTTGCTGTAGGGTCGCTTGGTGTTGCGGAAATGTCACAAAGTCCTGCATTGAGTGCAAAGGTTCTAAAAGTTGTTACAACCTTTATATTTTTGTAACTAATAGGAAGATTTTTTTCATAATCAAGCCCTATATTTCCACAGTTCCCACATTTCTCAAACTTTTTGTTTCCAAAATTCGGCCCTATGTTCCCACATTTCCTTTTTCATGAACTTCTATCATATGTTATACCCCTTTCTCTCAATTTGGGGTTTGTGTTAGGGACCTAACCCTAATTTTAAGATTTTTTTTAGAAATGGGGTTGTGACTGTGGGCACATAGGGCCTAATTTTCAATGAAAAACAATTCTTCGAAAATGTGGGAACATAGGGCTGTGGGAATATAGGGCTGTGGGACCATTGGACTGTGGGAACATAGGGCTGTGAGACATAGGGCTGTGGGACCATTGGGCTGTGGGAACATAGGGCTGTGAGACATAGGGCTGTGGGACCATTGGGCTGTGGGCCGATGGGGCTGTGGGACCATAGAACTGTGGGACCATTGGCCTATGGGACCATAGAGCTGTGGGACCATGGGGCTGTGGGACCAAAGGGCTGTGGGACCATAGGGCTGTGGGACCATTGGGCTGTGGGACCATTGGCCTATGGGACCATAGAGCTGTGGGACCATGGGGCTGTGGGACCATGGGGCTGTGGGACCATGGGGCTGTAGGACCATTGGCCTATGGGACCATAGAGCTGTGGGACCATGGGGCTGTGGGACCATAGGGCTGTGGGACCATTGGCCTATGGGACCATAGAGCTGTGGGACCATGGGGCTGTGGGACCATAGGGCTGTGGGACCATTGGGCTTTGGGACCATAGGGCTGTGGGACCATTGGGCTTTGGGAACATAGGGCTGACCCTTTAAATAGATACGTAAATAGTTTGCTCTAAAATGTGGTGCTTTGGAGCCTTTTAATTATGTTTATTAGTAGTACAGTTCACAACAGTTATTTGTAACATGTTGGTTGCCTAAAGAGAACTTTCAGCGTTTGGAGCCTGTACACTTTCTACAATGGGAAGATTGTCCTATTCCACTACTACATTTTCCTGATGATACTTACATACTTTTACTTCATTACCATTTTCAATGCACGACTTTTACTTGTAACAAAGTATTTTTACAGTGTAGTATTAGTACTTTTACTGAAGTAAAGGATCTGTAAACCTCTTCCACCACTTATTGTATGTACACTATGTACACTCAAAGAAGCTGTACATTGTTGGTATTTTCTTGTGGACTACATAGTAAATGAAATTGACAGCTGGGAATTCGACCACCACTACTAACTAAACTAACCTAAATAGTGCACTATTTCCGTTATAGGGAACGGTTTCCAACACATGTGTACTTGATGACTGCAGCTGGCCGTGTATACATCAGTTCCGGTGTATAATCAAGCCTAAGATGGAGCCCATTTTAAGTATTACTAAATAATCAAACAACACAGTGATGGTGGAGGAGCCAGTCGCGTCACCTCACATGAATGATGTGGAGTGAAACTGACCCAATGTTTCCCTAAGTGTAGATGTCTGGCTATCCTCATTTGTCAACAATGATTTGAACAACCCCGCTGTCATCCTGACAAGAGCCGTGACAGGAAGTGAAGCAGTCGTCCTGCCAGCACACTGCCGCATTGTGACATTTCTATACTGAAAGTGATTTTTGTGTGAAGCCGTTGTCTTCGTTTAAAGCAAACGAAGAGTTGTGATCCTTGAATAATGTGAAATGGGACTATAAAAGCAGTGTTTTATGTGAGCAAGGCCAATTAATTAGCACTTTAATTGATTTTAATTTGCATGGAAATATCACGCTGGAATGAAAAAGGATTGTCTTTACATGTGGTTGTCTTTAATGTGGATTCAATTATTAGAGTTATGTGTTATGAATAACAAGAATGTTAAGTCATTTGAGGCTCCATTAGTTCTGTTTGTGCCTCATTTTTCTAGCTGCTGATCTTTCGGTAATTACAGCAAAATTATATATTTTATTTTTGTACTGTGGCAAAACTACTTCTTGTTCTCCCTGAAGTTACAATATCACACATCCTGTGACCCATTAACTAAGAAACAACACACTAAACTTTTGCTGTACCCACAAAAGTATTAAACTAGAGCAACATTCCAGACAGAAAATGTGCTTAATGAATACAAATGCATACTTCTCTCTTTGAGTCTCTTAATTGGATCACAGAGAAATGTGGCTTCCTGATGTACTTCCTTGTCTCCTGATGAACCAATTTTCATAATTGTGACTCAAGGCACATGTGAGTTTAAACACTTTTTGGGTGGAATGATTAGTCTTTCTCTAGCGCTTTGCATTTTAAAAACTTCGGCGGAGTCGCAGACAGACTCTAGCAGGAATGTGATTGTATCAACAAAACCGTGTCAGGTGCAAATGGCTTTGAGCTGCCCCACAACAATACCCGTTGAGTTTTCAACACTTGAGATTTCCACTGGGACAGCCTTTCCATATTACCGATCTATAAAAAGAAGCAAATTGCCTGCTTGCGCAACCAAAACCACCATTTGACAGGGCCTCTGGGCTGCCTCTATTAAAGCTCTGGGTGGTGTTTTTCCTCTAGGGTCTCGCCCCCCACCCCCTGCCACACTCTGCCTCCTGGATGCCAGGACCATCCTGCACACAGCCTGCCCGCCCGCCCGCCCCCCTCACCCCCTTGCTGTGGGCGCCGGCTTGTTCGCTACTTACTGACACAGCCTGAGAGATGCATGGGAACAAGATACAACTGTGTACAGAAGTTGAAAATACTTCTGTACACATCTCTGCAGCGTGTGACTGTCTGTGGCGTGAAATCCAAACCTGCAGGGAGGAAACACTGGGAGAGGAGTTACATGTAAGTGTTGCCTGCTGATGAGGACACTGGATGAATGCTGAACACATTTCTCTGGAAAGGAAAAACAAACTGTAAATCTGTGTCGTGTACTTTTCTTTATATATACGTAGCATCTACTTACTCCACTGACTGTATTGCAATTATTGGCCTTTAAACATGTAGATCATTACGGAGCCCCGGAGGTGTCATAGAGTGTGTACTGGGGACAAACACTTTTGTGAGATATTGACTTTGTTTTGCGAGATATCGAGTTTTATTTGCGATAATCCAACAAACAATAAGGGTAACCTAGCTAGCTAGCTTGTAGCGCGCTAGCTAGTATCCAGCTAGCTAGTGTCCAGCTAGCTAGTAGCACAACATGATTACATTTCCTTGGTTGGCTAAATTCATCCGTTTATTTTGATGAGCATTACTAATTAATACATGCCTAAGTGAAGTGTTACAATGTACATAAATATAGATATTGACTAATATCTCAAAACTAGAAGTGTCAAATCAAATATATAAATCTATACACTAGGAGTCCTAGAACCCTGGGTCCATAGCACAGTTTGCAGTAACACCTTGTTGAGACGGCTGCATCTACTTCCAGCCACTTTCACTGTCACTGAGCCCAAATGGGCTTGAAAAGGTGTTCCCCCTGGCACAGAGCTGGTGCATGCTGACACGCAAACATGTCACACTCTAACCGCCTCCGAGTGAACTTTGACATGTCACACACGCCTACTTTTCTATTCAATTCAATTTTATTTATAGTATCAATTCATAACAAGAGTTATCTCGAGACACTTTACAGATAGAGTAGGTCTAGAACACACTCCATAATTTACAAGGACCCAACAGTTCTAGTAGTTTCCTCCAGAGCAAGCAACAGTGCGACAGTGGTGAGGAAAAACTTCCTTTTAGGCAGAAACCTCGGACGGACCCAGGCTCTTTCTCTGTTAGCCAATCAATTAGGCAACAACAAGCTAAGACGATGGCTGCTCCATTACTGTCAGTGCTGAACATAATGCCTCTAATGATTAGTGTCACTTCCACACAAGGATAACATCAAAGCTTTAATTAGGGGACGCCATAGCAACAGTGATCATGGTTAGGTCAGTTACAATCAGAATCAGAATCAGCTTTATTTGCCAGATAGGATACATACAAGGAATTTTGCTTTGGATTTTACATTACTCACAATGTGGTTGCTCATAGAAATATATATACAATATACACACCATGAACAGAAACAATATAGACAGGTTGAGGCAATAGTGCAATGTGTGCAGGAGTAAATTATTTTTATGATAAATTATTATTATTTTAATTATGGAGAAGAGTGCAAAGAATGCTGGAATAAATAAGTAGTGTTATTATATAAGTATCATATTACAATATGATCAGTATGAACAGCTCTGAAATAGAGAATGATGAATTAATGACAGAGATGGCAATAGTTCTCACTTCCAGTACTCAAGTAGAAGTACTTGTGTTAAAAAATACTCTGCTAAAAGTAGAAGTACTGATTTAACTTCTTTTTTCAAGTAAAAGTAACAAAGTATAGGCTTGAAAAATTACTTAAAGTATAAAAGTAAAGGTAGCCGTGCGAATGACAAAAAAGGCTCTTTATTATGCCATTTTCTACATTGTAAATGGACGTCTGCCAATAAGCCTAAAACATCACATAATATAATTATTGTGACCAAGACTGGGACTCCACATTAATAAGATGGTGACTGAGCAGCAAGAAATGAATTCAATTATGCAGAGGCGGATTTAGTCATTTTGAGGCCTAAGGCAAACACAGGCATGGGGCCCTCCACAACCCTTGTTCTCCCCCTTTTCAGTCCTTATTTATCTGAGAAAGACATGCTCTCCGTCTGACAGCTGTTTTGGCCAGTGCTGGATCATCTTCAATCATAACACATTGATTAGGGTGACTGCTACTCACGGGGTCTAGTTGCTGAGTATTATCTGTGTCACCATCTTCGTCATTGCCATAGTTATCATCATGGACAGTGAAAGCAGCAGTGCCGTAACCATCTCCGTTCGAAGGATCCTGTAAGGTTGTCTTGTATGTATCCCCCGCATCGCTAGAGCAACCTGGGCTGACACTACTCTTCATCAGTGTCAGCATAAGGCTTGTTCAAGATGAGCCAGGTCTGCGCAGAATCAATCACCGGCAATCGGCGCCCGTTGCATGCCGGTTAGATTTGTGTCCGACTTGATCCCTACTTGCTGACGTCATGCATACGTAAGCAACGATAATCTCACGAGAACAAGGCGGCCGCAGTTCTGAGACGCAGGCAGCGCAGTTGCTTTTCACCGACTGCAAGAGCCAGGCGGACCCAGAGCATGCTGGGAAACGCCGGCCTCTCAGCTGATTTAACAGCTGATTGGTTCACAATCGACTCAACATGATGACGTCTTGTATAAACTTTTTATTGATTTTGAATCAAAGGTATTTTAATTGCTATTTGTCTGATTTAAAGGCTTATTCTGTACAGAACACACGTTGTGTGGCTGATAGTGATGTTTAGAAGTCAGAGAGACTAAATACGTTCAGATCACGAATCATCTACAGTCTGTTATTAATTAAAATCAGCAACAGATTACGTGTAGAACATTTTGAGAACTACTCTGTCATAATTAAAACAACTAGAGAGTGTGTACAAGCTGATATGGGGGTCTGATAACATTTTATTAAAACGGAATCGCACCACAGTGTTTTTGTCACTTCCTGTGGGATGGAAACTATCTGACTTTACCACAGCTTTTTGTCCCCCCCCCCCGCTGCTGCTGCCTGCTCTCGTCCACTTTACAGGCGAGGCGCAGTTCATCTCGAACGAGCCTATTGCTAGCGCAACCTGGGCTGACGCTGTTGGTGGGTAGCTCCTCAGTGTTAGCATTGCTAGCGCAAGCACCGGCTTCTTGCTGCTCTTTAGTAACATTAATGTTAGTGTTGTCAGTAACCGTCATGAAAAAGGTTGTTACCTTTGCTAAAAACGTTCTGCTTTCTTCCCGCTTCTTCCTTTTTTCAGAACCACTTCGGCAGCTTCGCTTCATTTTCCAACCGTCTGTAGCCTCCAGCTTCCAGCATGCTGAGCCGTTTGTTTACAAACACACACACAGATGCGCGGTAGGATAATGGAATAGTCCAATGTAGTGGGGACTGGGGGGAGTTTCTCATCATGAATTAAACAATCGGATAGCACTTTAGCGTATCAATGTTTAGAGATATAATTAATTGGTGAAAAGTAAGACAACAAATCGTAACCATGAGTTTATGAGGCGTTTTACGGGGCCCTTGGTAGCTTGGGGCCTAAGGCAATTGCCTACCTTTGCCTAATGGTAAGTCCGCTTCTGCAATTGTGATCCTGTGAGAATTCCCCGATCCGGTTTCTCTTTTGTAATCTTTCTCTTAACATGTAAAGGAATCTACATGTATGTGTGTGTGTGTGTGTGTGTGCTCAAAAATGGCTTCTGGAAAGAAAATAAATGATAAAATATGAAATACTAAACAGACATTAATCAAGAAGTTCCCCATACTTTTAGAGTTACACAGCACATTATAACAGTAACTCCTGTGAAATAATTTGACACTTGTTAGTGAGGACTAGATTAGGACTGTATTTAAAGCTGCTTCTGGTTTCCAACTTGGCTCCAGGTGTATCAACGTCTCTCTTTTGATGCTTTATTAATCAGGCAACAGTACAAACATGGGCATGGTTCGCTCTGCTATGGCTGTGTGTGTGTGTGTGTGTGGTTCTGCAAAGAAATAAATAACTTTGTAAAGACTGCCATACATAATGCATAGGATGTTACCAAATAATAACAATAAACCCACTATTAATTACATTATCTTAATGCAGTGTAACTGTAGAATTTAAATAATGGAACTAAAATACAAACGTGAGCGAGGGCGTTCAACAATCTATATTATGAACCAGGTGTAACCTAGGTAACAGGTGACGAACACAAACAACAGAATCACTAGCTAACTTACTTTAAATGTTCCAGAACTATAGACTATTACAACAACAGGCTTAAATGAACTGACAATATAAGTTATACGACTTACAGTTCTCAAGGACAATCTCAGCTGATTATCCTCCGGACAGCTAGTCTCTTTTTCTTTTCTCTTACGTTTTCCTCCATGTGGCTATTTTCCGACATGCACTCACAATCACGCCTGATAGACAACCTTTTGTACAAAACTAAAGTAACGAGTCAATTTTTTTAAATGTAAGGATTAGAAAGTACTGATATTTGCGTTAAAATGTAAGGACTAAAAGTAAAATGTCGCCACAAACCTAAATAGTCTAGTTAAGTACAGTAACAAAGTACTTCCCATCTCTTATTAATAATATGTGGACCCAGTAAACAGGTGCTTATTAGAGACAGTGCTTGGTTATCGCACAGGAATTAAACCGGATCAGACAGCATCCAATTTAGTGAGATATCTCACATTAATCAAGCAGAGAATTGCTATGATTGTCAGGGTGTTAAGGGAATGACACGGTGTCTGCTGGGCTTCATCTCCTCTTTAACTTTAAAAAAAGATTCCAAGGAGGAAGTGTGCCTTTGCCTTTCACAATAAAACCAAAGAACAATACTGAAATAAATATACAGGTCTTCTTGAATGAAACCCTTAAAATGTAGTGTTGAATGTATTTCCTAAAGGGTTCAAGGACTCGAGACTCAACCCGGGACTTGAGCTGGGTATCAAATTTGAAACTTTTTAGGCACCGACTGAATAGCCTCTAACGTATTGAGTATTGAAAAATGCCACAATATTCAATACCCAATTCTAATTCCTAAGGAATAAATCTCATCAGCGTCAGTGAGCCAATCAGCAATAAATAAAACGATGTGTGACGTAAAGTTGTAAGTTTTGTTTGAATACAAAATTAGTATAGATCTATCTTTCAAGGACTTAAGTTTAAGTATCAAAGTATTGGTACCAGTATTGAATAATTTGAAAGATGACCAAAACTAGAAAAACAAGGCCTTATTTGTAATAAAGTGGAATGAAGTGGAATGATCTTTTAAGTATTTGCATCCACTTCAGCTTGTCCTAAACTTTTAAGAAACACATTCCAAAGAGGGGAAAATCTCGCCGGGCCGGTCACAGCTGAGGGAGAAGAACACACACTCATGATTGCTCAAATCAGTGGAGAATGTATGTGTTTACCCGCTGAAATCCCGTCTCTTTACACTGCTGATAATGGTGTAGTGTGCTATCATACTGTCAGCTGCAGAAGAAGTATTCAGATCCTTTACTTTAGTAAAAGTACTGATACCACACTGTAAAAAAACTGTAAACCTTCTGCATTGAAAATGTTTCTTAAAGGTGCTCTAAGCGATGTCACGCTTTTTAAGCTACAACATTTGTTGTCACATACAGCCAAAATCTCCTCACTATCTGCTAACTGCCTGTCCCCAGAACACACTGTAAAAACCATCTCCTCACTGTCTGCTAGCTGCCTGTCCCCAGAACACACTGTAAAAACCATCTCCTCACTGTCTGCTAGCTGCCTGTCCCCAGAACACACTGTAAAAACCATCTCCTCACTATCTGCTAGCTGCCTGTCCCCAGAACACACTGTAAAAACCATCTCCTCACTGTCTGCTAGCTGCCTGTCCCCAGAACACACTGTAAAAACCATCTCCTCACTATCTGCTAGCTGCCTGTCCCCAGAACACACTGTAAAAACCATCTCCTCACTGTCTGCTAGCTGCCTGTCCCCAGAACACACTGTAAAAACCATCTCCTCACTGTCTGCTAGCTGCCTGTCCCCAGAACACACTGTAAAAAACATCTCCTCACTATCTGCTAGTTGCTTGTTCCCTGAACACACTGTAAAAAAATGCGGTCTCTGTAGACAGCCCAGGGTCTACAAACGACAACAATAACAAACTGTGACAACCAGCATAAACAAACAGTGTTTCAGCCAATAACCAACAAGAAGGATTTGGGGGTGGGGGTTGGGGGGTTGGTGCACGGAAGGGAGGGATAGGGGATGGGATGAGGAAGGAGGAGCGAGCTACTCTCGTTTTGTTTGAAATTACTTCGGACGTCAACAAGAAGTAAGGTCACCCAACATCACTTAGAGCGCCTTTAAGTAAAAGTCTGTAAGTATCATCAGGAAAATGTACAATCCTCCCATTGTAGAAAGAGTAAAGGATCCTACCAGTTGTGTGTTTAATGGTCTCATCATCTCAGCTGGACTTGTAAGCCGTTATATTGTTGCTAGGTTACTTCACAATAAACTTATTTATAAACTACATGTGTTTTGTGTGCAAAATTCTTAATTTGTGAAATCAAAATACTCGAGTGTACAAGTACCTCAGCATTTGTGCTTAAGTTAAGCAGGTTGCACTTGGAGCATCAACATTTTGATTGTTCTTGTTTATTTTTTAGCGCATTTAATGAACAATGTACAAAGTAGGGCTGTGCCCTGGAAGTTAACACTTCAAAGCTGATAAATTCTTACATTGACTTCAATTAAAGTGCTGGATTTTTAAAGATTTTAGTGATTTTTCTTGTATAGCATATTTTTCTCTTCACCATCACTAGGCATTTTAAATTGGACAAATTAAGATCAGTTGATTAAAACTAACTCAATCACATCAAGCTGCTTGTACTTAATATTGAATTAATTTGTTAAACAAAATCTAACCACTTTTTTGTAATGTTGGCTAAACACACATATTAAGCAACCTAATTAATTTGAAGTTACCTCGTCTTTCACTGTTGTAAAATACACTTAAATCTGTTTAGTAAATAGTATGAAAACAAGTTGATTAACACACACTTAATAAAGTTATGTGGAACAACTTAACATAACATTTTTAGGTAAATCCAACTTCTCATATTTTGTGCATAGTTACATTCCGCATTCCAGATGTTTTTTGATAAAGTTTACATTAACCCAGATGAATTCAACAATCATTAACTATACACTGTGATGCAGGACTCGGCTGTGTATCAAGGGCAAAAAGGATTAGCTGACATTTGCATAATAAGCAGGATGAACAAACAAACCAACAAACAAACCAACAACAAAAAAAGCAGCAGAGGTAAATAAACCTTGAAGTGTCTGCTTCTGTCCATTTTTATGTACACAGTTTATTAATCAATATTTATGGCCATAATTACACGTGTTTTCTTGTCGGGTGGTAATGGAGATGAATTAGTGACCTGGATCAAATGCTGTATGTATACAGGGATAATGAGCCTCGCTTTATGCTTTCATTTTTAAGTGATATTTCAAGTCATCCACGAAAGTGGGAAATTAACTTTAGACTTTTTAATTGTGTTTTTTGTTTATCTGTGTTTGTTGTTAAGACCCCTGGCGGCTCCATCTTCATGGTAAAGTCTGTCATGCAGCAGAGCGATAATTAAGCAATGGGACTTTCCCTTTACTTAAGGTGACCTTCCACAGATTAGAAAGTGTCTCGCCATCCAATAATGTATTTGGCTCAAACATTAACCCTTGTGTTCGAACACAGAGCAAAGGAGTGCTTCTTTTGGTGGGGGTTGGAAAAAGTCTAACAAAGTGCTCTTTGGGGTAGGCTATAGCCACGATGTTCCTCCGGTGCTTCTGGAAATTCAACTGGATGTCTCTAATTTGTGGCTGGATGTCCGTCCCCTTCCTCTTTCTTTATACTGGCATTCTAACCTCCGGTGGATTTCTGAGGACTATGGTTACCTGGTCCTCAGATCTCTGCCGGGTAAATCCAGACAGCTAGCTAGACTATCTGTCCAATCTGAGTTTTCTGTTGCATGACTAAAACTACTCTTGAATGTACACATGTAGCTAGCCAGACCTTCGTCCGCATCACTGTGGAGGAAGGTCAGGCAAAGGGACTAGTGCAGGGGTAGTCCAACAGTATCAGAACAGCATGAAAACCAAGGCACTCTTATGAAGAAAATATTAAAAAGCCTTTATTGATGTGGTGGTGGCAAAAGGTAAAAAAATACGATGCTTTGCGGCCCACGGGCCTTCTTCAAGGTGACTTACCAGAAGTGAGATTAAAAAAAAAGGAATATATAGAAGAAAGACAGGAAGTGACATCATGCTCAAACCATAGTAATAGAGCTGTAGTTAATTAATATGTTTCAGATTAAGTTCTATACATTTTATTCAAATAGTCTAATGATCCAATATTTCACTGAAAGAATAGACCCAAAACATCAATACAAACTTTTATTACAATTTGTGTCCCGTTACAAGTTAAAATTTTGAGTCTTGTTAGATTTTGAAAAAGGTCTCTCTCTCTCTCTCTCTCTCTCTCTCTCTCTCTCCAGAGTTATCTGCCAGGATGGAATTACGTCTAAAGTCTGTATCGAAAATATAAATAAAACTTAAATAATAAAACACTCCAAATCACCATGTATCAACCAGGAAGTAGTGAGCTTTGAAACACAGTTTGTCATGTGACAGTAAAAACAGAGAAAAAGGTTTCTAATGTCTGCTTCAGATCGTGTGTGTGTGTGTGTGTGTGTGTGTGTGTGTGTGTGTGTGTGTGTGTGTGTGTGGAGCTCTGGTGTTAAAACAGACTCTGATCAAAAGTCACATTGGACACATGAACATTTAACCAAGTCTCAAAGGTGACAGCACTTTGGAGGTGCTCCTTGTTTTTCAGAGCAGCTATTTCCACCACCCAGAATCCTCCTGGCACAGGCTTCTGTGGTCTGTGTGTGTGTGTCTGTGTGTGTCTGTGTGTGTGTGTGTGTGTGTGTGTGTGTGTCCAACAGTGTGTGTGCGCTTGTGTGTGCGTGCGTGCGTGCATGCGTGTGTGTGTGTGTGTGTGTGTGTGTGTGTGTGTGTGTGTGTACGTTTGCTAGTGTGTGTAGTGTGTGCCAGAGCATCCCTTTGCCCTTTTCCTGAAGAAAACCAAAAATATCTGAACCAAGTTGTGACATTTCCTCCTCCGCTCATTCCCCCAAAACCAACAGCCATCTCCCACCGTGCGCCTATTGGCTCTCAGTCGCCATGACATTCCCTATACCGCGCTCCGATTGGACAATCCCTTCGCCTGTCCCGCTGACTGACACCCCCGGAGCGCCAGTCTCCTCCCCGCGGCAGCAGACGCTATTTGAGTGGGGAGCAGCGGATTGTTGAACATAGAGCCGCTTTCGTGTCGTCAATGGGAAGCACGCGCGACGCTGGCAAAGCGAGTTACGGGTCGAGATTGCAATCCGCGGCTGCACCATGCTCTCCAGGTCCATCCCGTGTCTGTGGATTACATTTTGCCTTCACTTATGCTGTCATGTAGACAGTGGAGAAGCACAGAATGCGAAGGAAGGTAAGTTCGTAAAGTTTGGACTCTGTTCCATGCCATCGCATTTGGAACGACATCCTCCAGAATTAATAGAGAGCTTTCCAAATACAGCAGACAGTTTCTTGTTTTTTTCTTCTATTTTGTCTTTGAATCCAACGCGCTGAATGACTGATCGCTGGGAGTTGTGTGTGTGTGTGTGTGTGTGTGTGCAGCGCAGCGAGATGCGGCCGGTGTACGGGGATGACAGCGCTGTCTGCCGGGCTTTTAGCGAGCGGTCTATCGCTGTTTTTACGCACGGCTGTTAGACGCCGTAGAACGCGGATAACAGGCAGGAGCTGATGTTTTTATGTTACTCCGGCGCCAGTGCGTTATCGGCACAACTATCCTGCTTCTTATGGATTAACAATATATCAAACTAACGTTAGGTTGACTAATGTTCGCGGATCGATCTCCCCAGCCGTCTCGCCTCCCTGTAAGTGAGTGAGCCGTCTATGTGTGCGCAGTTTCGGAGGGTTATATTTCCTTCCAAAGTGGCCTCGGCTCTCAGTCTGCTCTTGTTAATTACGGGAAAATATGGCAGTTTGATGCGGAGCCCTGTTCTGCCTTCAAACGCTCAAATTTGTCAAATTGAGTCCAGGCTATAAAACACCAAAATAAGAGGGACTTTAAACATCTCCAACCGAGTCAAAATTGGCACTTTTAATTGATCGGATGTTGGTTAAATTACTGGAATTATGCTGTGCGTAAAAACAGAAAATCACCGGCATGTCTTGATTTTCTCCTTCGCTAAAACTACAGCGTAATAACCCAGCGCGGTCTGGATGTTTAAATCCGAATGCATGCGGGATTCCTCAGACAGTCTCCTGTAAAATATAACCAGAGCATTATTTTTACGGCAATGCGTCCTGCCTGCTGCCAGTCTCACGACGGAACTGTCAATTGGTATTAAATAGTGTACAATTTAAACAAGTTCACTGTTTTTTTTGTTTGTTTTTTAATGAAAACAGCCGCGGTGCCGCTTTACGCTCTCGCACGCTTCCGGAACATAAAACCAGGCTGATTTGGCAAATCTCCTTTCATGGATTATAACGGCAGACCAGGCGCGTGTTAGACGGCTTCACTGTAGTTCAATAAGGAGAAAAAAATAATCCTGACTTTGAGCGCATGTAGCCTACTGTACTGGCCCATAACCGCTGCAACAACTTCCACTCCGACAATGACTTTTAATAAACGGATGCGCAACATAAACCCACATTTAATAGAATACATGCGTTCAAATCTCATGCGTCATGATTCCCAACACATTGTAATATGCGTGTCTGTTTAAGGCTATATTTTTGTTCTTCAAGCACACTCACAGTGTGTTAATTTGTCCCTTAGAAATTTCCCCCACGAGGACCTGTGTACTGCAGTGTATATATTCTCTGATTGAATGTTTTAGCTGCTGCTGCTTGAAATGAGGTCACGGGCATATGTCCTATAGATATCAATGTGTGGCTATCAGTAATACCCAGGTCTGTGCCCCTGTGAGATTTAACCACCTGCCTCTCGGTTTTCCTGTCACTAGTGGTTCTGCTGGACTCCAAGGCACAGCAGACAGAACTGGAGTGGATCTCCTATCCTCCCAATGGGGTAAGTCTGCATAATGTCTGCATCGCACGCACGGATGTACTCCATATCTCCCAGCTTTCTCTGATGTCCCACCCCTGTGATATGGATAGTAATATTTGGAGAAGGCATGTATTGAAACATACATAAGGATGTGTAAGCCGGTATTTCCAAAATGAAAGACAAAGTATGTAAGAAGGCTCTTTGTGCTGCTAAACTCTCCCGGCTTTTGACATTCGGAGCACAAAAGGCCTGAAACCAACCCGCTTCCAATTCACCAGTCAGATTAAAAGCAGGCCGCGAGAAACTTTTTAAATAAATAATGTGAGCCGAAGCAGATGAACTGAGCACAATCATTCTATAAAGATGTTGTGATAAAAATGCAATGCAACTGCTAATCTCCCTTTATTCACAACATATGACTGCATACAGTAAAGTCTGAAAGGACTGTATTTCATATATACCTTTCTCATATTCGTCACATTCTATCTCGGTCTGATGGATTTGGAATTCCACATGGTAACGTCTCTCAGCCCCCAGTGTATTTCAAGGCCTAAATTGAACCGCATCAGGCCTAAGCCACCGGGAATAACTTTTTCATGTTTTTTAAGACTTTTTTTTTAAACTACAGTTACAGAGTGGGGGAGCTCAGATGTAGTCATATTTCAAATCTCCAGTTAGCATTTAGCACTGACTTAACGTAGGGCCTTATGGAGTCTGTCTTATAGCTTTTTTTAAATTCTCAATTTCGTGATTCCATCCGTGATTCTGTTACCACAGAAACCATTAATGCTGCTGTCAGTCTGTGACTGGCCCCAGCGGGGTTCTCAACAACCTTTCTGAGGAACACCCTGCTAATGTATGTGTCCATGGTCTGTCTTCTTATTTCAGTGGGAAGAGATCAGCGGCTTGGATGAGAACTACACTCCCATACGCACATACCAGGTTTGCCAAGTCATGGAGCCCAATCAGAATAACTGGCTTCGGACTAACTGGATAGAGAAGGGCAATGCCCAGAGAATTTTTGTGGAACTGAAGTTCACCTTGAGGGATTGTAACAGCCTACCCGGAGTGGTGGGCACGTGCAAGGAGACTTTCAACCTGTATTACCAGGAAACCGATTCGGAGGTTGGCAGGAGTCTGCGGGAGAACCAGTATGTGAAAATTGACACGATCGCCGCGGATGAAAGCTTCACCCAGGGCGACCTGGGCGAGAGGAAGATGAAGCTGAATACAGAAGTGCGCATCATCGGCCCCCTGTCTCGGCGGGGCTTCTACCTGGCCTTCCAGGACGTTGGGGCGTGCATCGCCCTGGTCTCTGTCAAAGTCTATTACAAGAAGTGTTGGTCTATCATCGAGAACCTGGCCACGTTCCCGGACACTGTGACGGGATCAGAGTTCTCCTCGCTGGTGGAGGTCGAGGGAATGTGCGTGAGCGACGCCGAGGAGGAGGCCGACAACTCTCCCAAGATGCACTGCAGCGCTGAAGGGGAATGGCTCGTGCCCATTGGGAAATGTATATGCAAAGCTGGATTTCATCAGAAAGGAGACGCATGTGAACGTGAGTACCTTTTTACTGCCACAAAACACATTTTAAGGAGCGATTTTATGTAGTAATTAGAATTCACGGAGTTTTTATTCCAAATAATTTTTTAACAATCTGTCAGGGGCATCCTGGAATGTGAGGTGTGCCAAAAGAAAAACACAATAAACTAGGGAGTATTTGTGATTTGATTATGCAAAGCGGGTAAATGATAATTTTAGCCCAGGAATGACGCTGGCTGAATAGTTCAGTTGGCAAATGGGATAAAAGCAGCTGATTTGACAGCAGTAAAGATGGATAAAGTGTTGAGGCCAAACATGCTCAGTGTAATAATTGAATTCTGTGGCTCTTTATAGCCATGATTCTGTTGACACGGGGATTAAATAATAACTCCGTTGATTCTGTCTTTCTTACTGGCACCGAGCCAAGACAATCACTAGCAGAATACACAGGTCTAGAGGCAGTCCAACCAGTCTCTCAGTATCGTTCTTGCCAGGCCTAATGACCCTGACAGAGGGGGAAACAAATAGCCGTCGTACCATGGCATTTAGGCCTCAGGATATTTATGAAGTAGCCTAACAGGAAGGGCAAAGAGCCTCGCCGTGGCTTGTTTTGATTTTTTTTTGATTATTTTGTTGGGACTTTTTCCCTTTTATTATAGAGCATAGTTATAAAAGGGGGAGAGAGATGGGGAGATGATACCCAGCAAAGGGCCGCAGGTCTGACTCGCCGGACTCAGCCAGCATGGGGCGCACGCTCTTACTGGGTGAGCCAGAGGCCTCACCCAGTAAGAGCCTTGTTGTGGTGCCGAATCATGCCGCTACAATTAACAATAACAGGCATTCTGTATCTCTGAATGCTCTGAGGATTATTTTCATTGGGCACCTGACTCTGACTTACTATGGATTGAAAGGGGCAACTTAGGTCAAACAACTGAAGTGGCCTGACTTGTGAGCTAAGGTTTTTTTTTTTTTAGTGCAACCTCAATCTAAGCAGCTTATGAGGAGCAGCAGCCAGTAATAATTAAATGGAATGTGTCTAAGAACAAATTAGTGTCCCTGGCAGACAAGCTTTTATGCCACGCTGTCATCCATTAGGGAACCCACTGAGGGAGGTGTGTTAATGAAATGTATTAGCCCATGTAATTTAGAGCAGCGCATCCCGCCTCAAGTTGTGCTATGTCTCTAATGTTAGCGGGCTATCGCTGATTCAAACCCACAGAGCTTCTCTTTATTGTTCCTGTTGTTTTAATATGCATAAGTGTAAGATCCAGTTGTGCTCTTAGGTGGAAAAAAAGCCCAGAATTTATTTCCTCAGGGAGAGTGATTGCAGCATTACAACCAACAGCTCCGACTTGTCAAAGTCATTTCAGCTACCTTTTCTTATTATGTCTTGGTGCAAAGCCCTCGGAACGGAGGACTGTTGCATCTCTCTGTTAATGAATGTGTTCACATTTCAACTGAAATAAATAGCTAGATGTAGACAGCAGTGTGGTGAACCCACCCTCAGGTTGTTTAAAGTCGGAGGAAGAAGGCTCCTTCTAGTATATGTGGATCAAATTCCAGCCTTGACGCTGCACCTTTATGAGCTTTATCTCCACTGAGGCATGCAAAGCCTTTGTATTAAGGGGTAGTTAATCTAAATAAAATGAGAATCACAGTGCACCATCAGCACTTCTTTCAACAGCTCCACTGACATTAAATTGTCCATTCAGTAGTTTCCCCGAGCACAATCTAAACGCTGTTCACAGTGTTTTCTATCAGCTGAACAGCAGAGCAATAAGTCCAAGTGGCTGTGACCGTTAAAAATGTGAAACCCTGGCATTTGGACCGCGGACTAACTTGTGTTAGTAGTTTGAAAGTACATCTTTATAATGGTGCCTCAGAGTGATGCTGCACTTGGTAACAGTGCACACTTTTATTCTTGGTGTTGTACTCGTTTCTACATAAAAAGTCAGAAATATAATAAGCCAACTTGAGATATTGGTTCAAACCCATCCTACTTTCACATATCCGCCAATTGCTGCATACAATGGGTAGAATTGTCTGACTGTCGGTTTGGGAACGTTACAAAGGTTATGGCAAACCCCCCGATTACGTCACTGGAGAGCAGGTTTCCGATGCTGCCGGCACATTTAAGCACATTTCCATTGAGCTGTTGTGTCGACTTGATCTACATGCTCTCATGGAATCATTTTGGAAATCAAATGGAGTTGTCAGACTCAGCCTCCCAAATTCCAACACTGGAGATGTGTGACGGCGGAGAGTTTCAGATGCCGTTGACTCTTTTGAAGCATGCTGATGCCTTGAGACAGTCCTTCACTGTCCTTTTTCCAGTATCTGTAGTGTGCTATGATTATAACATGGCCGCCGAGTAAAATATTCAGCCGGAGGGCGGGTGCAGGTGGAGAGAGCAAGTTGAGCTGTCAGTCATGTCACTTGAGGAGCCTCCTCTGTGGCTGCAAAGGCCTCCCCCGAAACGTGTTGTGATCCACTCATTCATCACCGTCAGCGAAGAGGGACCCCTTGTCTTTCAGCCCTACGCCTCCCCCCTGTCTCTGTCTCTCTTTAACTCTTTGTGTGGCAATCTTTGGCAGTAAATGTCACTCTTCTTCTCCGCCTGCTGTGTTCACTGCTCTCAGTGTAATGGGTGTTGAAAAGGCCAGTTGAAGTGTCCGCAGCCTGCGCAGGGCTTCATTTTGCGAAGAAGTGCGTGTTGGGAAAATAGCCTCCCATTCATCCGCTGGTCTTGTTTAGCGCTGGCTACTGGTGGCAGTGGAGCCACCGAGTCGTTTAGACAGAGAGAGGGCCCTTGTGGGAGGACATTGGCGTCTTTGTTTCGCTCAATCCCGGGAATGTATGTTGTCCGATTTTGACACATCACATCATTGTGGTACTAAGTAACCAGTGGCTGAGAAATGATTAACTGTTGACCCTCGACCAGAAAAGGGAGAGGCCTCTATCTGGGTGGAAAACAGATAAAACGGGCTCAATCTCACTGCTATCGCTGCATGCTAACAAGAGAATTAATGAGAGGATACGGCCTCCTGTAGACACTGGCACCATCCATCTTGACTGTCAGGGAGTTGGACAGAAGTTAGTTGGAGACTGATTGATGATTGAGCCCCCCCACCCCCCGAGGAAAGGGACTGAGCAGTTGGGGGCTGACCATGACAGCTAACGTGTATGGAAGCCAGCAGGCAGCCAGGGCAGCCAGGCCCAGCTCCAGGCCCTGCAGAAAAAGCTGCATTTAGCATTTCAAATGAAGCCAGGAAGCCAGGAGTCGGCAGGTCCTCATACATCTTGATGCTCCCCTGATTGATAAGGTGTGAATTTAATTCACCAAATGGATGTCTTTTTACAAACTGCAGCAGAACTTAATTATGCAAATGACAGGTGTGCTCCGAATCCACAAGAGACCCAAATGGCCTTAAATTACTCAAGATTGAAATAAATTGGTGATGGATGGGACTCATCCTGTCACTGCCAGTGTCTGCTTCCTGTGAATAGTAGCATTCTTCCACAGCCTAGGGCTTTTTCCCTGCGTTGTCTCAGGCCTGGCAGGTAGCAGGGAGACGCACAGATGTGCTATTCTTTGCTTAGGATGCTAGTACCAATACAGATGTCAGTGCCCTAAAACTGATCACTTAGAAGAGGGCTCTGAGATGTGAGATTTGGCGGTTTTCTTTTTTAGATGAATCTTTTAAGTCATATATTAAAGCAAAATGCAAACACCCTATGGTTACATTCTCTGGAATCTGCTGCTTTTCTCTGTTTTATACCATCATAAATGGAATATGTTTTTTTTAGACTGTTCCGGTACTGCAGATTTTTTTATTATTATTTTCTGACATTTCACAGACTAAACAATTAAAAAACACAACAATCATGCAGCTTCAGTTTGACACCGATTTTCATTATTGATCAATACATCAACTACTGTCTTGATAAATCAACAAATTGTTTCCCAGAATGCATTGTTTGGTCCAGCAATGAAAAACGGAAAATATTCACATTTGAAAAGTTGCTGTGATGTGGCTTTTTTGCTCAGAAAAAATCATAGATTATTTAAATAATTATCCAAACATGTTTATTAGTTTTATTTGGGTGTTCAGAATTATTAGCCTTCCAACTAACAGTCATTTTCATTCTGGATCACATATCGTCTTCTTTTAATGTTCAGTATTTCAAGAGTTTGTATTTGTTGAGTGTGTATATATATATATATATATATATATATATATATATATATATATATATATATATATATATATATATATATATATATATATAATAATATCAATGTTCAATAATATATATATATATATGTGATTAAAGCATATTTTATTCCCTTCCTTGCTGCACCCCCTGTCCCAAAAGTAGCTTGAACTGTCTTTATCTTAGTGATTCCTACATTGTCTGTGCTCTATATGCTGTATGAGTGGACAAAACAAAGTACTTGTGATTGTAATTGCAAGTTTCTGCAGCAGAGAGAATAATGTTTTTCAATTACAATAAAGGGAGATGTTGAGTTGTCTTTCTGATCAGAAGATATCACAGTGCACTTCTTCTGGTCTGATGTAATCTTTTCTCATTACTAAAAACTAAACCACAGTAACTTCCTCAGAACATTAAGGGAAGGCTGAGTGTTTCAAATCATAATTTTGGCAAGCTGTAATGAAAAGTATTTACTTCTCCATCATAGTGCCCTCTTTTAAATATACACTTCCAAATGAGAAGTAAAGAAAAGACGCAGGCACTTGGTTGAGCTGGGGCCCGCAGTGCTTTCTGTAGGATCCGGCTTCCCTGTCAACGTGTCAGATGAAATACAAATGGCTCATTTTACATGCGAAAACGAAAAAAACTAACTTCCATTCACAAAGTCATTTGCCTTGGTAAACACTCGTCTCAGAGTTCCATTCATATGAACCGCACCAAGGCATATGCTGAAACACAAGCCCTGTCCCGACTTCTACTCGCTTCAACTGGTTTCCAGGTTTATAGATATCTCACTGAGGTAAAGAAGGATCTAAAAACACAGGATCTAGGCAGCGAGAAGTGAGGTTGCTAGTATCTGGTCACTGCTAATTGGATTGTCTCTCACCTCTGCTGATAAGCTACTGACTCATGCATACATGAATATCAAACAGCCGATGGAACAGCTCGGCCCACTCGACTTTGTCAGTGCACAAACCTTGTTGAGGAAACACTATTAGGAGCATCCAAAACAAATCTCATGCCAGTATTTCCCAAATACTAGTAACCTTTTTGGTTTGTTTAACTTCAATTAATTGAGCCTTTATTTGTCAGGGACAGTGCATATTAACCCTCCTGTTGTCCTCGGGTCAAATTTGACCCCTTTTAAAAATGTCTATATCAGAAATATGGAATTCTTTTTAACCAAATTACCATAAAAGAGGATGCAATGCGCTTTTTTCACAATTGATCACTTTCATTGAATTTCGGGTGAAACCAAATGGTTTCAAATCAGGATCCTGACCAAACTCATCCACTCAACACACGTTCCTCTGATCTTAATTATTAGTCAAAATAATTCATAATTTCTGCTTTATTAACTCAAATATTAGGTATAATTCTATACAAATGAGGGTTATTGACCACGGATTCCAAAAAGTAGTGTAAAACTAGTGGTAGTAAGGAGGTGTTAGTGAAATAAAAAAAAATAATGCGTTGAAAATGTCAAATGTCGAAAAAAGGGTAACTAAAAAAAAACTTTTTTTATCTTTTTGACCCGGGAGGACAACACATGGGTTAATAAACATTTCTGTGAAAATACCAGAATTAGCCAAAAGGCTTGGTGCCGTCTGCAGTCCATGGCCAGATCATATAATAGGCTCCCTTAAAAGCAACGATTGGCATCCTAACACAAGTAACATTAAATACAAATATAAATACATATGCATTGTGCACTAGATCAAATCACAATACATTATTGTCTTGTATAACAACTAAAATCACATTGCCTTGTATTTAAAAAAAAAAGAAAAAAACACCAACATCAACATAATTAAATAAATCTTTAGCTTATCAAACAGACATACAGAATTAATACACAAATTAAAAACAGACCAATATTGACATATTTGGCTTGTGACTAGCTTTTTTTGCATTAGACTTAAATGAGTGATATGATGGGGACTCTCTTATTGATTGTGGATCTGTATTCCACTGATGTGCTGCCCTGAAGAAAAAGACAGCCTGGCTGAATGCAGTATTTCTCAGTGGGAGTGTGCAGTCCCCCCCTAGCTGTACCTCTAGTCAAGTCTAATCAAAAAATTGCTGCAAGATAATAATCAAATGGATTACCTTTGGTACTGAAAAATGTTTTTGAGGATTTCTCAAATGTTTACCCGCAATTGCAAATCAGAGTTTGCTGATATTTCTGGGTAGAGTTCTTTGTGCTGATTTCAGAAGGAAATGTGTGTGTGTGTGTGTGTGTGTGTTGTGTGTGTGTGTGTTCTGCTTGAACATAGTTATTTCTCTAAAAAAAAAAAAGGCTGTTATTTTAGATGCAAATTGTCCCAAACACTAAATGCTATTTATTTTCGGCATGAAAAAAACAGGAGTGATGACTAATCAGTATCCAGGTCTTGGAATCTGACCAGCTCCTGTCCAAATTTGAGGCCACTACGCTGCATGACATGAATAGACAGAGTCCGAGCAAACAGTCCTCATTCTCACGCAAACAAAGACACATGGCCGGCTATACTGGTATAAGACTTTGTTGACCCCTGTGCAACTTTGCCTCAGATAGTGTTATTTCC
This sequence comes from Percina caprodes, assembly GCA_013375575.1. Lineage (NCBI taxonomy): Eukaryota > Metazoa > Chordata > Actinopteri > Perciformes > Percidae > Percina > Percina caprodes. Next base: position 49,253 of record JABXJD010001222.1, on the reverse strand, counting down.
AAGGTGATGCAGGGGTCTGCATGTGACCATGCATAAGGTCAGGGAATATTAACTTCATTTACACATGGCTGCAGACCAGCGCAGCGCCACAATGGAGGCCTGCCTGTTGTGTTTAGTAACATGAGCGCCCCGGCTGACAGGACACTGTCAAGAAGGAAGATGGATGATCGCAGCAGTTGACCCTGATCGCCAGAAGAGTCACCTCTCCGGCCCCCTCTCCCTGCATGACAAAAGATCCCCCCCACCGGTGCAGCGGCCCTCATCTCCACTTGCACTAACAGGTTCAGACATCTCCATCGATCCTCGCTTCCATACCTCTCGCAATTCTAAGTTGTTGCCCTTTTTAGCTATCCAAACTGTGGCACAGATGTCTTTTTTGTAATTGCTTGCCTGCTGACTGCTTGAGAGGGATGTGCTCAGACAGGCGAACTCCATGTCAGAAGACAATGTCTCTGGTGTTCTGTGTTTGGGTCTCCATGGCATTAAGGTGAAAGTGATATGTGGCTGGGCTCGGGGTCTGGCAGCAGGGATGGCCCGTTGTCAGTGGAGCTGCTCCTCTGGGACGCTCCAGACCACTGGCTCTTTACTTCAATCTTCCTTTAAGAGGAGAATCAATAACTTGTTACATAACTTCACATTTTTTCTCAAAGCAAAGGAAGCAGAACTTAAAGTGTGCTGAGGATGATGCAGGAAATTTTGCTGTTTCTTCCAGAGATTTCTGTGTTCAAATGAACAAAACAGGAGGTATCCAATGTTTGCATAACCAGAGTGGGCTAATACTTACTTTAGGGCTCATATAATTATGATTTTAATCATGTAATCACCTGCCAGTGATTTTTCTACACCATTCGGTTTATAAAATGTCAGAATATAGAAACAAAAGCCCTTTACAAGTTCCCAGATCATAATGGAAATTACTCATTCTCCAGCTACTCATCTAGAATATCTGCATAGCTTGACACTACTAAAGGTTAATTACTTTTTAACATTTGGATGAATGGACCCTTTAAGAGCAGTCCAGATCTCATGGGCATCTGAGGCCAAGCTGGTGTCTTTGTGTGTCCACACAGCACAGGCCACAGCAGAGAACAGCAGATAGTTTGACATTGTTCCATTCCTTTCTGTTGCAGATCTAGGGATAGAGGGGGGGATTGCGATGGACGGGGGCTGGGTCAGTAGGGTTGGTAGGCATTGGCAAAATTCAGAGATAATGCTCAGTTGCTGACTGGGGACATTTCCAGTGGCGATTTGGCCGGGGCTGCAGGGGGCTCTGGATGGGCCAGACCTTTGGACCCGCTGCTTTCATCCCCTGAATGCAGAGTCCTCCCCTCATCGGCGGTGTCTTTTTAGCACAGCTGACCACTTCATCCATTAAAGGTAGCCGCCTGGCTGGCCCTGAGGGCCCTCTCGGCTGTTTTCATGTGAGTTAAATGAACTAAACAAAAGGCAATTAGAAAGGGACATTTTCCATGTCACCGAGAATCCATTTCAAAAAGCTCACTGCGCATGATAGCTTAAAGAAGCAGAAAGCTCTTAGGAGGACTCGACATACAGCTCCTGCTCAGGCCCAGTGAGAGGCTGAACATGCACTGATGTAATGGCTTTAATCTTAAAAATGCTCTCTATTTTTCACCTCCGAATCCATGCAGTAAATCAGCAGGAGAGCTGAAAGAGAAAACAGGTGTTCCTGTTTGTTGTTTGCATTTTGAATTGCTGTCAGCAGCGACTATAATGCACATGAAGCAGTTGTCTTTTGTGAGATCATGTGACTTCTCCCTTTATATTTCACTCAAAACCTTTTGTAGCTGCCTTTCTTTGATAGTCCAAGTCTAAAATGTATCCTCAAAATTAAACTGTAAATAAGATTGACATTATTCGATTATGACAAGGAAAAGACCCAAACCAACTTTCTGATAGTGAGAAAATACCAATGGTGGAAGAAGTATTCAGATCCTTTACTTCAGTAAAAGTACTACTACCAAGCTGGAAAGATACTCTGTTACAACTAAAAGTCTTGCATTGGAAATGTTACTTCAGTAAAAGTGTGTAAGTATCATCAGAAACATGTAAGGCAAGGTATAGCACATTTCAGCAACAAGGAAATTCAAAGTGCTTTACATAAAAACAATTTAAATAATAAAAGTTACAGTGCAGTATAAGAAAATAAAAATTAAAGAGCAGTTAAAACAGTTAAACATATAAAAGCAGATAAAATAGCAACTTTTAGGCTGCAAGTATGGGACAGTGCACAAACACGTGTATCTAGTTAAAGTAACATTGTAGAAAGTGTAAAGGATCCAAACAGTTGTGTGTTTGATGGTCTCATCATCTCAGCTGGACGTGTAGGCCGTTGTATTGTTGCTAGTTTACTTTATAATAAACATCAGACGTTATAAACTACATGGGTTTTGTGTGCAGAAATCTTAATTTGTAAAGTAACTAGTAACTAAAGCTGTCAGACTAATGTAGTGGATTAACTAAGGTAACTAGTAACTAAAGTAACTAGTAACTAAAGCTGTCAGATGAATGTAGTGGAGTAACTAAAGTAACTAGTAATTAAAGTAACTAGTAACTAAAGCTGTCAGACTAATGTAGTGGAGTAACTAAGGTAACTAGTAACTAAAGTAACTAGTAAAAAAAGCTTTAAGATGAATGTAGTGGAGTAACTAAAGTAACTAGTAATTAAAGTTGTCAGATGAATGTAGTGGAGTAATTAAAGTAACTAAAGTAACTAGTAACTAAAGCTGTCAAATGAATGTAGTGGAGTAACTAAAGTAACTAGTAACTAAAGCTGTAAGATGAATGTAGTGGAGTAACTAAAGTAACTAGTAACTAAAGTAACTAGTAACTAAAGCTGTCAGATGAATGTAGTGGAGTAACTAAAGTAACTAGTAACTAAAATAACTAGTAATTAAAGCTGTCAGATGAATGTAGTGGAATAACTAAAGTAACTAAAGTAACTAGTAACTAAAGCTGTCAAATGAATGTAGTGGAGTAACTAAAGTAACTAGAAACTAAAGCTGTAAGGTGAATGTAGTGGAGTATCTAAAGTAACTAGTAACTAAAGTAACTAGTAATTAAAGCTGTCAGATGTATGTAGTGGAGTAACTAAAGTAACTAGTAACTAAAGCTGCAAGATGAATGTAGTGGAGTAACTAAAGTAACTAAAGTAACTAGTAAGTAAAATAACTAGTATCTAAAGCTGTCAGATGAATGTAGTGGAGTAACTAAAGTAACTAGTAACTAAAGTAACTAGTAACTAAAGCTGTCAAATGAATGTAGTGGAGTAACTAAAGTAACTAGTAACTAAAGCTCTAAGATGAATGTAGTGGAGTATCTAAAGTAACTAGTAACTAAAGTAACTAGTAATTAAAGCTGTCAGATGTATGTAGTGGAGTAACTAAAGTAACTAGTAACTAAAGCTGCAAGATGAATGTAGTGGAGTAACTAAAGTAACTAAAGTAACTAGTAAGTAAAATAACTAGTAACTAAAGCTGTCAGATGAATGTAGTGGAGTAACTAAAGTAACTAGTAACTAAAGTAACTTGTAACTAAAGCTGTAAGATGAATGTAGTGGAGTAACTTGTAACTAAAGTAACTAGTAACTAAAGCTGCCAGATGAATGTTGTGGAGTAAGTGAAGTAACTAAAGTAACTAGTAAGTAAATAACTAGTAACTAAAGCTGTCAGATGAATGTAGTGGAGTAACTAAAGTAACTAGTAACTAAAGCTGCCAGATGAATGTAGTGGAGTAACTAAAGTAACTAATAACTAAAGCTGTCAGATGAATGTAGTGGAGTAACTAAAGTAACTAGTAACTAAAATAACTAGAAACTAAAGCTGTCAGATGAATGTGGGTGAGTAACTAAAGTAACTAGTAACTAAAGCTGTCAGATGAATGTGGCGGAGTTAAATGTAGAATATTTCTCTGAAATGTAGCGGAGTAGAAGTAAAAATTGGCACGAAAAGAAAAGTCTCAAGTTAAGTACAAGTACCTTAACATCTGGACTGAAGTACAGTACTGGAGTAATTGTACTCAGTTACATTCTAGCGCTGGAAAACACTTTGTTTTGATGAAGTGTTTGCCTTTTCATTCCAAACTGTCACACTTTAAAGTTAAACTTTGGAGTGGCTGTAGCATGACTTAGCACCATAGCTGGAGTATTAGCTTATATTTGAGTATAACTTAATCAGTGTGTGGTTTTGATCTGTGCTGTGAACAACCAAGCAGCCACTTCCTTCAGTGTTCCCCGCTCAGAGGGCAAAGCTGCACGCCCTCCAACACGCTGTAAGGGAATGCTAATCTTCTCTTTGTTTCCCATGGAAAGCTACTTATCTCAGCTAAGCACAGGTACCTCGGATGAATGGGTTGCTTGTCTGTATGTGTGCAGTGTAGCAGCCAGCCATATACAGCCATTCCAAGTATTTGTGGGGTGAAGGGAGGAGCTGGCATAATATGACATTAGATACTTTACCTGTTTAAACTCATGTCCTTTTTTATCTGGCTAATTTTTTGGCTTTATTGTGGCCATGTCCGAGGTTCCCTTATTCCTCCGAAGCGGGAGGTGCTGGTGTTCGAAATGAACTTGTTTGGAAAGAAGTTTGACATTGAAAATCTATCTCTGTCCCGTGAAGAGATTTTCAGCACAGCTTCAGTTCTTTTTCTTTGTGTGATCTGCCACTGTTTCCCAGAGCTGGATTGGCGCCTCGCCTCTCACAGGTGGGAGATTAACATGTCTGCCGGCGACAAACCCAGCTGCCGAGCATCTCTTTCTTTATAGAGCAGCAACGGGGCCCGCAGGAAACACTTGCTGCTTCCTTTGTTGCACCTGTGATCAGACTAATACCAATGTTTGAGTATGAAAAATTCAAAAGTGCAAACCACAAGAATGCTGAAGCATATTGTAATACTCTGAATACAGTTAATACGATGCAAAGGTACAAACAAAATGTCAGCCAGCACTGCAGCATCTTAATAAATAACTCGTCTTCCTGCGAGGTGCATTTGATTTCTACAAAAACCTTTTCTAGCTACAAAGGTCCACACATCACCCACAAGATAAGATCAATTGAGCTGTCCTTTGGCTTTTCAAGTGGAAGAAATACACTCTGCTCTGATTTTTTTTCCCCAGGTCTGCCTGCCTGTGTTGCTCTGACATTACTCACAAGATGTACTGCCTGTTACATTGTAGTGGAAAACACCACCGGTTTAGTCCATAAAAGAGATGCAGTCATAGTCTAGCATGCATAAAATGCCAGTAAACAGAGCCTGATGAATGTCCACTTCAAAGCCTACTATTTATTGAGGCAAAGAACATAAGTCACATCTAATCAGAGCAACTCACATTGGCCCCAGGCTACATTAATGCATAAGAAATAAGCTCTGTGTGAGCTATTGACATCCTTCTCTATAGTTGTAATGCACGGTCATGGTCCTAATCGCATGCCCTGAAAGTAAAACCGAAAAACATGAAGCAAGGAGTTGTAGAATAGCATTTCATGGTTGTCTGAACATCCAGCTTGGCACGGGGCATTTTGAAATTGCTGACAGAGAATGTTTATGACAGTATATAACAATGGATTGCAGTGTAATATAAGCGAGCCAATACGTTTTAGGGAGAAAAAGGCTTGTTGCCGCAGTGGGCGTGGCCTCCAGGTTATTACAATGAAAAGTAACAAAAACATATCAAAGTCAAAACTGGAAACTAAAGTGTATAATATCTGTTTCCCCTCTGTTTGAGCCACCAAAGTATTTCCTGCAGATTTCTCGTGAGGCAGCAATGATCCACAGGTATTTTCCTCCCGTCGTCTCTCGGTACCTGCAGTAACAGTTTGGATTTTTGGCTGTATATCCCGGGATACCGGGCTCCATGTCAGTGATGGATGGTTTAATTTCCTCCACAAGTTTTACCTCTACAAGCTATGCGGCACCGCTATGCGTAGATCCATTAGCGACACTAATGTACACGGCTAAAAAAAAATTACAACAGCCATAATTCCAGTAGACTACAGACACAACAGTGCAGTCTGTGTGTAACATTAAAAAACAATTCCGGGGCGACCTCCATCTTACCCAGTAAGAGCGTGCACCCCTTGTAGGCTGAGTCCTGCAGCGGCTCGAGTTCGAATCTGACCTGCGGCCCTTTACTCCCTGTCATCCCCCATCTCCATCCCACCTTTCCTGTCTGTCCACTGTCACTCTGAAATAAATAATTTAAAAAATACTAAAAAATATGGTTATAAAACGATCAGTGTTTAATGTGTTATTGTGCTATAACTAATCAAAAGTCAGGTTTAGTCTAACTTTTGAACAATTTTGAGACGTCTGGTCATCCTAATTGGGATTCAGTGTGCATTTCACATATTATATAGAGCGTGGTCTAGACCTACTCTATCTATAAACTGTTCTGAGATAACTTACTGTACATTACATGTTATTTTAGCTGACGCTTTTATCCAAAGTGACTTACAATTGCTATATACAGAGGTTGCACGCCTCTGGAGCAGCTAGGGGTCAAGTGTCTTGCTCAGGGACATATTTGTTGATATATTGCAGTGGGAATCGAACCCGGGTCTCCCACAGCAAAGACATGTGTCGTATCGACACTATGAATTACATTCAATTTAATTGAATTCCCAAATTAGCACAAACTAGTTGACACAGTGACTTTTGGCTCCCCTGGAGGTCTGAGTTCCCGGGGCAGTCGGTGGTCGGTAATTCAGCCCTGCTGTTAATCCTCATGTTGTCCTCGGGTCACATTTGACCCATTTCCAACATTGTTTTATATAAGAAATATGGGACTTTGAAATAAGCAGTGAAAATGTGGGGAAAAGTGACATACCGTTGGGAAAAGTGTAACACAATGTTGGAAAAGGAGACAAAAGTCAGAAAAAGTAACATTTTTTGGGGGGAAAACAAACCAAATTATCTGGAAAAAGCTATAAAAACTCTAAGAAGGGACAATAAAAGTGTGTTTGTTTTTCGCTGTTGACGGGAAGACAACACAAGGGTTAAATAAAAAAAATAATGCATTTTGTCAATTTAAATAGACAATAAACAGCTTTATCTCACCAAGTGGAAATTGCTCAGCTAGAAAGAATTGTCATAATCAGTGCTAAAACTCTCTGTAGTCAGCACCAGAATATTGTTAAAACAGATATGGAAACACAGTTCTGTTCAGAGGTATGCATAAAGGCCGGCTCAGTATTGGATGTCAGAATCATGGATACAAAGGAAAAGACAGTGGGAGGAAACCTACTGGTATTAACCACAGGCGACAGGCTCCCATCGTACCAGGCCTTTGTTTACAGTTGATATTTAGAAAGACGTTTCCCTATCGGAGCGCCAGCAGCCATGGCGAGCACTTTATGGAAAGCAATTGCTCTTTTTTCAAATAAGAAAATAAACTGTTTTCTTTATCACGCTTGACCCGTTCCACCTGGCATTCATCAGTGGCAGGGGCTGGCATGTTGGTCCTGTCGGCTGCTCTCCTCCCTCTGCCTCTTTTATCACTCTAATGGGGTGCTATCTCCAGGCTGCTCTCTCCGGGTCTCCACCGCCCCGCTTGGCTCCTTTCCGCACGCGTTCTTTCCACATCCATCCTGACACACGGGCGGATTTAACACATAATCAGGTCTGGACGGGAGGACAGCTGGAGGGGGGCGAGGGGGGGAGGGACGGACTGACTGACTGACAGGACTCATCATGCTGGGATTGTGGAGACAGAAGGGCCCACACTAGTCACTCTCACCCTGGCTCTGCTGGTCTGCACAAAAAAAGTGAAGAAATCTCCCACAATCCCAAAAAGCAGCTCACTTTGAGCCAGCAATATTAAGACAAATGGGGAGAAACTCAATATCCCAGCTGCCCTGTTTGGACCAGCTGACCAGCTCCATGCTCAGTAATAATAAGGGTTGTGACCGTGATTGGATTTGTGGGTTGTAAGCCTACAAGGAAGATCAGTTTCCAAGTTTCTCAACACAGGATGCCGGCACCAATGCAATGCTGATTTGATACTTTACTTTTCCACATTCACACAGCCACAAGTCCCAAAGTGTACTTTACTCATCTGCTCATGAGGGTCCGCTTCAATGTCTTTGCAGCCCAAAATATATATGACCACATGGTTCATATGCGTCAGCGCTACCCATGCAGCCTGTTCTCATGAACCATGTGTTGTAAAAGCAATGAAAAATACTATAATTTGTTTGATTTTCACATTCTTTTTTTGCTGTGTGCATGTGGAAGGCTGCTGCTAGGTCGGGGGAGATGGATGGGCGTTAACACACAGGACTTTCAAGCCAGAAAGCGGAGAGCTCTTCCCAAGGAAAACAAAACACTATCACCCAGGAAATGTGTGTTCCTCGGGAGTGTTTTAATCCAAACTACTCATCTGATTCTTTATCTGATTGGATCAGGTTCGATACTTGATGGTTTTTGGATTATTGATGCCAACAACGTAGTTCTGTTTGCATTGACTTTACTAACCAGCCCCAGCAAGTACATACAAAAGCCAGAAAACAACACAGAAAATTTAAAAGGGCAACTGTGGAATCCGATCTGTCTGTCGGCAAAAGGCACAAGATTAACCAAGTGCCATGGCGTCACCCCCACACCCTCCCCCTCCCCCGACAAGGGAAATAATTATTTTCTATTTTGGCCAGGGAGAGATATGTCAGGCTGTCGCATAAGGAGTCTCTCTCTGTCCGTCACCCAGAGTGTCATGACACTGCCAAAGCGTGAGACAAATTGGATGAAATTCAAGAATGTTAAGAAGCTCAGCTCGGAAGGGAAAAGAAATAAACCAAGATCTTAGAAAAATAGAGAAATCTGTTTCCACCCTGTTTTTGTGTATGCGTGTCTGCATACGATAAGGAGAGTTTGTTTTATTCTCCGGGCCACTGTGTGCTGTGATTGAGACACTATAGTCACAGGAGCGTTTGATTATCTCCATCCCACTACTTGGAGGATCTATCCTTTTCTCCGGCTTCTCTTCCTCTCTCTGTTTAAAACTGCTGACTGCAGCCCCCCCCCCAAAAAAAAAAACAACCTCCCCCCACACAACACTGAATGAAAGTGCTTGACCACTGGAAGAGAAATTACAGATGCTGGCTCTGTAGTCTGCCGAGGAGCTGGGTGGAATGTAGGACTTGCACTTTTTCCCCCCGTCTGGCTAACCTCAACCCTTTTCTCTAAGGACTGACTCATTTCTCAGCGTTGTCAATAAGCCGGCTTGTGTTGTGTCTGCCGTGGAGCTTATTTAATGTGCTCATTTCAACAAGCAAAAACCATTAGCCTTCCTTTGTCTACGCCACAAAGGGAACAGATTTACAGAAATAGGCTTAGGCGTAATTTATTTATTTTCACGTTTCTTTTTGAACAACTTTTTTTGGGTTACTCACAACGCTTCTTTCAGTAAATGTCATTTGGTTGTGTCATGACAAGTTAGAGTTAGGTTAGTGTCATGTGTTTATGACAGTGTCATGTCACTCTTATGTAGATACCTTTAAGTAAAGTCTTACCAGATTTTGTATCTTTTATCGAGTTTTATTCCAACAATTTTTCCAATGATTTTGTCGCTTTTCTCAATAAATGCAGAGTTCAATGTTCAATGTTGAATGAAGTTACGCCCTTGGAAATGGGCCCTTTATATTTTTTACCAACGAGTCACTCACATACATTCTTACAGATGTAATTACGCATCCAGTAAAGTAGGGAAGAGTCTGGGGTTTTGTACAGTGTTTTAACATGTTTGTGAGTCAGTGTTCTGCCAGTGAGGTGTCAGTCATGTTGTCAGTTTAGAATGAGACTTCTTGTAATTGCTTTTGTAGATATTTTCCACTCAGAAGGAAAGTGTTGCTAAGGGGAAAGTTGACAAAGAGCCTCTCACTCACTATCATCCCATCTCGGTGTCTCAGACTCAGGGTGTCTCTTCAGCCTCTGGTGCTCGGGAGGGAAAGTGGCCAGCAGCGAGCCAGTCTGCGCTGTTGGACAGGAATGCTGGGCCGGGACGGCTGTGTTTGTACTTGTCACTCAATGCACTGCCAGTGGTGGGGAGAGCTGCAGAAGCACTTAGTTGCCTGTGTCATACAGGCATTGGATTTTTGAGGCCTCATTTGCCGCCTTGTTGCTTCTGTAAACATTTCCGGGTGCCAAACTCAGTCGGATGCACTGATAATCACATATGCTTTCGCTGGCAAAAGAATGGAAAATGAACTATGTTCTGCTGGTGAGCTTGACTTAAAGAGCAAGTCCAGTTAATTAAAAACAGGGCTTTTTTGCCATAACCGTAAGACATGGAAGTAATTTCTTTGGTGGAAAACATGGCGACATGGCAACAAGTCTTATGGGGCGAGAAACAGGCCCTGAACAATTATTACAAAATTGACAAAAACTGTCTGTTTTTTGTTTTTTTGTTTTTTTTACATAATTGTGGTTTATTTAACTGCTAACATTAGCCAAGGTCTTAGGAGGTATGGTAATTGTTGATTTTGTTTAGGTATGCCAAATTGTAATTATGTAAGATACTTACGATTTGAGACAAAAATGAAATTGCTAAAACCATGCAGGAACTCATAGTGCACCTTTAATTTGTAGCTATATCTGGTAAAAAGCATCTCTTGGTGTGGAGAGTAATGTTTTGGTACATGTTCCCTGACAAAAAACTGCAAATATTTACTCCATAATGGTTTTCTAGAACTTAATTTAGATGTTCTCAGGAGGTGGTTTTAAAACATTGAATAGAGAATTTTGTTGTTTGTTACATAGTCATCAGAGCTTGATACAGGAAACTGGCTCAGTGAACAAAGACCTACAGTACATAACGTCTTCTTAACAAAAGCCTTTACCAGCTGGAGTTTAAACACACTGTGGAGAGCTATGCTGTTTAGCGGGCGACGAATGATCTGTGTCCGTGTTTAATAGCTTTTAAATTTAGGGTAAAGAGCACTGGTACATGGTACCAGCCGGTACCCTGAGCCTGGCTATTGGAATTAGTATAAAGGCAGAAAAAGTCTGTCTTTGAGAGATGTTCTGATATCTTTCGTTCTCTCCTGATACTGATTCAGATACCTGATCTGGCGTATTGGCACATACGAATACTGATACGATACCAGCGTGTTCAAAAATACATATCATTTATCATATTTAAACAGCTGTATACTATTATCCCTGTATGGATGTGATAGGATTTCACATTGTTTTTAAACTCTTTGTGGAACATGAAAATGATACATTTTGTTACATATGTGCCTGCACATTGTGTCAATGACAATAACATTGAATTGAACAGAAAATGCTCGGTATTTTGACTGTAGCTCCACACAACATTTCTGTTTTTAATTTCAGGACAACGTTTGGGTAATGAGCTACCAGAACTGTTACTTTACAGATTTATTTCTTCAAGTGTATCTAACTCTAGCTATGGAAGTAAGAGATAAGTAAATTATCCAGTAAAGTTGAGTCGACTTTCGGAAAGCCTTCCTCCTGGACTATCGTCTTAATATGGCCTGTGGATGCTGCATGTCAGAGATGTAGGCGTGATGGGAGATGGCCTCCACCCCTGCAGGGCTCCCCCCACCCCCTGCCCTCCGCATATGGGCCACCCAGCAGATGAGCGCTCAGAAAACCCAAAGGCAAACAGACTCGCTGCCTTATCAGAGTGTTTAAACAGTGCGGCATGGTGGGAGAAAAGCATGGTCTTAAACAGGATGGAGACACCCTTCAACCTGCGGGAGAAGCCCTTCACTGTCATTATCCACATCCATGGGGGGGGGTGTTTAAACTGCGTATCAGATACATGGCTTTTCTTTGCTCTTTGTCGAGTGTTACCGCTCATCAGAAGTGAACGTACAGTAAAAACCAGCCAAATGTGACGAGTCAGCGCTTGTAGAGTCGGTGTATATGTTTTAGCCTGGTCAGCATTGGAGACCTGCCGCACACTCGCAGCCTCCTCGCGCCTCTGTTTTCAATTACCGGCTCGGAAAAGGTAAAGAAAGATTAGAGATTAAATCGTGTCTCAGGTCTATTTTTTCACGAGGCTGTGGCAGCTCGATAAATGGAGAATGACAGGGCTTTCATGTAGCTGAAATAGGGATACCCTGAGCCCCAGCCTCCTCTTAATGCCTCTATCCTTCCCATTCCGGACCTGTCACAGGAGGTGGTGGCCAATACAAGGAAAAGGAAATAAAGAAATAGCAGAACCCACATCTGTAATGGGGGAGACCTCGTATGACAGCCATTGCTCATTTCCCCTTGTGGCTCATGAAAAATGCATTTTTCGGTATAATATCATAGTTTGTATGCAGAGCTATTCACAGCAGTATAGATTTCTTGCAGATTTAAGACATCATGACGCCTGGATTGCAGTTTTCACCAGGCTTAGCTCTGCTTTGCTCTCTCAGCCGGTCACTGTGGATTAGCCCACTCCGAGGCCCACACCTCCATTTGACTCTTTACTGGAGTTTAAATATTAACATGACACATACATGGGATTCACAGTGAGGTATTTGCATTGGTGTCTTTGCCATTACTGGGAATCATTTCAGGGTTTTTCTTGACTCAGAGGACTCTATCGTGCACCCAGTGCAAACCACAAGTAAGACCGATGCAGTTGTTAATTTCCCGTCCAGCGCCCGCGTCGTTTTGATACACAAAAAAATGTCTATTACGCTGGAGTAAATGAAACCCCAATTAACAAAAGTGGTTAAGAAAGTTGTATTGATGTTTAATTGTTAATACTTTTTATTGCTTCAATTTTACACACACATGCTCAGGACTTATTCATGCACAAAGTTGAGAGATGTCCGAGTGAGTGGGCTGCCAGTGCTGGACCAGTGCCCTGAGCTATTGGGGGGGCACGATGCCTTGCTTAAGAACACCTTGGCAGTGGACCAGGAGGTGAATTGGCTCTTCAGCTACCAATCCTCATTCCATAATTTGGTTGATACGGGGACTTGAACTGGCGTCCCTCCGCTTCCCTACTGCTACTGACAACCTATTGACTACTACCGCAAAAAAAATCCCCGGGAGCGTCTGGTACAGCCTGACTGCTGCTTCTTCAACGGTTGTTTGGTAAAATTAACACATTCAGAGAGGATTGAATTTTTATTCTTTATTTCGTTTTGGCACTGGTGATTTTTCTTTGACTCTGGCTTAAACCTCTTGGGCCTCTGGGGGATGGCAACAATTCCTCAATGCAGGAAAACCCTGCATTTTTAACTTCATAAAAATGTTGGCTGGCTGAGTAGTTTGGGCGTAAGAGTTATTTGTTAAAACTCAGCACACCAACAGCGATGAGCCTTCTTGGTGTGTTTACCGCATTTGGTCAAAGGTAAAATGTTGAAATGATCCGTGTGCTTGTGCTCGATACGTCTGCTTATCTCTTCGCTCCACTGGAGAATGTTTCCTCTCAGAGATAAGACTCGTTATAAACACGTCGGACCTCTTTACTGCCCCGAGGATTCATCAGAATAAAAATAGCCTGGTTATTTACCTCCAGGAGTGACAGGCTGCAGTTTGTCCGGGCAAATGCCTCAACATGAGATTTGTAGTGCTGTCAAACAATTCAAATAGTTAACTCGCAATTAATCACAATTAATGGCACATTTTTATCTATTCTAAATGTCCCTTGATTTCTTTTTGTCCCATTATTTTTTTTCTCATTTTAATGCTCTTATCAACATGGAAAAGTGGATTGGCTTGCTTTGTGCAAATGTTTTTTTATTGAAAACAAAATTTGCATATAGCCTACTGTAGAGTTCAATTTCACACGTAACATTCTCACTTGGAGCAAATAATCTCTCACACAATGTAACACTGTCCATCAATAAAAGGGTGAAAATAATACTAATATTATTATTTCAGACTGGACGTCCTGCAATGATAGCTCAGTTCACAACGACAACACGCACAGATCACTTTGGTGTTGTCAATGGAACCATTTGGCAACTTTTAAAACGGAAACTTCCCATTCAGAATCTTATTGCCGTCCATTTCGGCGTCTGGTGCTCACCATCCACTCAAAACGTAACGTTACTTCTCTTTGGCTGGGTCGCGAGCCCAAACGGCGTGTGGTGTGCCACTCTGGTGTGGTGTGGGCCAAAAGAACGTTTATGTCGCCATAAAAAATTGACGCTGTAAAATGGGTTTGCGTTAACACCGTTAATAACGCTTTTAACTGACAGCATTAGAGATTTGCGATGCATTTTCAGGGCTTCCACAGGGTCTTAACATTTTTAAATAAAATTTACTATTTTGTATTGTGTCCTAGGTGTTCTATTATTTCAAATTGTCTAATTGTCTAATGCTCTCTTTTTTATTTTTCCGTGGTGTGACTGATATTGCAATTGCAATATGATTCACGATATTGAATGGGGGGTGCAGGTTCAGTTAAATACACAACGCTTTGTTCTGTCATGCCCTCTAGATGATGGGAATCCAGGCTTGAACTGAGGACTCTCATATCACCTGGAGGGCTTTCTGTGATTTGTAATGACTGCTGAGATCATCAGAGAATATCTTGCTGTGTGAACCTGGCTTATATTATTTCAATCAGGAGAGACAGGTTTGCAGATATGAAAATAAGATTTATTGTAAAGTTCAATAAAACGTAAAACGTCTTTGGTGATTAGACTCCATCGCCATATGAATGTTTAATATATGTAGTATATGGGGTAGAGAACCATCAGACCCCCCCGATGGAATCTAGACACCGGTGGTGGCATCGAAGGAGCCTGAAGACCAGACCGAAGGAGGCTCCGGACCAGTAAACTGGATTAGATGATTGGAGGTGGAATGGGGGGGGGAGGGTTGCACTCTTTGCCTGCAACGACAGCTGAATAGCACAGGGAGAAACAATTATTTAAAGCAGGGTTGTGACTCTGTGATTGGCCCTTGCCGTTGTGTAACCATTCTGATTGGTCTTCCTGAAAAGGATTTATACTGAGATACATTTCAATCAGGAGAGACTAGCTGCAGATATGCCACAGTTATACATGCATGATGAAATATACATTTATTAGGATAATAGCGGAGTTGATTTAGGAGTGCATCGATTAAGTCTTACTGAAAGAATTTACGCTGAGCTACATATATACTACTGTAAGAATATTAGATATATCTCTTGACTTCTGGTAAAGGGTAGGGCGGGTATCATTGAAATGTTTTGATACCAGCATGGCCGTATTAACACATTACTGACAGCTTAGGTACTGCATGGTACATGTCTTGGTCACAATTTATGGGACCTTTATCAAAAACATTAAAGAGCTTATGTTGAAATGAATATTGGCAGATGTATTGTTTTCTGTCCTCACCACCAGACAACGCTGGTTTATGAAAACTGTGGTGAACAATTTCCTCTGAATGATGATTAATGGGACATGAGGTAACTTAATCGTAGCTTTATTTTTGGTAAAAGAGTTGAATATTTTTACTTATTGTAATGTAATAATACATAAAAATAATGAATCAATCATCTGAGTCATTGTAAAGGGAAAATCACTTTGTCAATTCATTATTTAAATGTGTCTCAAAACTAAAAGGTTTCAGTCATCTTTTTTTATTTTTCAAGAAACATTATGACAAATTATAAAACTGATCACTCATTTAGGAAAATGTCATTATGCTGATATGTGGGGGTAACTAATAAATGATATAAGATCCCTACATAGTACTGTATGTGCAAACAGGGTTTATAATTTAGTTTGTGTCTTTGTCCTCTTTGTTTAATTCAACAACTTTATTAATTCTACAAGGGGTAGCAGCTACAGACAACACACACACACACACACACACACACACACACACACACACATACATACATACATACATACATACATACAAAACAGCACACAGGACTACATATAGGCCTACACCCTAGAGAGTAGATACATAATAATCAAAAAATAGATTTTATCCATTTAAAAGTTGAATTGCAGAATGGATAAAAGTGTTGGAATGGTATTTAGTGTTAAAAGCAGGTCAAATCTAACAACATCTTGATGAAAACAGAGAAAATTCCCTCTGAAGAACATGATCTGAAGAAGACAAAATGCTTTGATTTGTTGATTACACAAATAATTTAAATCCTTTTTGTTTCACAATCATCATTTTAGAACAGGTTTTGACTATATTCAGTGTCCTGGCCTTATTCTGTTCTTTTGTTGTTGTCCTTCTGCAGCGTGCGGTCGAGGTTTCTACAAGTCTTCCTCCCAGGACCTCCAGTGCTCGCTGCCCGGCGCACAGCTTGAACGACCGCGAGGGCTCCTGGCGCTGTGACTGTGAGGACGGCTACTACCGAGCCCTCTCCGACCCTCCGTCTGTGGCCTGCACAAGTAAGTCTGCCATGTCGTTGCTAGGTAAACACGGCGCACATAACATGCGAGGGGAAGAAGCCCATTGCAGAGCCTCGGCAGACCTGTTCAGTCAGTGGTCTCATGAAAGCCCCAGATGTGTTCCATAGCGGTTCCTCTCTGCCTCGCAGCGTGTCACTATAATTATGTTTGCAGGCTTGCATGTCTGTTTTCTGTCTTAGCTGCTTGCTAATGATGAGAGGAGCAATTTGCCATTTCCCGTCTGAAAGATTGCAATTGCAGTCAGCAGCGGCAGCCCAGGCAGCACCCTGCGTCTTCATTTGTCCTGGCCAGTGTAACCCTTATGTGACAGCCATTGATGGCTTATTTACCCAATCCGGGGGGTGTGTGTGTGTGTGTGTGTGTGTGTGTGTGTGTGTGTGTGTGGGGGAGGAAATTCAGTCTGAAGGGCGGGGCTGTTTTAGCTCCAAATCCATTCCCAAACAACTTTATTTCAAGGTGCTCCTGGATGTTGTTTTTCCCCTTTTTTTTTTTCTTCTTTTTTTTACCCAATGCTTCCAGCTACTGTGCATGGGGAGTGTCCCACCTCAGCAGGGCCATGTTAGCACTCTGCTTTTTATCACTGGAGGTAAACAGCAGCCCTTAACATAATCTTTTCACCTTATCTGTGTGCCTTCATTCAACTGATAATGTATCACAAGACTCCTGGATAGGACCACAGACTTCTGGCTGCTAACCACCCTCGGCATGCTTTTTTTAAACATATCTATTTAGATATAGTATAAAGAAAAATCAACATGTAAAATTGTGGTAATTTATTTTGTACCATTTCCTGTTAAAAACAAGAACAATTATGGTATGGCATGCCTGGTTCATATCCTGAGCAGTGCCGCTTTTTCCCTGAACACCCAAAGTAGGCCAAGACAGAATCTGTAATGTGTGTGGGTGTGTGTGTGTGTGAGCGCTGCAGTGACTTGTCTATGCATTAAATCAGAGAAATAAAGAGAGAACTAGATAGGAGTTTGGATTTAATGTTGTAAATATCCTATAAAAATGATTCTTTGTAATTTCAAGGCGGCTGTAAAGCAGCTCTGCTTCTGCCTGCCCCAAAACAACAACAACAACAACCACACATTGCTGTTGCACAGTGCACAGGTGTGGTGATGTTACCAAAAGTGTTCTCCAGTCATTCATTATTTGACACAAGCCTCGGAAGGTTTTCTCAGACCCTTTCCTTCCACTTTTGTGGGAAAATAATGTTTCTGCCACGTGTAGGTGTAAAATATAGGTGAAAAAATGTCATCAGCACAAACATATTTTATTTAAAACAGTGGGTTAGATAGTGGGTTTCAAGAAAAGAAAATCATAACTTGGATAAGAAAGTGTTACCTCTTTGATTGAACGAGCTATGGTTTCCCACAAGCATTATCTGTCATTAAAATAGCAACCTTCTAGTCGGCATTTCAGCTGGTTGTTTTCCTCCCCATGCTTTAAACATTTGGAAGAAAGGGCTCAGTATTTACAGTATGTCCGTCTCAGACTGCTCCCTCTGTCCATGAGCTAGTGGACTGGCCAGAGAGTCAGCCATTTCCTTTTTGCCTTTAGCTACAGTCGGCTGGATTTACACTCTCCACAAAAGCTGCACAATTCACTTTCTGAGCTCTATCTCATACTATGTACTTGTAGTAATCATGTTTTGCACATATAGCGTAAACAGGTGTTAAATGCTGGTATTCCAACCCAAATCACATTTTAGTAGAGTTCATGCACACAACTGTACCACAATACAGTGTGCAGTGGAAATAAAGAGTGGGCCGTGGTGTGACAGCTCTGGCTACAGCACCAACAACACCTAAATGAAGTAATGAATCCTTTACTGCTGGTTGGGGATCAATAGTTTTTGCCCTGGGCACCCTTAGTCTGTGAATCCGGTCACAGCCATTTCCTGTTTGCACCGACCAGCTGAACTTTGGGTAGACATGTTGTTAATATGGTACCACTATGAAATGCTGCCCTGGAATCTCATCACATGTTTGTGACTCATTAGTGTCCCCTTTTTCATTCAAACAGAACCTACTAAGCTACACTGTACATTGATTCACTACATATTAAAGTACAGCAACCCGTGTGGCACACATATTCACTTTGGTTTCCTTTTAAACAATTTGCGGAGCATCATTATCACTTGACATTTATAGAATGTTCCACATTCTTCCTCTTACAAGTGAAAAGTTGACTTTATAAGAGATAATCACGTCAGTACACTCAGCCTTATTTGCTTTGGTATGACCAGTAGCTAATGGTGGCCATTGGTTGCTAATGTTAGCCAACTTTCCACGGATGTACTGTATATCTGTATTGCTGTGTAACTGTACATTTAGCATGGTGGTTTATCTCATAGAAGAAAGAAGAAGTAAACATTACTAGACCTCTGTAGTAAACATGTTTGTTTGCTGCTTGTGGTGAGATTCCTTGTGCTGTGAGTCAGGCCTCCTAATGATGGTGCCTTTTAACAACTGACTCTCCAAGTGTCATTATCGCATAACTGTTACTTGTGGCTGCAGCGGCTGCTGTTGAGAAGAGAGTTGGATAAGGCCCTTTCACACATGAACCGTAATGTGCACTGTAGGTGAGAATTCAAATGTCCTAATCAATTGGAGTGGACAACCAGTCTTTACCCTGCTTGCTCTTGTGTACAAAGTCTATGTAATGTCTGAATGTGTGAATAGAGTAGGTCATTGGAGAATTCACAGCGAGCAGTGGCGTGTAGATGATGTTTCTGAAACAAACTAACAACAAAATATGAAAAAGTCTAACTGTAGAGTCCATGAAATTTGCGAACTTCTGTCGTTAAAGCAACACTAGAGAACTTTTTGTAACTTAAAATAATGTTTCCAAAATGGTTTCAGTGGTCAACTTACATCAACTGGTAAAAGGGTGAACTCCTGCATTCCCTTTGCGTCCCTCTACCGGCTATAACCGTACTAGGCAAGTCTGCCAGATTGGGTAGCAGGTCTGTAGGTCCAATGAGACATAACAACCTGTGGGTGGACCAAAGTGGGAAAAGTTCTCTAGTGTTGCTTTAAAGGCCAAAGCTAAAATCAAAGAAATGCAAGAACCTCATTTTTAAGTAAATCACAAACTGGCTACGTGATCACGGTATACTTTTTGTGTCATGTCCTGCCTCCTGCACGCTCTACCAGGCGCCATCCCTCGCCTAAACCAAAACAGAGGATTCCCAGTGAGTGAGAATGCATCTGACACGTCTGCTGCCTCATGAAGTGGTAAGAACAGGAGAAAGTTCCCACTTCTTTGCAGTGTCCTCTGGCTGTTCCCCTCTGTGGAATCACCTTGGCCAAGTAGTGTAGTAATTACTAAAGTTGCCTAATGCACACTTTCCATTATTCATTTTCATTAACTTGGGGTCTACACTTGATGACCCCATACCATTATATGTAAATATATATTTTTTAACTTGTATGAATAGCTTTGCCCTCCTCCTCCTTCACCCGGCAAAATTTCTGCACGGCTTTCTGTACGTGCATTTCCTCATTCATCGCAGGATTAATTCACTGTGACCAATAGTAACTGTGATTTCCTTTTTCAAGCCTTATCCTGGCCAGGAGTGAATAGTAATTGAAAATGAATTTGCACTGCCTGAACAAATAGCTTGATTGACAGATTTTTTTTAAATAAGGGTTTGTAAAGCTACCATATCTTAGGCCTTAGCAAAACAGTGAGATGGATCTCTGGCACACAGAGATTAAGAATGTGTCTATGAGGATTTGAGAGGAAATGAGATGACGATGTAATGTGGGGACATGAAAAGCCAAATCCACTCTGAATAAAGATGAGGGAAGAAGTTCCAAAAACATATTGTATCCCATGTGGTATGTGTTAAGAGGGGGCAAAGAAAAAAATGCTATGCCATTCATATGCAAAGTTGTGAGAAAATGAGATGTATTGGGACAGCAATGGGAAGGCATTTTCTCCTGAGGCAAGACACAGACAGGAGTTGTTGACGGGTTGGGGAGTGGGCTTCAATCATGCAACAGCTGTTAGGGGTG
The DNA here is from genome assembly GCA_013375575.1 of Percina caprodes. Taxonomy (NCBI): domain Eukaryota; kingdom Metazoa; phylum Chordata; class Actinopteri; order Perciformes; family Percidae; genus Percina; species Percina caprodes. The sequence continues at coordinate 28,873 of JABXJD010001222.1, read as the reverse complement.
CTGGTGCAAGCTAGGGGCTGAAAAGGGCAGTTGTGAGCAGTCGTCTACTCCTCCCAGCCCCGCTGCGACCCTTAAAATGTGCCAACTCAACAAGTTGACGTCCGTCAGAGGGTCCAACCAGCCTGGGGTTGCTAGGGGACTGCAGAATGTAGGGGCGAGTGTTGCAATGATCTATGCTCCCAGATTTTAGCAGTTACTTTGGTCAGGGCTAGATGAAACAACAAGGAGGCACTAGGGTAAAAATCACCCTCCCCGTCCCACTTTGCTTGGTTATATTTTGACTGGAAGCATCTTAATTTAGGAATATGTAGTATAAAAGCATTTCATCAACTACAGTTTTTAAGATGCAAAATATCGATTTTGACACAAGTCCCTTTTACAAGACAGGACTTGGTAAAAGTGTAGAAAGAATGGTTAGGATTATGGGTATAATGCAGAACAAATGCCCTTCCCATTTCAGTTAATATTGTATTTTAATGAACCAAAGAAAAGAGCAATTAAATAAATAACCAAAAAGTACTTGCTGCACGAGTAATCTGGAACTTTTCATGGACCTTCAGGGTCTGGGCTCTGAAGCTCGTTTTGCCCAGTTGGTAATTCAGCCATACCAGCTTATGTGTTTCTCAAGTGAATACAATGTTGGCATAATCAATGGTAATGATTAAAGCACGAGTTAAGATAAATGCTGGGAAAGCACATGCCAGTATTTACATGAATGTAAAAATGTATGATGAGATTAGGGCTGATATCTCCAGCTCGTTGGTTGATTAGTTGGTCTATTTGCTCTTGTAAGACCAAATTCTCATTTGTCGGATAGTCGCTGGTGTTAATTTCATAATGCCGCCTGTCCATGGGAGTGCTTTGGAGGTGCTTTATTCAGCTGAGACGCCTTTGTTGAGTGTGGTTGCGGTATTACAGAATAACCACAGAACCAAAGATGTCGGCGGTGATTGGGTAAAAAGTAATAGTGGCAAGCGCAGCTTTTTCAACCCAAGATGAACATTCTTTGACCCTGTGCAACCAAAAAATAAACTTAAAATGTGTAACGCTCAGTGCAGAATAGACACTCAGCACCACATCGTGCCACAGATGTTCTTTTCCCCATTGACCAATCGATTGGTTGAAAATTAAGTCGAATTTCAGTCAACCAAGATTTTCTTTGGTTGAATACAGCTCTAGAAATGATGCCTCTCTGTCCCCATCCTCGTCATGCACATGACACATTCAATGTAAATTGTTGCATGTTTTTTTCTCCACATTGAAATTGGAAGAGGCCATGCAAATAGAGATGGAAGCCACTTGAGCCACAACGATATTCCCAAATGCCGCCACAGAAAAGGACATTCACACTCACAGTCTGACCAATCACAGTGGTCATTGATCTAAGTCTGATTGTTTCACAGACACTAAGGGCATTTCCACACCGACAGTCTTTAGTTTGGTTAAATCGAACTAGAGTTGGTTTGCCCTGCTGGTGCGGTTCGTTTGGGCAGGTGAGAAGGTGGCAATCAAACTGGTGCAGCAAAAGCGAACATACGAGCGTACAAATGAACCGCTCCAGAGTTCGATTGACAGCCTACCAAGACCACCTCTTCAAGCACGTCTCGGTACGCTGTCAATCAAACTCTGGAGCGGTTTGTTTGTGATGAGAACGTGATCCGTACTCAAACCGCACCAACTTTACATACTCCAGTCTGAGCTAATGTCTCCTGTAGTCAGGACAGGTAACTTAGCAGTCTGAGCTAATGTCTCCTGTAGTCAGGACAGGTAACTTAGCAGTCTGAGCTAATGTCTCCTGTAGTCAGGACAGGTAACTTAGCAGTCTGAGCTAATGTCTCCTGTAGTCAGGACAGTTAGCTTAGCAGTCTGAGCTAATGTCTCCTGTAGTCAGGGCAGGTAGCTTAGCAGTCTGAGCTTATGTCTCCTGTAGTCAGGACAGGTAGCTTAGCAGTCTGAGCTAATGTCTCCTGTAGTCAGGGCAGGTAGCTTAGCAGTCTGAGCTAATGTCTCCTGTAGTCAGGAGAGGTAGCGTAGCAGTCTGAGCTAATGTCTCCTGTAGTCAGGAGAGGTAGCGTAGCAGTCTGAGCTAATGTCTCCTGTAGTCAGGAGAGGTAGCGTAGCAGTCTGAGCTAATGTCTCCTGTAGTCAGGAGAGGTAGCGTAGCAGTCTGAGCTAATGTCTCCTGTAGTCAGGCGTGTTTAGGTGTCTGCGATGCAGCAGAGCAGCAAACTGTAGCAGCGTGCAGTGTTTCTATCACAGAAATAGATGGCGGTCAAACTCGCCGTCCATCACTCACTACACTTTGTAGTCAACAACAAGTAGCTAAAATTGGAGACAGACGCAGGCAGAGCAGAGTGACGTCTCTGGGACCAGAGCAGAGTGAATTCTTGAGGACCAGAGCAGTGTGAAGTCTCTGGGACCAGAGCAGAGCGAAGTCTCAGGGACCAGAGCAGAGCGAAGTCTCTGGGACCAGAGCACTTTGAAGTCTCTGGGACCAGAGCAGAGCGAAGTCTCTGGGACCAGAGCAGAGTGAATTCTTGAGGACCAGAGCAGAGGTAAGTCTCTGGGACCAGAGCAGTGTGAAGTCTCTGGGACCAGAGCAGAGCAAAGTCTCTGGGACCAGAGCAGAGGTAAGTCTCTGGGACCATAGCAGTATGAAGTCTCTGGGACCAGAGCAGATCGAAGTCTCTGGGACCAGAGCAGACGTAGTAATGTCTCTTGCAAAATAATGTCTGATCATTTTAATGAAGTAAGCTGGTTTGACCACTAGACCAGAACACAGTACCTTCTTCCTCTATTTACTTTCTTGCTCCCGCCCCCAGACATATCATACCAATAAGAGGGCTGGATGTTTTTGCCTGATTTGTAATGATGCAATTTGGTACGTTTGGATTTTTCTTGATGTGAAACCAAACCAAACCGCCTGAGGGCAAATTGCTCCAAGTTTACTAACTCACCAACTGATTCGGACGGAAGCAAACGGACTACAGGTGGGAAAATGCCCTAAAAGCCACTATTACCAGGATGATCATTCCATAATGCTTCTTGGCATCAAAACTAAATTGTGTATTTTTAATCTTTGCATAAATTCCTCAGTGGTTCAGTATGAGTGAAATCTCCCAGCTCTTACTTTATGCGGCAGAGGTGCACAACAAAAATGTTTATTGTTTAAACAGAGTCTTCCATGCTTTCCATTTTTGTATTCCTGTCCATGTGCCATCATGCTCTCACTAGAGGCTGAAATGGCATTCTAGTGTGCAGCACACATTTTTGAGTTACAAATTTATTATTGAATTCAGTGTGGTACTGAAGAAGTGTAAAAATTTAGTTTATTACAACAGTGGCTGGAGGCTCTTCAGCTAAATGAACTCTTCTTCTCCTCTTCTGCATGGCTTCCCTCAAACCGGGTCTGCTGCAGCCACATCATTAGAGGCTAGGTCACGGGTCATAACACACATTTGTAGAGTGAGGATTACCTCATAGGCGATTTGAATAGCACTCACCCCTGCCGCCCCTCTCCCCACTGCTCCCCAATTAGAGCAGAGCCGGCTAATAGGCTGTGGAGGGTTAAGGCAGTCCCGAGCAACTCTCAAGGCCGATAAGCGCCGGATTCCTCTGTCCTAAGCTTGGATTTATACAGGTCTGGAGTGGAGATGGGCTTTGAAACCTGACCTAAAAACGATCTACTACTATACTTTGTTTCCTACATCGTAGTAGGTATTAGATGTAGTGGATAGGTATTTACAGCTGAATACCTTTTCTCATAATTTTTATAGCAACCATTACAGATTTCAAGCAAGTCCCAAAAAAAATGAAGGAACACAATGTGTTTCTCAGACTCAGCAACGTAGGCAATAGATGCAAATATCATAGCCAGGATAAAATAATAGATATAAGCTAAAACCTATAAGAGAGCACAGTTAAAAAAAACTGTTTATTCTGCAACATCACCCATTGCTGCTTTAGCTACAACCAAACTGTGCATGCACATATTTATGCACAAGAACAAAAACAATAATAGCTCCACACACACTCACCAATGCTTGGTCACAGTGGCAGTGTTAGAGGGAAGCTAGCAAGTGATTGAGACATTTCAGGTTGTGGGGGCGCTGGCAGGCTAATCCGTGAAATGAAACTTGACTGGGAGGAGGGGTGAGAGGAGAGAACACAAAAAGATAAGACAGAGTGGGGCATTGAGAGACAGGGAAAGGAGTTAAAAGAAGAGGGAGAGCGACAAGCCCTTGAGCTGTAAGGATGAACAGCAAACAGACAGCGGAGGGCTCAGACTGCATCGCAAATCTGTGCTGTCGGTGATGTGGGGGCCGAGTGTCATATTCCTGAGTCCAGACGGTACAAAACAAAGTGACGCCAGGGCAGAAGAAGAAGAAAAACAGAGAAGAGGGTCCAATATGCTTTTCCCATAACTTCTCACGCCCACACTACTCTTGCTTTTCCAAGGCCCCAAAACAGACACCGCCGCTCCCGTTCGGCTTTGAATACTCCTTGTTTGTAGTTTGGATGGCATTATTGTTATTGCCATTGTTGTTTCTTCAAAGTATTCTCTGAATTTTGAATTTATACTTAATATCAGACAATCTGCTTCCTGTTTACACCGGCATGTGCATGCCCGGTGTCTGCAAATGGTCAAGAAGATTAGTTTGGCTACTGGAGCTCAAACGCTTGTGTGGACGGAGATCGTTTTGGTCTCAAAACGCCCCCTAAAAATGAAAATGTTGTAGTGTGGATGTATCCTCTAAGGCTTGCCTTTGTAACCTTCTTTCACAGCCTTTATTTCTCTCCTAGCACTCTGTCTTTGTAGCCTTGACGTGACAAAAATATACTTTCAGACAGTCTCTCCTCGAAAGCTTTCATGATACCGCACATGTGGCGTTGCACATACAAAACATGACAAATGATAAAGAGTGCTTGAGAGAGAAGTTTAAACCGTGCCGACTGACATCTCTGCACACATTGGATTGTCTCTTACAAAAAGTACACACTTGTGGAAAGGGAGTTTCAGATGTTCCATGATGTTTGAAGAGGCCTTTAAGGGGGAAAAGGGAAATGCTTGGAGGCTAGTGTGCAGCTAGTGTGTCTGAAATACAACACAAAATACACCGGTCACACAGTTCCAGGGTCAGTCCTAATCTAATTTCCTCTCACTTCTTGTTGCCAAGAAATCAGAGCTTTGATTATAGTGTAGATGTAGCCTCCAACGCTGGTTTCTGTCTTTGTAGTCTTGACGTGACAAAAAATACACTTTCAGACAGTCTCTCCTTGAAAGCTTTCATGGCGGTGCACATGTGGTACCGAACGGAACATGACAAATGATGAAGTAAGCTTGAGAGAGAAGTTAAAACCGTGCCGACTTTCTGCACACATTGGATAGCCTCTTACAAAAAGTTACAACAAAACTAAGCCCCACAAGTGAGTTTCAGATGTTACCTGATGTTTGAAGAGGCCTTTAGGAGGAAAGTGTGCAGCTAGTGTGTCTGAAATACAATACAAAATACAAAGATCACACAGATCCAGGGTCAGCCTAATCTAATTTCCTCTCACCTCTTGTTGCCAAGAAATCAGCACTTTGATCTGTGGCACCTGAGAGCCAAATGAGTGTAGCGCGGGCTAAATAAGATGTTATCATTGCTTAGCGTGGCCATGGAAATGCTAGAATAAAAGACCCCTCAGATTTAGACTGGGAGTTTGGAGGTGTGCGCACACGTGCATGGACGTGTGTGTATGTGTGTGTGTGTGTGTGTGTGTGTGTGTCGAGGCACCTTCTCTTTGTCTGTGAAGCAGATGGAGAGCGCGGGTCGAGTGTCAATGCCAAGGCTGAAGTCGAGTGGCGCTATCAGCAGTCACTCTTCTCCACTTCACCTGCCACAGGTGGCTCTTTCATCTTCCCAGTTCAGAGTCTCTTATCTTACCCGATAATCATGAATATGGATGTCTCCGTTGAGCCGTTGGTTCCAATGGCTGGAACAGGAAAAAATAACAAAGTGCTGTAATTAATGAGCCTGAATATTGCGATAGCAGTTCTGGCTTCATGCATATGCATGACCTATTTTGTTAGTTAATGTGACAAATGTAATGAGTGGAGAGGTCCCTCCTAAACATTCCCTCTGAAGAATATTTCCTGAGAAAATAGAACGGTTTAAATCTCCCAGAGAAGTAAATGAAGATGTTCTGAAAACATTCATAAACAAATAATATGAGTCATATAATCTTTACTGCGTTTGTGGGATGGGGGGGGGGACTTTATTTATATCAACATCTGGGCCATAAAAGCCACCAGCATGGAATTTGAAAGATGAAAGCAGCAATTTGTTATTCATTGTTTTTACGAGATGAGTTAATCTCAACGCCATTACGTGAACATTTACAGGCAAATGCTCTGTGGTCCTTTTGATGCACGGAGGTGGCTGTTATTGTATGTCAAGTGAAACTGTATATGGCAGTTACAGAGCGGTGATAATCCAGGTTTAAATCGTGTTCATAAATTCTGTGGCGAGTCAGTCTTTTAGTCTTTTTTTGGAGGACATTAACTTTAAGTGTCCTGCTGTCTAGATGATTTACCTCTTTAAGGCAACCCAGTAAAGCCATCATGTTCAGCTGGGATATATTTTTGGAGAACAGGAGGTCTTAGAGAGGGACTGTCTGTGGCGTCTGATTCCCACATGTAACCATGTCTCAATCATTTTCCATAGCAGCTGCAGATTTGATGCTGTTAACAATCGGCATGTAAACAAAGCCCTCTGTTCATCTGCAGGAATCAGCAGCTATGATTGCATGCATGAGTACATTGTAAAAAAGGTCAGGGTTTTTCACAAGTAATATATGAGGCACCAGGCTGCACCTCTCAGCTCTATGGAGCTTTTTAGCATTGCTTCACTCTAATCGTCAACCTCCAACAGCATCAGGCAGCATTTAAACTCACTCTACACTAACAGCTTCAAACAGACAGACAACGTTAGTAACTGGCTGGTGAACTTAGTGGAACATTTAGCAGCTAAAGAGACAGAGATTTTTCAGCAGTGGGTGGAAACCAAAACAGATCTTGCAGGAGAGTGAATACTGGACACAGAACATGCAACAAGTTAAAGAGTGCATATTACACTTCTTTTCAGTGTCATAGTTGTACTCTTGGGGTCTCCTAGAATAGGTTTACATGCTTTGATGTTCAATGAACATATTATATTTCTCATACTGCCCATTGCTGCAGCTCCTTTGTCTGAATCACTCTGTCCTGCCCGCCTTCCTGAAAAGCCCAGTCTGCTCTGATTGGTCAGCAGGCTCACTCTGTTGTGATTGGTCAACCTAATTCGAACAAGCCACTGGGCGGGCTGTCCTTCCTCAGGCAGCACCTATGGGCCGGCTTTCTCAATTAGTGACATCACTAATGGATGAATTTCAAAGATCATAAATTCTAGAATGTTTCAGAATGTGGCAACTAGAGAATTTAACTGGACCAGACTGAAATGGAAAGCCCCTTACACTGTCAATCACATAATCTATTTAATTATATAGACTAAGTGTAATGTAAACTAGTGTTATATCCATTTTGAGAATTCTGGTCAATTTCAACATGTAGCTCTATTTTTTTCATTTATACTGCTATCAGTAGCGAGACAAATGAAAACAATCGGTGCTGTCTCCACCATGTTATCCTCCTGCTAGATTTTGCACCCAACCAGTGGCTGTGAATTTTACTGCAGTAGATGTGACAGAAAGGCATTAAAGCTGTTTTGATCGACTAGTGTGGACTTCCCAGGAAAACAGGAAATAAACAGAGGTACAGTATGTGCAGTAGCTGAATTAACACAACTTTCATGCCTTTCTGTCACATCTACTGAAGTCACATTCACTGTGTTCACTTGGAAGGAATAACTGCACATGGCTAATCACAGATTATGACAATTATTATGAACAAAAAATAAGTTTAAAACTTGCCCTGTTTAAGCCTGTTGGGTGCTAACTCTAGCAGGAGGTTAAACCAGTGTAGACTGCACCGATTGTTTTCATTTGTCTTGCTGCTGACAGCACTACACATCAAGAAATCGACTGCAATTCTCCTTTAAGTGGCACCGAAATGCACTGCAATCTGCGTTGCTTTTCGGTCAGATACCAGTCGTTTAGGCACCGGTGACATATTAGCACTCAACCCTAGTAAAGAATGGCGATGGAACGATGACGGAAACAGAATTTTGTGTGTGTGTGTGTGTGTGTGTGTGTGTGTGTGTGTGCATGAACTCTACTATGAATTGATTCCCCCTTTGAAACTCTGGGCTCCACTCCTTCATTTCACAGCCTTTTAACACTGACCTTGGTGCCTGCCAGAGCTGACTTCTTTTCACTGTACCTGTACAATACTATTTTTTTCTTCTTCTTGATCTGAGTCTTATTATAATTGCGTGTCAGTATTTGGCTCTGGGGCTGGAGCTGGCATGTCCTGTAGTGTGCTTTATCTCTCTCTCTCTCTCTCTCTCTCTCTCTCTCTCTCTCTCTCTCTCTCTCTCTCTCCCAGAGAACAGTGAAAGCACCGATTCAGTCGATGCACACTCTTGGCTGTCACTTTCTTTGGCAATCAAGTTATTTAATTTTGGCTTCCTCCCTGTCCACCTCTGACAGGACCTCCCTCTGCGCCACAGAACCTGGTCTACAACATCAACCAGACCAGTGTTAGCCTGGAGTGGGGCCCGCCAGCGGACACAGGCGGCCGCAACGACGTCACCTACAGGGTCATATGCCGGCGCTGCAGCTGGGACCCCGAGGAGTGTGTTCCCTGTGGGCCCAATGTGGGATACTCCCCCGCACAGTCAGGATTAGTGGACACGTATGTGACCGTCATGGACCTGCTCGCTCACGCCAACTACACTTTTGAGGTGGAGGCTGTCAACGGGGTGTCGGACCTGAGCCGCACTCAGAGGCTGTTTGCGGCGGTTAGCATCGCTACTGGCCAAGCGGGTAAGAACTCTCCCATCGAACCAATCATTGTGTCTTTGTTTGTTTAAAGCTTTAATAGGTAAAGTTTTTATATGAATGTACATCTGTTACATTCAAGACATTGCCAAATGAGTTGCTACAAAGCTAATTAAGACTATCAGCTCCACACAACTCTCTCTGGATTTCTCAGTATGACTATGTTCAGATGATTGGGGCATCTGGTGACCTTAGAAAGATAATGAACTCTTCTGAAAGGTCCATCTTTTTTTTTAATCCTCCTTGTCCTCCTTGGTTACTAGCAACTGTGTGGAGTGGGTGAGTGGAGGCTTGTATCATGCGAATGTCCCAACAGTGTTCAGTTGTCATTACTTAGAATTTGTCATGGGGGAGACACACTATAGCATTAATCCAGTGGTTCCCAAAGGGGTGGGGGCTTGAGGGGGTCCCCAATAAAAAGGGGAATCTTTCACTATTACAGACGTGCTCAAATTTGTTGGTACCCCTCCACAAAAAACGAAGAATGCACAATTTTCTCTGAAATAACTTGAAACGGACAAAAGTAATTGGCATCCACCATTATTTTTTCCATATTTAATAGAAATCAGACTTTGCTTTTGATTTCTTATTCAACATAATATTGTAAATAAGAAAACAAATGAAAATGGCATGGACAAAAATGATGGGACCGCTAACCTAATATTTTGTTGCACAACCTTTAGAGGCAATCACTGCAATCAAACGTTTTCTGTAGCTCTCAATGAGACTTCTGCACCTGTTAACAGGTAGTTTGGCCCACTCTTCCTGAGCAAACTGCTCCAGCTGTCTCAGGTTTGATGGGTGCCTTCTCCAGACTGCAAGTTTCAGGTCTTTCCATAGATGTTCGATAGGATTCAAATCAGGACTCATAGAAGGCCACTTCAGAATAGTCCAATGTTTTGTTCCTATCCATTCTTGGGTGCTTTTAGCTGTGTGTTTTGGGTCATTATCCTGTTGGAGGACCCATGACCTGCGACTGAGACAGAGCTTTCTGACACTGGGCAGTACGTTTCGCTCCAGAATGCCTTGATAGTCTTGAGATTTCATTGTGCCCTGCACAGATTCAAGGCACCCTGTGCCAGGCGCAGCAAAGCAGCCCCAAAACATAACCGAGCCTCCTCCATGTTTCACTGTAGGTATGGTGTTCTTTTCTTTGAAAGCTTCATTTTTCGTCTGTGAACATAGAGCTGATGTGACTTGCCAAAAAGCTCCAGTTTTGACTCATCTGTCCAAAGGACATTCTCCCAGAAGGATTGTGGCTTGTCAATATGCATTTTAGCAAATTCCAGTCTGGCTTTTTATGTTTTTCTTTCAAAAGTGGAGTCCTCCTGGGTCTTCTTCCATGGAGCCCACTTTCGCTCAAAAGCGACGGATGGTGCGATCAGAAACTGACGTACCTTCACCTTGGAGTTCAGCTTGTATCTCTTTGGCAGTTATCCTTGGTTCTTTTTCTACCATTCGCACTATCCTTCTGTTCAATCTGGGGTCGATTTTCCTCTTGCGGCCACGCCCAGGAGGTTGGCTACAGTTCCATGGACCTTAAACTTCTTAATAATATTTGCAACTGTTGTCACAGGAACATCAAGCTGCTTGGAGATGGTCTTGTAGCCTTTACCTTTACCATGCTTGTCTATTATTTTCTTTCTGATCTCCTCAGACAACTCTCTCCTTTGCTTTCTCTGGTCCATGTTCAGTGTGGTGCACACAATGATACCAAACAGCACAGTGACTACTTTTCTCCATTTAAATAGGCTGAATGACTGATTACAAGATTGGAGACATGTGTGATACTAATTAAAGAAACTAATTAGTTTGAAATATCACTATAATCCAATTATTTATTATCTTTTCCAAGGGGTACCAACAAATGTGTCCAGGCCATTTTAGAATATCTTTGTAGAATAAGCAATAATTCATCTCTTTTCACAGCTTCTTTACTTTATTCTATGACATACCAAAGGCATGCAAGTATACATGATAAAATAGCTTTTAATTTCATCACTTTTCAGGAGGAATGAAGCATTATTTCAATGAGCTGTAAGGGTACCAACAAATTTGAGCACATCTGTACTTTATCCATAAGTAACACAATGACAGAATCTATGGCCATTTTGGGCCTGGGTTTTATTGGTTTCTGTCATAAAAGATCTAAAAGCGAGTGTAATCTGTGTACTAACAGTAGTATGTCAGAACAGTTAACAGAAACTGTATATGGAACGTGATTCACAGTTTTTTCAAAATGCAATTTTTAGTCGGCCATGGAGGTTGGTTTCTACAATGTGGAAGTTTGTCACTTCTTACATTTTTGAAGTTTTTTCTATCAAATTTGAGTGTTTTTTTTTCAACATTTTTGGGGATTTTTTGACGTTTTGTTGTTTTTGTCAACCTTTTTGTCGACCTTTTTGTCACTTTTTCTGATCTTTTTGTTGCTTTTTTTCGACAGTTTCTGTATTATAACTGTAGGTACACATCCTTTTCTGTTTTTAAATTATATTGCAAAAATCCGGGTAATGAGCGGTGACCTTTCTGTTATTTATTCTGTGATTTATTTCTGATCTGTTTTGTCAGTTTCGAGGGCCTAGATGTGAAAACCACTGGTTAAATCCATACACAAACTAACTGAACTAAACTGTTGTTCTTCACCAAATTATTAAACCCCATTAAAGTCTTGTTTAAAATTTTGGACACAAGCCGCTAACCTAGGCTAACCATGTCCTGACTTACAAAGTATTTTACACAGACTTAAGATTGGAATGGATCTTTTTGTCAGAAAGAAAAGGAAAAATAACTATTGATTCTTAGGGTGAAGCTGTCTGGCTAACTAACTGGCAAGTCTAAGCACACTTCACCCTTTGCTCCAGCTTAGAGAGCATTATAGCGATTGACAATTTCATTTTGAAAACCTCTGACATGCAAAGTACGATAATGGTTCCACATTAGCATTAATGACCATAGCCTGATATCATCCATAACATATCCAGTATGCATATTACCCAGATTAATTTAATGTGTATATCAGCACTACAGTGGCCAACATTATCAGCTTAGCGATGATGCAGACTCCCACTGGTACCTAAAGAGCCAGTGCTGTATTTGCAGCTCAGTCCCAAGGGAATTTACCATAATTAAAATGCTGTATTTTGCGGTGACAAACTCTAAAGCCTTTTTTTTTAATTCATTATTTCTATGGATCCAACCAACAAGATTCCTCTTTCATGCTTAAGCATCCATGAAACACAGTTGGCCCAGAAGAGTGTTGTGACTATGGTGATTAAAAGAATGCAGCACAGAGAGCACTGGAGCTTCAGCTGAATATACAACCTCTACCTCTCTGCCACTTACATTCATGTCATCACCACCTGCCACCCTTTTCTTTTTTTTCCTTCATTTTCTCTTTTTCCTACTAAAAACTAGGGATCGAGGCCGGCCGATTATTAGTGTTGGGTATTGTTTGGATTTTTACGATTCCAATTCCTAAACCAGTTCTTGAAAAACTGAAAAAAGACATCAAAGAAAGGCTCTTTTTTTTTTATTGAAAATGAACCAAAATTTGCGTTCTAACCTTGTCCAATTCCTACTGGTTGCGTAGGAACCGGTTCCATAGTGGAACCAGGTTTTGGTACCCAACCCTACCGATAATTGGCGCAGATATTTGGCAATTTTCAGATTATCTGTACGCGTTTTATTTGCCTGATAAAGGATAAAGTTAGTGACCTAAAAAGTGGTCTCGTTTGGCTCAGCTACTGCTCTGTGTTTCAGGAAACACTTCAGTAGTTACAGTATACAGTACATTCATTTGAATTAGATCTTTACTTTAGTTAAATTTGTATTTTTTGTTTGTTACCATTGCAGTTTTTTTAATTTTATGCAAGGCATACTTGTATCAGTTTTTCTTTTCACAGTGGCTTTGTAAGTGTTGTAACATACCAAATCTTAATTTTGACTAAAAGATTTTCCCTGTTTACTGTAAATGCATATTCGTTTCAAATATCGGTTTCATTACCTACTAATAATTGGTATCGGCCCTGCAAAACCAGTATTGGTCGACACCAACCAAAAACACTTTAAATATCTCAGTTTAGTAGATGTTTGTATATGGGAAAAATAGAAAGAAAGAGTCATTTAGTTGAATGGATGTGTGTGGGATGTAATGTTGGGGGATGATGTATTTGGCGGTGCTCAGTTCATGACAGAGACACACGCTGGAATGTGGCGAGGGGTTGCCCGGCCAAGGACACGAGGATGGCGGGAGGAGGACAACCTGCAGGAAAGAGCCAGAAAAAAACAATTAGCACATGCTCTTTTACAGTCACTCATAATTAAACGTGGCATACTGACAACAGACAATTACTCAGGTAACCTGGCGGAATATTTATCCGTTGGCTATGGTGAAAGAGAGTGGCGTGCTTGGCCAAGCCGGTGTCATGTTTATGATTTTGAGTAAGTGGCACCATTTAAAGCGCTGTAACACTATAATCAGTGTAATTGGCCAGCATGAATCAGGTCGCTAATCATTTTATTCATCAATTCCCAGTCAATATCTGTAAATGTGAATAATACCTCTATAAATGAAGGCTAAAATCACAGAAGATGGCACTCAAAGAATTCAGCTGCTGGAACCACAGTCAAAAGTCTGCAGGTTTTGGCTGAAGTGTGAGCAATATTCAGCATTAGGGTGATATTGATGGCCGTGTGATGGCTCTCTTTTGTTTCCCGTCTTGAGAAGACATTAGCTGCACACTGCAGGGCTCCCTGTCCTGCTCTCTGGACGCTTACTGCGTCCAGCGCACTCTGGGCTGTGAGCGAATGCTTCAGCGCTTTGGAATTGGAACATCGGAGCTTCCTAAAAACAATCTGTCCTTCCTGAGTGAGCATGCAGGACCACTCATTAGAGAGTGACTGCATTGTTAAAGCTTTTATGGCTCATCATTCAGAATTGATTAACCTTTGCGTGGCGAGGCGCTGGAGCCCCGTCGCACTGAAAGAACCATAAAAAAAGACAAGCCCTTTCCCCCATGCCTACCCATCGCTACCTCCTGCATGATAATCAGCACGAACATAAGCTTGTAGCATGGGACTGGGGAAACGAATACGCATTATGTGAATGCAGATGGTGATCCATCTGATGAGGAATTCACACCTCATGTAATTGCAACAAAAGACATGTCTGGAGCCAGGCCGGAGCTACGCAAAGTGCTGCAAGCTTATTGCTCTCCCAAAACCTAATTATCTCTTGGCTCCGTCTTAAACAAGTTTAAGTAGAGGCTGCGAGCTCACGAGCTTGATTTCGCCAGCTCGGTCTTGTAGCTGCATAGAAATTTGTCATGTTGAGCATCGCCGCCACCTTCGCCACCACTGCATGCCGCAAGTTAAGAGTATGTTTCAATCAGCACGCCATTGTAAGTCCACAGCGCCACAGAGCCGCCCTCGGAGGCCCTTCATGCCTTAGCGTTCCTCAAGCGCACTTGTGAACAAAGCCTTTTGTTCTTCTGACACACTTGTGAGTGGGTACTGCTTATAGAATAACCATTAACATTTATTCAAGCAAATGTTTACATCCTTACGCCAGAAATATGAAATTAATATGAAATTATGCGAAAGGCTGCAGGACTGTGTGTGTGTGTGTGTGTGTGTGTGTGTGTGTGTGTGTGTGTGTGTGTGTGTACGTGTGTGTGTGTGTGTATTAAACTATCTTGTTAAACTATATTCGTTGGGTCCAAAAACCGGGAATACAGTATACTTTTTGGGTCCGGACACTTTTGTGGGGCAAAAATGCTGGACCCCACTACTTTAAAGGGCTGTTTGAGGGTTTGGACTTGGTTTTAGGATTAGGGTTACAATTAGGTTATGGTTGGGTGAGGGTAAGGGTTAAGGTTAGGCATTTAGTTGTGATGGTTAAGGTTAGGGTAAGGGGCTAGGGAATGCATTATGTCAATGATGGGTCCCCACAAAGATAGTGAGATGCAGTATGTGTGTGTGTGCACGTTCAGCCAGTTAAAAGGGGATTTGGTGCGAGAGGTAGAGACTTTATAATGAGTTAGCCTGTGGAAATTGATTTTATTGTTGACTGCTTGTACTAGTCAGCAGCACAGAGCTTGTTACTCTCAGACAGCAACTTTTACAATACTTGAGCTGTGTTGATCCACAGGCTCCATGAATGAGTCACACACTGTGGGTGTTGCTTAGCCAGTGCATTATTTAGACTGTGGCGAGTTGGACTAGACATGCCTCTGAATGTCATTACAAAAACACTAGATGAGAGAAAGACATAATTTCAAAAGGTAGACCTCTTTGTGTAAAGCCCTTTTCAGACATGGAATATGAAACATTGCTTATATTTAACCCTCTGAGGTCTAAGTGCATTTTTTACATTTCTTTTAAAAATGTTCACAAACTGAGCTTTCTGTAAAGTGAGGTCCAGATTAGTTCCAGAGCAGTGTGGAAAGAGAACATTTGGCGCTAAAGTTAATCTTTGATTTTTTTAAATTCCTGAAATCTCTTGAGAAAACATACCTACACTCAATTATGTTGGTGCTTGTATATAATATAATAAAAAAATAGCAAATAAATGTCTAAAATGAAATCGCTTGAACTTCCTGGGTGTGCCTTTTGTCTTCAGAGGACAAAAGGCTCATTTTTGTCTTTCAGATAAAGGCATGCGTCCATTACGTAGATTATGACAGGACATTTAGGAAAAAAAAGTCAATGCTGGCGCAATTAATATTTGGCACTTACTACACAAGAGGGAGCATTGAAGAGTGGGTCATGATCTCTTACAGGTTACTGGAGTTTAAAATGTATGAGAGCAACTTAATACCCTTTTTTGGCTTTGTGTGCAAATGCTCCCACCACTCTTGTGTGCAAATGCCCCCACCACTGGAGCAACCACCCACCCCCACCATAAGATTCGATTCAGAATTTGAAATCCGACTCTGGGTCAGATAGTTTCACACTTCTTTTTACTTCAAATATTACAAAATCAGCACATAGAGTTATCTTTTGTGTTCATTTCGGGCCATTCTTTGCATCATTTGTGCAACGCTGTGTGAATGTGAGATGATGTTCTAGTCCCCCCTCAAGTTCAAACCTAATTAAACATTCAAAGAGACAACAGGCCATTCCCTTTAGTGCAATCTCTCAGTGCAAAAGGGTAATAAAAAAAACGCATTGAGGCACACAAGAATATGCTAAGCATTTCACTTTGATCTGCAAAGCCTCTGTGCCCCTGCATTGCGTGAGAAGCAAATATTCCCGTTTTGTTCGGCTGCTTCAGTCAAAGTCTGTCCTCCAGCAGTTTAGAGTCTGGAGTCAGAAAGATAGATGACAGTTTTTCTTTTTTTTTCCATGATATGATAATTATTTACCTCTAAAAGGAGAGCAATTATCATTCAAATAATACATGTTGAGGGGTGTGAATTGACACCCCAACTCCTCAGTAATAATGTATGTGGCCACTTTATTACTTTAAAATGTCTGTGTATTAACAGTTGTATGACATAGAATGTGTTGTCCCAGTTGTACTTCTGTTTTTTTCTGAATATCATAATTTCATATACGTTCGTCCGCCATGAAGAGGTTTGGGAGATTAAAGAAGTTTTTGTCTCATTTTTGTTTGACCTTTGTGACCTTTCTTTTTCATTTAATTTTTTTCAACCTTTTGTTTTGTCTTTTTTTTAAATGTTCTGTATTTTAACTGAAGTTACACATAATTAGTTTTTTTTTTTAAATTAATTTAAAAAATGTAATCAAGGGGAAAAGCCAGGGTAATGAGCTGCCTGAACTTTTTCTGTTATTTTACAGATGTATTTCTTAGAATGAACTTTATCATCTCTAAGTGGATATTGTTGCGTGCATTTGTGAACGTAACACTTGGGGAACAATAAGGCCATTGATTTATCTCTCTCTGTGTTCTAATCTGCCACGGTGGCCTTAAACAGAAGGATTGATTGATTCGGAGCAGTCCCCAGTGACCAGTGCCAGCCAGTGTCATTTTCTAGTTAAGCGGATCCTCTTTTGTAGCATTTGTACCCGGTTTTACGTTACCTGGGAGCCCATTCTTCTCCCCTGCAGCCCCCCGCCCCCTGCTTCACATGCTCTCAGTAATTTGATGAGAGCTGGGCAGAGCAGTGAGATTCAACAGCTGCAATAAAACGGTGGTGGTCTCAGAGCAGCAGCTCGGAGCACTTAACCTGTAGCTTTTCTGTAAATGCCTCCTGATTTGTCTGTCACCCAATCCGTCAGCAATGAATAATTTTCATGGAAGGTGCACTTTAATTACTTTCCCATTTAAATGGCATTATCGTGGCCTATCTAGGTAATTAATCTCACCAAGTATCCTGTTTCAGCCCTTTATTGTTGGCAGACGAGCTCCCTAAATCCCCCCCGAATCTGCCGTGCTTGAAGGAGCCCTCCCTTGTAGAAGCTGGCGTTGCCCCTTTCCCCTTCACTTGGTCCCGTCGCAGCCATTGGACAGTCCTTTCTCTCTGTGCAGGCAGCCTGTGAGAGCAACGGGCTGTGTCACTGCCTCGGAAAAGAACACGGGCAGACCCATGCATGCAGGGCTGCATTCACGCCCAGTGCGGCTTTAGAGGACTGATAACTGCAGATAAATCATACTGTATGTTGACATTCAGCATGAATTCTTCTTCTTGTCAACAAATGGGAGGAAGAGACTCAATGAGTGTATCCCACTAATAAGTGTATCAAAGCCTGATACAGCGTATTCCTCTGTGCCAAAGAGCTCAGTTAATCACAACTATTAAAACACATCAATTGCTCTGGGTGTCCTGTTCCTTCATTACCATGAACACACACACACACACACACACACACACACACACACAGGCACAGGCACACACACACACACACAGACACACGCGCAGGCACTCACACACGCATGCATGCCTGCACGCACGCACGCACATACCACACACACACACACACACACACACACACACACATGCCATGCACACACACACGCACACACACACACACACACACACACACACACACACACACACACACACACAGACTGCTGTAATAACCAAAATACAGGGGGGGAAGAGTAAAAATTGACAATTTAAAGAATCAGATAAATCTATAAATCCATGAGTTTTATTTTACTCATGGTGTACTTCGGTGGATATACTTCTAATATACTAATATATAGTGTTATTGTAATTTCAGTAACTCTTAATTAATGTTCTGTTTTTCTTTGACTTCTCCTTATTTTCTAGTTTATTTCCTCTCCAGCCCTGTTTGTCTGGCTTGGGATGCAGTGTTGTTCATTTGGAACATTTGCAGAGAGCCACATTATTTCCCTCTGAAAGCTGTCTGAGAAGTTGCAACATCCTGATGTGTCAGCCTCAGTATATGTGAAAGTTGAAAAGAGAGCGCTGATTCCCATTTAGCTCCGTCCTATAGACTGTGTTCCCCCAGAGCACACACAGACACGCCTTTAATTATTCAGAGATCGAAGCAATGTTGGTTTTTTTTTTGGCACTCAGTCTGCTGTTTACCTTTCACATAGCAGACCCTCCGCTTTCTGGAATCACTTCTTTCTGTCGCACAGACGTCAGCCGCTCTCATTCATCAGCCCAGACATTTGACAACTCTTTTTGTTGTTGTTGCAGAAGGTCACTACTAAACAAGTTTCCCAGAGCATTGTTGCACTTATAAACATTTTGGGGGACATTAAGTGTGTGTGTGTGTGTGTGTGTGTGTGTGTGTGTGTGTGTGTGTGTGTGTGTGTGTGTACAATACATTTTGGCATGCCTAGTTGTGCACCAAACCAAAAAAGAAAATGTTTGTGTTGGAGTGTGTAACATTCCAAAATCTTAATTTGGTTTCATTTTCTCTGTATATGTATATCAGTTCCAAATATTGGTTATCAACTTCATTATCTACTAATAATTGGTATCAGTATCAGCCTTTTTTGTGATAACATTTTTATTATACAATTAAACAATACACTGGGACATAGGAACGCATCCCAGGACCAAATAAAATAAATAAATAAAAACACAGGGGGGGAGGGGGGGGGGGGGGCACAGGGGGGGACCACAGGGGGCAACAGCAGGAACAGAGCTCGCAGCTCCCCAACAAGATTGACCCCAATTTTCTTTTATATATACATATATTTTTTTTTACATAATCGCTGTTTCTTTGCTTTACCACAATTAATTGCTAGCATTAGCTTAGCTAAGGTCTTAAGGCGTATGACTGATGATGTAACTGTTAATTTTTTTTAGATATGCCAAATTGTAATCAAATAAATGATTGTTGGTCGGGCTATGTATTTTTATTATTATTTCAATAATTAGTTGGTGGCACTTGACCCTATACACGTTCATTGCAACAAAAAGAGGCGTGGTTTACTTCCTAGGCTGTGTACCTGTGTTATTATATTATCTGGGTCACATGACTGTGATAGAACCAAAAGATGTCTCCTGGAAGTCATTCATCACTTTAAATTGTTTAAAAAAGTAATAAATAAATACATATTTTTAAAATTTCATTGAAAGAGACAATTATATTGTTCCACCCAATTAACTGTACAGCAACATTTGGAATTATTACGGCTCTACGTGTATAGGTAACAGTACATGAGTAGATAAAGGTGCAAGTGCCGAGCCGTTTCCATGGCGCCACCGCAGGGTGACGCATCACAATCACGGAGCGTCCGCTCAGTGAAATAACAGACCCGAGGGGTAGTTGATGAGAAATATCACTGTCAACAGAAATGGAACTCTAATATAAATTCCATCTCAGGTTTGTTGGACATGTATTAATGTCTCTCGGTGAGTGCCTCTAATGAAGGTAGTCACGAGCGTGGGGACAAATAAAAGAGCATGTGACCTGAGAACAAAAGAGATGCCATGAAGAGATACATATTTAGCGGCGTTATGAAGAACTCGGAGCACAAAGCAATGTACCCCATTATTCATCATCTCTCTGTACATGTTGGGGGCTTTTTTCAGTGAGAGTGTGTGAAAATTCATTTCTAGAAACAGATAAAAATATCAAAGGAGTTTGGAAGCCAGTTGATGAAGCTGGGGAAATATTTATTTTGTGAATCAGAAAAACGCCTCGGGAGCAAAGGCAAACACAAAAAACAACTAGTGGCGGCTTATAACTATTTTCTATATAACCTTATAGCAACACTATGTAACTTTCGAAAGAAAAAAACAAGAAAAAAGTTCTCTTCTTACGCATAGGGGCTCCTGCACACTGCCTGCGTGGCGTGAGCGTGGCGTGAGCGTGGCGTGAGCGTGGCGTGAGCGTGGCGTGAGCGTGGCGTGAGCGTGGCGTGAGCGTGGCGTGTATGTCAGTTGCGTGGCTGCTGCGTGGTGTTTTCTTTGCAAAATCAAACATATGTATCTTTCCCATTGATAAAATCACACATGGGGAGAGAGCTGTGGAAATGCACTGCACTCAAGCGGTAGTATACTTCATGTTAAACATAAATAAACACTGATTTGGAAACAGCAAAAGCAACGTCGGCAGTATTGACGGCAAAAGAGGCTACAGAAGATCAAAAATAATATGATATGCATGAATAGACAATCAATAAAATGCTGACATGTATTAAAGAGTCAATAGAAAGTTGGTGCAAAGTGTGGTCTAGATGATGATGTAGGTCAGTAATATTGCAATGTACGCGAATAGATTATAGACAGAATAGACTAGAATATATAAATGCTGAGATGTAATAAAGAGAGTCAATATACAGTTAGTGCAGATTGTCGTCTGCAAAAATTCAGTGACAGCAAAGGTTGGAGGAATGACAGTTGAGCATAGCAGGACGGATGTATGGTGCAAAGAGGTTACAAACAGACTATAATAGCAATACAGGAGAAGATGCGTAATGTGCTAACTCTGATACCGTGGCGGCCGACCACTACAAAATTAACAGTTATCAGTAGTCTGATAAAATACAACACATTGCTTGTTTAATTAAAACATGAAACATTATTTTAATGAACGGAACAAAAAGGCACCAATGCAAAAAGGAACGATAGCTACTTTTTAACCCTCATGTTGTCCTCGGGTCAAATTGATCCGTTCACATTTTGGGGTGTCTTTTTCAATTTTATTGCTTTTGAAAAAAAATGTTTTTAAGGGTTTTCCAAATAGTATTGAGTAAAAGTTGACATATTCCAGTTTGTGATTATCCATCAACATACTTTCCTTTAATTTTAGTCTAAATAATTCCTAATTTCTGCTTTTCTATCTCAAACATTAGGTATAATTTCCTGTAAATGAGGTTCCAAAAATAACTGTAAACTAAAGTTAATACGTCAGTGTTACGTAGTGTTGAAAACGTCGAAAAAAGTGACAAACATTGAAAAAAAAGGGACAAAAATGTAAGAATAAGTAAAAAACATCAATAAAAGTGTTAATAAAAAAATAAAAAAAACTGACTGGAACACTGCAGTCTTTTATGCAGGTTGACATCACCATGACATTAAAAACATTTATTGTGCAGCCCTAAATGTTATGCAGCGTTTTAGCATGGCACAGGTTTGCATTTCAGTGGTTTCATTAACCACTTAACCAGAAATCCAGACACCATAACTGAAATTCAGCAGTAAATAACTGAAAAGTTGTTACTGAAAAGTGAACGTCAGCGTCCATATTTAAAGTTGCCCTGTGTGTTTTCGAGCATTGAGCAGTCAGAGGAGGCAGCTGCTTGTGGCTGTGGAATGCAGCAGCTCTCCGTTGACTGCCCACGGCTGACTGTAAGGCCCCAGTAAACACCAAAATACTTTCTTTCCTTCTCCCTCTTTATCTACTCACTCGCTTGCTCTCCCTCTCCGCTCTCATATACATTCAAACTCACACGCACATATACCACACACGCTGTGTCAGCATGCACCTGTGACTCCCAGAGCCTCTCTTTATATGGAACACATGCTCGGGAATGTCACGGCCCTAGCTGCGAATGGCTCCGGCACTTTGCAATAGAGCCATTCGAGTGTTTCATTTCCTGCCCAAGGAGTTAAAAGAACTTCCAAGGGTAATAAAAAAGCAGGGTTGTATGCCGTGGATGCCCAATAGCATTGAATTCCCCCTACTGGACAAAACACACACACACACACACACACACACACACACACACACACACACACACACACACAAAAGCAATCCCCAGTCAATAGCTAAACTTTGATTGTTGTTTCCTGTGGTATTTGGTGAGGCGGTGCAGAGGGATTGTTCGTAGCCCAGAGAGTGTTAGCATGTCAGCTAGGGAGAGAACATTTCATCCATCACACACACAGGAAAACTGCAACATCTGCCGGAGTATGCATCTATCATCAAAAATGTAGGGAAAGAACATGTACAAATCCTTTTCATCCTATTCATCATATGTTGTTATGTGAAGGATGGATAAACCCGTAATGCCACAGTACACTACCTGGCCAGCAGCAACCAACACACACACACACACACGCACACACACGCACGCACACTCACACCGTTAGCAACTAGCTGCTGAGGAAAGTGGAACACCTAGCAGTTCAAAAGCCAGGTACATCTGTTGTTGTTTGCTGGGTTTGTTGTCGTGCCTTGTGCTTGTCTGGTTGTTAGTCTGTGTGTGTTGCTTTTACATGCTGTCTGTATTAAGATTTTTTTAGGTTGCCTTTTTTAAATTTGCTTGGGACATCAGATGAAAATTAGCCTGCTGAGCTAACTCTAGCTCATTTCTAGTTGTCTGCTGTCAAATAAAAGAAAATGAAAAGAATTTTCAGGAGTTGGTGGAGACCCTGTAACAACGCGTTATGTAATAAAAACATCAAAATGGAATGCATTTATTTTTCATCATGTAATAACTCCCTCATTATGTAATAATCTGCTGCATTTTGCAATACAAATCCTCAAAACAATATGTAATAAATTTAGTGGCGTGTATTGAGCAATGAAAGGTTACTAATCTGAAGACATTGTATATTTTAAAATAATTTTGAGTCCCCATTAGTCACGTTACAATTCATTAAATGTACATGAACATTTTGTAAAACATGAATAAGGACATCCATTTTGTTTGGTTATAACATAATGCATCATATTACATTTTTGTAAAAAAAAAAAGGCCTGCATTTTTTTTTTTCATTTTTATTACAAAATGCAGGCGGTATAACATAATGAGGTGAATATTAATGACATTTTGACATTTTATTACATAATGCGTTGTTGTTACATAATATATGTAATTCAGAAAAGGACGGGTTCAGCTAACAGTGTGTTATTCAATCCTGAAGATATTAAAGAGTGCACACAAATAAGTGTATCATTGATATGATATTGGCTTTTTAAAGAATATTATATCACTGAGAACATGTAAGAATGAGCAATAAAGCAGATGCAGGTTACTTTCTTGCGTCTGATTGGCTTCACCCCCTCTTAAAGAGCATTCCTTTAAGTGCTGTATGTAGGAGTAGGCTTGCTGCTTGATTTATGTCTTACTCTTCATATTTTGTGTACTTTGTACTCAGGAGTTGGCTTTCAAAGCACTCTTGAAGGTCAGAGTTATCACAACTTTGGGCGATGGACCCATTTTTAATGTTGGACGATTTATGTTCATTTCCAGCACTTCGACTGAATGTGACCTGGATTATGTCTGCTATAAGAATCCTCTCTCCAAGTGTTTGTTTTCTCTTCCTTTCCGAGTCTATGGAATGGTTAATAGTTGTAGAATTCGCAGAGGTTTTTTTTTGCGTTGTGTAACACAGCCGTGCATTGCGGTTGCACGGTGTGTGGGGGATTTTCTTTGGGTCTGTGAGCATTACTCACTGGTGCTTTGTGAGACGAAAGAATCCAGGGAGATTGACAGCTTGGCTCTTTTTTTCCGTCTTTCATTGTCTCATCAGCATACTGTCTCCTGCAGTGTGAAAAACTAATTATGTCTTCAACCCCCTGCTTCACCCCCCCCTCTTCTTTTATTCCAATCATCACACTTGGAAATCATAATGAGTTTGTGGCAGACCATTTTGGCTTTGGTGAAAGGAAAGGGGGGAAAGAATCCAGAATGTCCATTTGCCTCCACTTTAAAAGGCAACTGGCAATTATGGACAACCTTAAGGGCCTAACCAAGACTTACTTAAGTCCTGCACACCTGCCAGCTTCCTCGGCTTGTACATCTACTGATTTAGTCTATATCCACGACGTTTCATTTCAGGGATTGTTCAGGTGCCGCTCGAAATTCCGCAGGATGTTCCCGAATTTTCGGCTGGATGTCTTTCTCTGTCTCTGTGTTGGTGTTCTAAGCTCCAGTGGATTTCAGAGGACTATGGTTACCTGCTCCTCAGATCTCTGCAGCGTAAATCCAGACAGCTAGCTAGACTATCTGTCCAATCTGAGTTTTCTGTTACAACTAAAACTACTTTTGAACATACACATGTTCCACCAAAACAAGTTCCTTCCCGAGACTACTTAGCAGAGGCACCATGGCTCCGTCCGGCACTTAGCACCACCCAAGACGATTGTGATTGGTTTAAAGAAATGCAGATAAACCAGAGTATGAAACTACTACTGCTTTAAACCAGCGCTTACAAAAACCTAATTGTTATCTAACAACAATTAGCAACAGCCAACAGCCATCTGGTATGCATATTTTTAATTATTTGGTACATAACAATAATAAAAAGATCGTGGCAGCAGAGGATCAGAAAGGGCGTTGGTATTGGCTGTGGAGCAGATGGGCTTCACATCTGGGCTGGAGGAAGTTAGTGAGGGTGTGAGGGATGCTGTGACAAGGGAACACAGCCGAGAGCTTCTGCACAGTCTCCGGCCCCTTTGTATCAGACGATCACCATCCCCCCCGTCTGTCCACTCTGCTCGTTCTGCTGCATCCCTGGGCAGCTGGGACAAAGATTCAGGGAGGTGTTTGGCTGTGACTGATGCTCGGCGAGTTCTGCTGGGAGAAAATGATTGGCCATTTAACCTTGTGATTTCAAAGACTGTTGACGAAATACAAGAGTACAGCACATCAGATCAATTACCTTAGGAGAAACAATACATATTGGGAAAAAAATATGTGTTTTTAGAAAACATAATATTTGTTTGTATTGCTTAGAGAAGAAAAACCTTGGAATTTTTTCCAATTTGACATCTGTGCAGTTTATGATGTTATGAGATGCTTTGTGAGTTAATATTATGAGCACGCTATTTCCCCTTACCTGCCTTAGTCTACTTTCACCTTACTCAGGAAACAACTACATTTCCCAGAATACCATTGAAATCTATCATCTTTTATGTACACAGTCTTGTTCCTTGACTCATTGACTTCACTTTTCTTTGCACCGAGTCATGATACATCTCGTAGCTGCTTGGCTTGGTTTCAGGCTTAAAAGCATTTTCTGAAACATCAATGGAGAAAATGAATAGGGAAAATCACTTCTGAGGCCAAAATGGAAAAGGAAAACATGGGAGGTAACTGTTGAACTCCATACCGTTGTGTTGCATTGTTATCTATTAAGGCCATTAGTAAAAACTAAATGTTCGGGATGAGGGAACACATCTGTATTGCTGTATTTTATTGACAGAGGGTCCTTTTGTCTTACCTTCAGGCCATGGCATCATCCAAATATGTCCATGGGATCGAGCAGTGGTGGAGTGTAACCAAGTACATTTCCTCCAGTACTGTACTCAAGGGTGGATTCTTTAGCATTGAGTACTTTATTACTTTAAGTACATTTTCTTGTAGACTTTTATTTAAGTAACATTTTCAATGCAGGACTTTTACTTGTATTATATTTATAGTGTGGTATTAGTACTTTTACTTAAGTAAAGGATCTAAATACTTCCGTCATTGGGATCGAGCCCCCCGTTTACTGTTGTATGTGCATCATATAAAGGAGCTGCAGGGCCACAGGTTGGTGCTCTGTTTAACAGTGGATGGGAGGAAAACACATATTCAGCTGTTCCAAAAAACGCACCAAATTATATTATACATTATGCTGGCTTTATTTTAATGCTGGCTGTTATTTTCACCAATTTTCTTTGTGGAAGTTAGCAGCCAGTGTCTAGTGCATGTTGTCAATGGTTGAGACTGAGGGGAGCTGTTCGTCTCTGAGAGCTGTGTGCGGAAACATATCCTCCGAAGAAAGATTACATCGAAATGAAACTTGGAAGCGCTCGCATCCTTAGAGACCCAGCTAATTAAATTTGTAAATTCCTCCCAAATCGTCCCCCTATCACGCTGGTGACTCGCCATCCAATGCCAAAAAGTATGTCACAATGTGTTAAGACCGGTATACTTTGGCAAGTAGACGTTAAGATGAGAGATGCAGTTAAAGGCCTGCAGTGGAGCCCTGTGTTTTTAGCAGGTTTGGATGTTTATAAAAATAAACTCCTCTAGTGCTCAGAAAGAGATAATCACTTATTAATGTTATGACATTACTTGATTTTGTCGACTATGCAAAATTCAATTACGTAAGCTTGCGAGATTCTGTGACTTAATGCATTGATTGGCTGTATTTCAGCTGAATGGGCTTGTTAATCTGACATATTACAGATAACATCCCCAGGCTTTCTGGCTGGAATTAAATCGCAGTTGATATCACAAGATGGATTTACTCTGGCCGAGTGTGTAGCGTCTGGCAGCCACTGGAGGCGAGTGCATACTGTAAAGTCACTGCCCCACACCACCCCACCACCACACTCACACTCACACACACACACACACACACACACACACACACACACACACACACACACACACACACACACACACACACACACAACTGAAAGAAGCACATGCTGCAGCAAGGAAGACTTCGCTGCCAGCTTGGTTTTTGTTATTTTGTCACCTCAGGATAACTGAAGATAGCTTGCTTTAAATTGTGTGAACATGTTTGACATTTGCATTAGAATAACTCACTGCCTTCCAATTAACTGGTGACAAAGTGGATTGGAGATACGCTAAGTAAACACACCGGACGTCTGACACAAAGAGGCAAAAGCCAGTGTCTGTCATTGTTCCCGGGGTAATTGGGATGGGGTTTTGAGAGAAGCTCAGCACCCTGAAAACCTCTTGCCCAGGCCCTCCCACCGAGTCTTAAGCCTTGTCTCCCTCGCCGCCTATCAGACAGAAATCACCAATTACTGGTGATTGGTGATTGCAAATCCTGCAACAAATACACAAAAGCTGGCAATGATGTGAGACCTTGCCGGCCTTAATCAGGATGTCGGGCTTCATCTCTCAATTTGTGAGCTCTTTGTTACTCGTTTTGGTACGCAACTTTAAGCTGCTTTGGCCCAATTTCACATGGGGCTGTTA
Organism: Percina caprodes; assembly: GCA_013375575.1. NCBI lineage: Eukaryota > Metazoa > Chordata > Actinopteri > Perciformes > Percidae > Percina > Percina caprodes. The sequence continues at coordinate 1,614 of JABXJD010001222.1, read as the reverse complement.
TGCTATTTGGACTTTGTTAGGAGAGAAACCGTCTGCGTATACTCACCACCATTAACATTTTTTGTGCCTTGTCGTTTCAAAACTTATTTTTCCACAAATTGCAAGTTTTGTCAGATGACAGTAAAAAAGCTGTCAACGTATTAAGATGAAATTATTTTGGAAAAGTAAGGTCAGGGTGGGTTAGTGAGGTCAGGGTTTCATTTTGTTTTAAAACAATAAGCTGCACTGTGGTTTGTTCTACATTCCATATAACACAAGTCTGTGTGCATGTGTGAGAATGTGTGTGTGTGTGTGTGTGTGTTTTTGATTGGGGTATATGGGGTTCTGTTTGCTCCTTCCAATACACATGCCATTTGGTAAGGCTGCCTATATTTTTGCTTTGTGTTTTTTTTTTTTTTTTTTTTTTGAAGGAACGTTCAAAAGTAGTTTTAGTCGTGCAACAGAAAACTCAGATGGGACAGATAGTCTAGCTAGCTGTCTGGATTTACCCTGCAGAGATCTGAGGAGCAGTTAACCATAGCCCTCAGAAATCCACCGGAGGTTACAACACCAACACAAAGACAGAGGATGGGGACGGACATCCAGCCGAAAAGAGGGACATCTGGCTAAAGATATAGTATTTCCGGCACCTAACCAGTCAAGGAAATGAAACGTCATTGATATGGACTATAGGTGCACAACGTAACATGTCCACAAATAGAAAGATAGAAGTGCTAAAAACTGTATGTTACTACAGCTTCCACTACTGTTGATGCACAGGGCAGCCATGTTTGATTTTGAGCTCGGGGTATTGTGAGATTGTCAGAGTTCCCAATTCGGATATCCGAGTTCGGGGTTTCTGATTTTGACCTTGTAAATTCCGACTCTGAGTACAAATGGAACGCACTATCAGCCTGACAGCCAACATGACCAACATACAGTGTGAGTGTGTTTGTGCCTGTTTGTGCTCCACACTGCTGGTGGTCCTCTTCTAGATGGGAATCTGCATCACAAACAGTCAACAACCTCCCCGCTGCTTTCTGAGCCTGCATCCACACAGCTCTGTTGGTTGCCACGCAGAGCAGCCTGGCTGTGTAGATATGAATGGTCCTACTATTCTTAAGTTTAATAATGAAGGATTAGGGCAATTCAGACGGATTTACAAAAGGACAGGCTGGGGCGGGTTTTTTAATTGTCCCTGTGTGACAAATGGCAGTTGCGTTAGGCTGAGAATTTTAAGGAGACAACACAATATGTTAGAGGCTTTGACTGCTGGTTATTTTCATGCGGAGGCTGAGAATTTATTTTGACCAGAGCATTGGTATCTGCAGCGATGGAAAAATAGCTTTTCATGTCTTCTCCATAAAGCACCACTTTGACAGCTGAACCTGCTTCTTTTCCCCTCTTGAAAAAATAGAAATATGAATCCCAGCTACAGAAAAAAACACGGTTAAGTACAGATTGAGTTTTTTTTCTTCCTCTGTCTGGCCAATCTGCAAACTTTAATCAGTCTGCCGACTTCAAGAAGGTGCAGTTCTTTCCACAGGCTTCTTTCTTACCCAGCAGGGAGAGTGATTCATCTGCTCAGCGGGCTGTTTTTATGTGACTGTTCCCGCTTCTGTCGTTTAAAGCAGC
>JABXJD010001612.1:77500-80243 GCA_013375575.1 Percina caprodes | reverse complement strand
GCTAGACGTCTAAACTCTGGGATAAGGCCCGTTACGTTTAAATAACCATGCTGATTCCTATAAGACAACTTTGTCAAGGCAGTTTGGGCTACAGATATTTTACACAATGGCCATTGTTAATGACAAATCGTGTTCTGTTATGAACGTGCACACAAGTATTGTTTTTAATCACACCCGGTCGGTCAGTGAAGGCGCAGGCCAGCCGTCGATGCCTGATAACATACTCGTATGACAGAGTGCACAGCATCTAATGACTAGAAAGCACTTTCTTACCGCTGATGCCGTACAGTGAGTATCTTCCTTAAACATACGCTGATGTCAGGTGCTCAATTTGAGGCACCAAGTGCTAAACGGCGTCACGTCTCCACCTTTTTGCTCATGTCCTATATTCATGCCCAGCGCCATTTGTTTTTAACCTTAACTCCTTTCTCAACTAAAGCTGGATCTTTTTTTTTAGCCGCTTTAACACACACACACACACACACACACACACACACACACACACACACACACACACACACACACACACACACACACACACACACACACACACACACACACCTCTCGCTTTTCAGCAAGGATCCGCCCTACTTTGCATCTGAAACTAAAACTTTGGTAGGTGGAAGTTCAATGATTGGTTAAACCTAGCACATCAACTTTAAAACTTAAGTTTTAAACAACCTTTCATCTTTAAAAAGGTCTTTAGATTGCAGAGATTTTTTGAAGTTGTTAGGATTAAATGGAGTTTAATTACAGTGCATTGAATAAAAGGCTGATTTCCTGTTGCCTATAGGTGGCAAAATGTCCATCAGTCAATATTAGCATATAGCTGTCCTCAGCCTTGAACTCTTAAATAGGAAAGTAGGAATCACAGAGGTAGAAAAACTTTAAATGAACATAGTACAATATGAATATGAAATAAAACCAATGAATGTAATATTAAAGCCATTGAAAAGTAGTGAAATGATTTACTCCAATGAATATTCAACACTGACTTTACCATAATTTTTTTTTATAATAAATATATTTTTCTTGGGAAACTATTCAACTATTTTTTATTTGACTACTGTAACATTCAGCAACAACTATTTACATGAATACATGTCGCAAATTATCCATAGAGCCAAACTTCCAGTTCATCAAGACTTAAGGTTTTGAGCTGAGTTTTAAGTGATATTAGGAAAGGAGCTCACCTTCGAAAGGGTTGAGAGAGGCAATTATAAGGGGCAGCTTTAAATACAAACGGGGATCTTAAAAATAATTCTTCATAGTCGAAGATGTAACCAACTCCTTGCTTACCACATAAACCACTAAATTAACAAATTAATGAAAGGCTGTCCGTAATCTCTCCATTTCTCATCTCTCACCAGGGAGAACATTGACTTGAACCGGGTGCCTCAAGTGATACATGAGGCCAGCTGCCACACCAGCCACTCCTGCAGGGGACTAGACAACACTTTTGGACTAGAGACCATCCCTGTGTCCCTGAGGATGCCTGTGCTCAAGAAAACCCAGCTGCTTCCCCACAGCTAGCTTCTCTCTGGAGTTTGAGCTTATCACCATAGCTTGTATATGTGCCATCTCCAGGCATAGTTAAACAAGACTAAGTGCTCAAATGTCAATTTAGGACCTTGGTGGAAAACAAGAATATACGTTTGTTCAGATAAAGCACAAGGTAAACATTGTGGTTTTTGAAAAATAGTCAATTTTACTCATTGTTATTGTTTTTCAGTTTCAGACACTGGCTGTCTAGCACCATTCCATACATGGCTGTTAATAGCGTATCAATTTCACATAAACTGATAATTATTGTGTCCACATGGAGTATTTTGAAACCTGGATGTCAACTTTCATTCTTGTATTAACTGGGGTCCATTTTGTATAGCACTTATCCAGTAAAAAGAGAAGTATTAAGTATTCTTCAATACAGTACATTCTGCAGGGTTGGAAAGAGTACTGAAATATTATAATCAATTAACAGTAATGTTACATTTTACTCAAATTTAAGTAAAATTATAGCTGCTGTCGGGTTGGGCATTTTGCTGAAAATGACAAAAAAAGTCATAATATCTGTGACAAATACATGAGGGCCCATTACCAGAACTGCCGAGAGAAAAAAAAATTTCTTTTGAAAATTTCTTTGAAATCATGTCTTTCTAATCCACAACATAATGTTTGAGTAGGCATTAGCATGTTTATTCTGCATCACCAACAATAATGTAGGGTTGACAATTGGTGTTCGCAAAATATTTTCATAATTAGAGTTTAGATAAATAATCATCAAAAATGTGGATGAAATTACTTAGGGGTTAAGGCAAATAACAGCTAATACAGTCTGGTAAGTTAAGAAATTACATTTTACTGTAATGTAGCCTTTAAAAGCAAGAAAAGACAACACTTAGGCCTATCATATTATGACATACAAAATGTAAGATGATATAAATGTGCTGTATTTATATAGCGCTTTTTACATCATACAGAAACCATTCACCATTTCACACACATTCAGACACTGTGGCCGAGGCTTCCGTACAAGGTGCCACCTGCCCCACCCACCCACCCACACACACACACACACACACACACCCACACAGGCAATTCGGTTTGAACCACCAACCTTCCAATTGGCAGGCAACTGCTCTACCACTGAGCCACAGCCGCCCATCTAGACTCATATACAGCTCATTCAATGCGTTTCCATTTATTTTTATGACTATTTACATTGTAGATTTTCACTAAAGGC
>JABXJD010001612.1:10000-65000 GCA_013375575.1 Percina caprodes | reverse complement strand
AGTAGTAGCCACAAAGTTGAGGGGATAAAGTAAAGTGTGATAGCGTTCCACGTTAACGCCTTTCCTCTCTCGCTGTGTCCAAGCCGAGCATCACGATGGTGGCTCTCCATTGTAATGGTGCAATGATATGATATTGTCCATTGGCACAACCCTATAGCCTACCTTAAAGACAACCAGTCCATGCACCGTACTTACTGTCGTAGCTAGTTGGAACCATTTACCTGCAGGATCTTTGCTAGGCTAAGCTAATGCTGGGGGCGTCAGATAGAGTTACAGCACGCACGGAGATAAGAAGGGTATGTATGGACTTGTCTTACTCTGGGGGGTAACGGTGAATAAGCTAAAGTCCCAATAAGTCGGTGTGTTCCTTTAAATTTCAGGAAATAAAAGACCACGAGTCATCCAAGTCATATCAAGTGCACTGCCATACAGCTGGCAAAGATGGGACCCCAGGAGCAGAGTGTGGCAATAAAGGCTATTTTTTTTCACATCACTTTTTATTTGCTTACTGTATATTAATAAAATATGTATTAATAATACAAAATAATGTATTGAACCAATTCAAAATATTCTAATGCATTCTTTTATAAATTTAAATTCCAGAAAAAGTGTCTGGTAAAAAACTATAAGTGGCTGGTAAAATTGGGCACCCACCAGCCACTCTGGTTAATTTCCCACCCTGGTTTTTAAAGACTGCCTCCCTCCCACCTTTGACCCCGATTAATTCGCAAACAAGGTCAACTGAGGATGCCATCACCATGGCCCTTCACACAGCTCTGAATTACCTGGAACACAGAGGGACCTATGCATTCGGAGGCACTTTATAAAATACACTTCTGTGATGTCAATACAGTAAAAATGTCCCTACTTAAAGTTTGTTCACTGCTGGCTACACGTTAGCGATCAAACAACAAAGGCTGTCACTGGAATGGCGTTTTGAGCCAATGTTAGAAATCAAACAATCAGAGATAGCTAAAACGTTTTTGAAATGATTCCCAGCTTCTGTTATTGTTTGTAATTTGAAAAGTTTAGTATTTCATGGATTTCACAACTCTCAGTATGACATGTTATGCCTTAAACAGTTTAAATCTAACATCTGCACTTTAGACCAGAGCCGGTCTGACTTGACTCTCATCGGGTATGACATCTTACCGTAAACTGTTTAAATCTGAGCATGCGCAACTCAAATCTGCACTTGACTTACATCTGGGAGTGAAAGAGCATACACAAAGCATACCTCCTGTGGAGCCATTTTGATGCTATCTAGCCATTATCCGCTATTAGCATCCCAATGACTGCCATTCATTTTGACGCCCTTTTGACCAAGTAAAATTTTACACCTGAAGCATTTAAAGACTATTTGTCCATTGTTTATTTCTAAAAGCACGACAATGTACAAAAGGCTCCATTACATTGTATCCCTTGTTATGGCTCCGTAGCAGACGTTTTTGTAAAAATAGGCTAGCGATCGTGTCATAACCATGCAACGTGCTGTCGCATAGGAATTACTGTACAGTTCAGCACAAGCTTGCAGGCAGTTTTGACTTACATTAGCGGTTTAAGTTTAAATACTAATGTTAAGTAGCATTTTAGTTAGCAAGAATTTGCCTGTGCCTATGTTATTGCCTAACATATACCTACGCTCTCCGTCTCTGCAAGATTTGGAATGAGAGATTTCACTTGGCACAACTACCAGAAGACTTACAACTTTCAGACAGGTTGCTCCGTCACATCTAAGTCGTCACATCTACGTCTTTAAAGCCTATGTTGCCGGTTTAATTTTGCAACAAATTTGTGCAATTTGCTTGTGGGAAATAAACATTTGAACTGTTAGACATTGTAATTGATGGTGTTGGATATCGCAAAACTGAATATAATACGAAAAGTAGGCAATATTTTACAGTGTTTATTTTTTCCCCCACAATGCATTGCATGACGTCACACTGGGGAGAAAACAGAGCAGCCTGCATTGTCTTTGTCACTGGTCTGGCCTAATATGGCTTTTGGTCTTTTAATATTAACAGTCTATGGTCTCGACTGAGTCCAGGTGACTTCATTATCTTTATTATAATATTGTAGGGAAAGTGAAACACAGCTTAGACGGGGGTGTTGTTCGGCTTTTCACAAGTTTAGACAGCTAACGCTACGCCGTCGGACGTTTGCGCAACAGCGTTAGCCTAGCCTGCTAGGTAAATATTACAACTGCCTTTGGTGTTGCCTATATATGCCTCCAAGTTGTCAACACAATACCTGTCGCGTTAGTGCACATTTTTTACCATAATTGTATTGAATGAAATAGTAAGTTTCGCTCCTATGAGACGGGTGGGTTTTTGTTACGTTACACACAAAGGCAACTGGCTATAGTTAGCCTGTACGTATGCTAGCGGATATAGCTAACATTGCGTAGCCAGACAGCAACTTCGGCAGTAGAGTTTCGGTAAGCTAACCACAACAGCGTTGTCGCCCACAATCAACCTGCAGTGATGTTTGAAATGGAGACAAGCATATTGTTTCTTTTCCCGGAGATCCTGGACATTATTTTCATTTATAACGTTAAAGGCAAAGGAAGCTTAGCCCAAGTATGGACGGCCTGGAGAGACGCATCCTACCACAAGTCGGTGTGGAAGCCGAGCTATATCTGCGGCGAGCAGTCTGCAGACCAGGGGAATAAAGTTTAGATTCTCAGTGACCAAGTCTGAGCTACATGATTCATCAAAAGCCTGGACTGGTGTGGATGTTTCAACCTCACAGACAACGGACTCAGACAAGCTTTTAAAAAAACTTTTGAAAGATACAACGGTGTACAAATACGTGTACTGTTGAGTATACTGTGAAAATGTTTTATGGAGCTCTCAGCTCATCGTAATCTGTAAAATATTGATTTTGCTCCAAACTGCTTTTTCCTTAAAAACTTCCATATGGATTTGTTTTAAAATGATGCGCTTTGTGCCCAAATAAATAGAACATATGTTAAATTGCCCTCTGTTCATTGTTGTTTAACCAAACTTTAATGTTTTCTGAAAATACATGTCTTTCCTATTAACCCACATCCTAATAACAATATAATTCAATATTTATTACTGTGTACCCCGCACAGTAATACTGGTCACTTCTTTCCTACACTACATCTGGAGTAAAGCTATATTGTCAGAGGTGCTCAGATGCTCAGTACTAGTATCTACTGTAGCATTGGTAATAGTGGATTGGTCCATCCATCCATCTTCATCCGCTTATCCGGTATCGGGTCACGGGGGCAGCAGCTCCAGTAGGGGACCCCAAATTTCCCTTTCCCGAGCCACATCAACCAGCTCCGACTGGGGGATCCCGAGGCGTTACCAGGCCAGGTTGGAGATATAGGCTGAATCTCATTTCTCTATCTTACCCCTTCCCCCTTCCCCTCGTTTTTGCGCGTTCACGCGGGACCTAGTGGTGTTCCGATCCTTTTTGTGACCGAGGGGTAGGGCTGAGATCAAGGGGTGTATACCCCTTGGAAGCAAGTGACAACGCGACCTTACTTGTAAACAGACAAGCAACAATGGCCACCACATCGACATATAAATGCAAGTATTTTCGGCTTAAATAACTGATTTAAAAATTTACAACAGTCTTGTTTTGCGGTCTATGCAGTCCTGTAGATATGTACTTGCAACAACGTTCTTAATTGAAAGAAAAAAAAAAGAAAAAATGCTAGCTTGTGCTAACTCTAATCGCTAACGCTAACGTTGATTTGAATAACAGTCCCGCATTTCTCTGCCTTGAATGGACTGTATACATCGCATAGACTGTATATATTAATATTAACGATCTATGATACATTGCTACGTGCTTTACATATACCGTCCTGTATCACACAGGGATGCCGGAGGACACAGCAGCTGATCGACTTTCGGGCTGAAAACAAGAACAAGTTTCTTAAATCAAGTGTTCATGTTATACCCATTCATTATTGCATTGGTACTGTATTATTGTTATCATTTGTAATTAATTACTGTCCATGCACTTGTATATTGTTGTTGGTTATGATAGGGACACTGATGATTTGTGGGGGGGCGGGGGGTTACTGGCCAACAGGCATCAGACTGGTCTGAATATCAGAACAGCTGTAGTTAATTTGTTTGTGGTCTTGTGTCTTTTTTTTTTGTTTTACACATTTGAAGCCTTTTTATGTGTGTGACATGTAAGTTATGGTTCTAATAGTTGATAATGGTTCTGTAATATAATATATTTAATGTAATGTTTTTGCCTGTTATGTTTCATTTATCAGGCAATAAAGACAGAATTTTGTTAAAATGTTTTTCTGAACATCAATGACATTCAAAACGCTGATAACTGAAACAGATATACAACACACTGTGTGTGTGTGTGTGTGTGTACACATATGTATTGCAAACAGACCTAAGTATTACACAGATAACATCTGCCTCTGCACCACCAAAGTGAACATAACATAACTAAAACATATATAAATGCAAATGACACTGTTGTCAAAACCCACACAATCAACAGAGACGCCATCTTGGAAGTTTGTGATCAATATTGTATGGTGATGTCACCAAGTGGTGTCCCATTTCCTAGGGGTATGTTTTCACCCCTAGCCCTTACCCCTTGGTTTTGAGGGCCAAGGGGTAGGGGTAAAGGCCAAGGGGTAGGGGTAAGATAAAGAAATGGGATTCAGCCTTAATCTCTCCACCTAGTCCTGGGTCTTCCCCGAGGCCTCCTCCCAGCTGGACGTGCCTGGAACACCTCCCTAGGGAGGCGCCCAGGAGGCATCCTTACCAGATGCCCGGACCACCTCAACTGGCTCTTTCGACGCGAAGGAGCAACGGCTCTACTCCAAGCCCCTCTCGGATGACTGAGCTTCTCACCCTATCTCTAGGGGAGACGCCAGCTACCCTCCTGAGGAAGCCCATTTCGGCCACTTGTAGTGGATTGGTGTTTGTATCATTTCTAACATTGCTATTATGAGGTATCACCATATCTTATTCTGTTTTCTTTAGATTATATGATATTAAGGGGAATGGCTATAATGGCCCATAATGATTGTCTTGATACTGTCATAAGACATTTATTTTTTATAGCCTGTCTGTATGCAGTGAACTGGTGTTGTCTAGGTACAAGTAGCCTTTCATATGACTCAGTCTAAAAAGAATGGTAAAGTTAATATAAACAATTAAAATACTGGTGCGTGCTGGTTGGGGAGGACCATGATCCTGTCTGAAATGTCAAACGGATTTAGGCATCGTCAGATCAGCTGATCGCGGGGCGAGCTGCTCGACCAACGGCTCAAACGCACTCGCACCCCTACAGCACACGCTCTCCACCACGCGCACAAGCACCTGCCAAACACAGCGACACGTTTTCACCGGAGGAAGAGGTAAACACTTAGAAATAACACTAGGGGGGGATGCCTTCTATCCCTATATCTAGAGAAGTGTACCAGTACTTATCTGAACGACATGATCACTGTCACTAGATAGAAAGAAAACGTTGACGTTCACTCGGTGCTATTCACTGATAGTAAAAAGTAAAGTCTTGTATGCATTGCTGCGTTGCTAAATGAAAGAGACTTCTCCAAATCTTGGCAATTCCTCATTTTCCTCTCACATCTGGCAGGTTCGTAATTATACAGCTGCTGGCCTTTCCACCTCTTCCACATCCCAGTCAGTTGCCGTAGTTCTAGTGCCAGGCTGAGACTTTGCTCCCCATTGTGACGTAATCACCGAATTGACTTACTAAACCCGCGAATGCCAAAAATGACCAAAAACTGACATTTAACACTATTTGGAGACATTTTTATAAATGATATACATATCTTGAGTGCTTTTTGTACCCAACAGTGGTGGTTAACCTGCAACATGGGCTTTAAGCTCAGTTGGAGGCTGCGCAGTAACGGTCAGCCATCACCGGAAAAGTGCTTATAATAGACTTCACTCTGCGTGGAAATGTAGCTACGGCCTCACATTGTCCATTTATTTTACTGTCTATGGGAAAACCGCGGCAACAATCAACCTAGCTTCACACTCAAACTCAGTTGGCTCCCCACAAGGCTGGGTTCTGAGCCCACTACTGTACTCACTTTATACACATGACTGCACACCAACCTTTACCTCCAGGTCTTATTAAATATGCACACGACTGGAAAGTGGTGGGACTCATCCCAGGTGAAGAGCATGAGACCGCTTACCGAGAAGAGGTCCAGAAACTGTTGGTATGATGTTCCGACAACAACGTGACTAAATACACTAAATTCACATGGAAGCAAGCAACGCAGAACGGAATAAATACGAAATAATAACACTCCAATTTTAGGCTGCTCCACAATTTGTCAAACGTTTAAGTTGTTTTAACAAGTAAACTGACACAATACTTAACTTTATAAGTACTCTAACGTTAGCTAAAGGCACGTTACTCTAACGTTAACTTGGGGATTGTCCCTTTGTGTTCAATTAAAGTCTTACGTTGTAGCATATTACATAGAAATAAATTCGTACCCACCTTTAGAGAGTATTTTGGCAATAGACTGAGCCAAGGATGGTTTCTCTGCCACCATCAAAACAGTTTTCATTTTGAATGAAATGCGAACAGGTCCACTATCAAACTCAGCTCACAAGCACTAACGTTAACGTTGCTTCTGTTGTCTTAATGTTTTTACCTTAAACCTGATTAATGGGTTCTATCAACAACCACTCACAAAAAAAATTTGGGATGTAATAGCTTGCTAAAATGCTGTTTTAGGAACCACGAGTAGCCACGACAGTAAATCCTAAACACACGATTTTCTTCCGGTGCGTGGACTTTCTTCTTCTTCTTTTTAAAGGCGACTTGTAACCAGTCGGAGCATTATCGCCGCCTACTGTATCCTCGTTACATTTTCTTTGCATTCTTGTAAGTAGTCAGGTTTGTTTATGATATGTGAAGATGTGTTTAAACGCCATATTTCCAGAGTTATTTGCAAAGAATATTTTAATGTGAATGTGCTTCATTCCTTCCCCTTTCCAGTCCATCCTTTAACAACAGTCTTTCAGTTGAGTATTTAGGTCATAATAGAAGTACATAGTCTCCATTTGATTTCAGGCATCACAATCTCCAGTGCCATCTTTCCTAATAAGGTGCAGTGATGCCTTTGTGTCATTCTACTAAACAAACACTATTCTCACCTATTCTTTCTCAGTACCCTTTCCTCCCCCACTTTCCAGTGCATCTGGAACAAGTTATACATTTAGAGACCTATCTGTGTTCCATAGACTTTGCCACTGTATCTTATTTTTGTTCCATATGAAATATTTGTATCTGTTTTGCTTACTGGTAATGCCACATCCTCACTTTTTGCTTTTAATCCATTTTTAGCCATTAGAGTGTCTACTATCTCATTTCCTTAGATGCCTATGCTGGTACCCATAAGAATTATCATATATATCACATAAAATCTATGGCCAGTCTGACTTTATCGATAATAGAATTTCATAAAGAATGCCCTCTCAGCATCTTGACGAAGCATACTTAAGACTGGCCAGGGCTGCACTAAAATGTAAACATATCATTCTCGGTTGGACTTCCTCTAGCCACTGTAAAGCAAGTGAAATTGCCATAATTTCAGCTGCATACACAGATAAATAATCAGTTAATCTTTTATACAGATTTGCTTTTAAGTCTGGACTATAAAGCACTTTTATTTCTCTGTATTACTATCAGTAAGTAACACAGTGTTCACATAAGCTTGCATATTAATTACATTTGCTTGAATGTACTTGTTTCAATGTAGAAAAATCCACTATAGGCTAAGGCAGTAGCCATAGTGGAATAGAGGGTATTAAAACGGTTGGACTTGTAACCCAAGCACTGAATCCTAATTCCTGAAATCATATTTCAAAATACTTCCTTTTTATTTTACTGCTTTCCCCACATTCATTCCTATCCTTTTTGTAAGATGTGAATCCTTTTGACTCTGTAGATTTGCCCAATTATTGGCCCTTACCTGTTTCCTTCTTAGTTGAATTGGCATTTCTCCAACTTCCACCTGAAGTGTTGAGAGAGGTGTTGATTTAACCAAGGTCTCATGGGATAAATGTACCCCTGGTCACATTTTTGTAGCACCACAAATAGGCTGCATACCATTAGGCATCATACATTCTGCCACAGTTTTAAGAAACAAATGCCTGAAATTTGTGAAGAGAAAGCTAATGTGAAATGTAATGTGCCCTGAAATAGGTTGTAGTAGTTGACTTCATTATTTATAATTATTAAATATTAATTAGGTTAAAAATCTAAATTATCTGAAAGCAAGGTTTGTTTTTGTAATACTCAGCACACATTTAAAACTAATGTATTTCAGAGACTGAAGCAGATGAGCTGTAGGTATGGCTTAGTTGTTTTTTATTTTTTTTAAACTATGACGGCTACATTAATCAGCATTTATTTATCATGGTTTTTATTACTTAATTTTAATGTTATTATCTTGGTTATTACCAGTAAACTTTTACAGTATGCAGTAAGACAGGAAACTACAAAGGCATTTATATCCTATAATGCAATGCGGTCATTCAGACAGTCAGACAGCAATCAGGTAGCTCTGTAACGGCAATATCGCTTCAATATAGATATTTAATAAGTGATTTTGTCAAGAGCAACCGTGCCAAGTTGCTCAGTATTTTCAATAAGTTATGCACCATGGAAAAAGTTTCTAACCCATCAGGATTCTTAGAAAGAAGCACAGCAAGTCCGAAAGAAATAATACATAATGTATGTAATATTGATGTATTTGTCACACGTTGTATTTAAGAATGTATACAATAAAGATAACAATAATAATGAAATACTGTTTCATGTATTTATATTATGTCCAGACAGAAAGGTGGGCCCATAATGTACAATGTTAACACAGTGCTGTTTTACCCCAACCGAGTTGTAGCCCTGAAGAATCAAAAGAGAGAATATACAATACATGTTAAGAAGGAGCTGTAGACGAGGAAACTCCAATTCAGCCTTCTCCACCCAGCCAGATTGAGAGTTATCCTACCCGATGAAGAGAAAAGAAATCTTCAAAACCACTGATGTAGTGTTTTTTTTTTTTTCAAAGCTTTTCTGGAAATAACAAGACAATCTTCAATTAGCTGAAGTTATGATTGCAGTGCTGCAACCTCTCCAAGAAGAGGAAAGTGAAATTCCCCATATTCTTTCTACAGTTACTGAGTGACTACTAAGTGCAATGTTATCCCCTTCTTTAATGGACATTATTGACTTAAGATGAAAACACTATTTGTGGCTGCACTTGAAAGATTATCTCTGTTACCAAGTTTACTTTTACTGTTGCATATTCATTTGCACATGTTTTAAAAACAGAACAGCTTCAGACCAAACCAAGTACTAGGTAGGTATGTTATTATCAGAGAATGTTAAACTTAGGTCCCGGTTTGTGTTTTGGATGGTGACAAGTGTTCAAGGGGTCGGTGCTTGAGGGAATGGGGAGGTTTTTGCTCATGTTGTTGTTGTTTTTTTTTGCTTGACGTAATCCGACTAAGAAGCAACACTTTTTCAGAGGTGTAGATTAAAATGCTGATATCTCAGGTTCACTTGCGCTAATGTGTGTACTATTTGGCAGCCTAAAAACTGGTATTGAAGGCTGTAGAAAAAATGCAGGATGGAAAGAGATCACTGATGCGGTCAACAGTGTTGCCTTAGGAAATCGGACTCCAGCTGATGTTTATTTAATTCATACATCCTTGACATATGTATGCTATTGTCAGGTTCTGCCATTCTTTTATTCTATGTTTCCTTTGTGTCATCAGTATTTCCGGTTTTATTAATCATCCACTCTCATTTCAGGTCTCTTGTCTTCCTCCCTTTGTCTGCTTTCCCTGTTGTTCCCTGTTTTCTGTGTTGTTTTTCCTGTTTGTCTGTCTGTGTTTCATCGGCCGCCAGAGGGCGCTCCTACTAGGATCCAGTTAGAGGCGTGTCTACTCAGCCCCCCCTCCTCTTGCTACACAGCTGAGCACCATCATCATTATCACCTCATCCATATTTAAACCTGGGCTGACCACCTCTTCGGCGCCAGTTCGTTACCAACATTCCCGTGGTAACTGGTCTAGTACTAAGCTTGTTGTTTTCCCCCATGCCTTGCCTTGTACTTACCTTGTGTTTTGACACAGCTTTTGTGTCCCGTCTCGTCTTCTGTGTTGCTTCACCCGATGCTCGTTTTTTGGATCTCCTTCATCTCCCACATCACCTCCCGTGTCAAGATTGTTTGTTTGTTTGTTTTGTTGTTTGGTTATACTGTCTCCCCAGTATTAAACCTGCTCTTTTTATCACACTCCCTCTTGTGGTCGTTCTTTGTCCGGGTCCAACACTGTACTGTAAGCAAACAGGTGAATCAAATTATAATTTGATTCACCTGTTTGCTTTCAGCTTTCCCATTTCCCAGTGCTTAAATTATAAGGATTTTCAGTGTCCATGTGAGCTTTGAGATCTCAGCACCTTTATTAGACACTGAAACAAATGTAGTAGCTTTGCACACGGTGCACTCCGCCTCCCACTTGTTCTGTCATACTTTTAACAGCTTATTTATAACAAAACAGATCGTGTCCTCCACCTCCCTGCTGGATCACCACCGACCCTGTCTCCTGACAGCAGACGGGCTGGAAAAACAAGCCGAAATATGTCGGTCAATAGCAGAAAGAACTCGCTCACATGTGGCCATTAACACTGATTGTGACACTTTAAAAGAGAAACGAAAAACTGAAGCATGAATAAAAATGTTGTGCATCGTCATGTTTCCTGTATTGAACATCATTGCCAAACATAATACTATAGCCTACCTAAAAGCGAGGAATAATATCCTGTCTCCTTTGTATAGCCCTCAGTTGGACACTTATTGCACCCTGTTTTCCTGTGCGATGTTGTGCAGAACCCCACAGGCTAAAACAATGCTGCAGACTTTTTCTGACATGTATAGTAGGGCCCCCCCCTGCTGATGCAAGACAGAGCCCTCTTCCCTTAATCAATTCGATAGAGTGCTCCACCGTGGCCCGTGTGTGTGCACTGTTGTACCTGCGCATAGAGGTCTTGTAAAAGCGCCAGATTTGCCATTGCTTATAAGTGATCAACTGATGACTTCTCCTTCTCCTGTTAAACTTATTATATGCTGCACCGCAAGTCCACAGTGACTCAAAAACTTGCGTACTGTTAGAATTAACTAACTACGTGTTCGTTGGATCTCTGAAGAAGGAAGGCTTGGGTCCAATGGAAGGTTAACACAAAGATTTATTTAACAAAAGTGATCAAGCAAAACAAACAATTACGCTGCAGCGGACAAGAAACAGTTGTGTCACCCGAAAGTTTACATCTATTTCTGCCCCGAAATCCCGTCTCCCTCCCCTCTATATTCCTTTGGCTCCAGGGGCGGTTCTTTTCCCCCTTGTGAGTAATGTCCCTCCTTATTGGCTCCTTGTTGCCATGGTCACATGTAGGACGAGTTTTGTTGGTTTCTTCGCTGTCCAATTAGATTGGACATGCTCTACTCCCCCCCTCTTGGGGTCGTTTTTGCACACAGATAAAAAGTAATTATCATGTAAGTGAGAAGTTGTTACAGAATACATAAAATCAGCATTCCAGTGTCTTAGCTTAGTCTAGTGTGGGAAATTATACTCAGGTACTGTGCACATATCCAGATACTGTGAATAATCTTATGCACAAGTAAATGGAAAGAAGCCCTGGTCAAGACACTGAGTGAAGGAAGGGGCATGGGCGAAACCCGTCCCCTTGGTGTGCAAATAAGGACAACACTCCTGTGTCGGGTGCAGAGCAACAAACCACACACGGCAGGAAACCAACAGGAGATCAAAGGCCAGGAGATTACACCGATTACATCAACAGCTGTATATAACATAATCAAAGCTAGAGTGAGCAGACAGTGTCTTCTCATATGTTAATAGTTCTTTATTTTAAACCATATGTCAGAGACAGGAAGGAATAAAGGGGGCAGGTGAGAAAACAAAAGGGAACCGTCTTGATCTTCCTTTCTTGAGACAAACAATGGTAATTACACAGCATATGGCGTCTACACCACTGTAATTAGAACATGTCTTTTTCAACCAAAACCACAGCATACATCTTAATTATTAAAACATGCATAATTACATAGTAATTAAACATTTGAACTTTATTAGATTCAACAGTCCCTCCTTTTTCACACCTTACTTGGTGTGAAAACACTATAGACAAAATAAAGTTTGTACAAAAACATAAAAACTATTAATAGAAAAAATGTAAACAATAATAACAAATGTAAAGAATACTTCATGGTAGATGGCCAACTCAGGATGTATACATTTAACAAGTGATTCATCTCCTTCTTCGACCTCGTTATCTGACTCCTTTTCTTGTAAACAATGCAATGTTCTTTAACACAACTGTTGCTCCTATGGCTGATATTACTCAGTGATTAGTGACTAACTTTTGAAACAAAAACAAATCAGAAGATACTAGAAGTCTTTGACCAGGTTAAAAAGCAATGGGAACTTAAATTATTTAACAGGAAGGAGAACAAAAACAAAAATCTAGGAAGGAAAAAAATATTAAAATCTCTAGGTTAAAAGAATAGCATATCAACATAAACATGTATAATCAGAAGAAAACAGATAAGCTCCAAACTAAATGTAACTTTCTAATCCAAATCTGCACAATTAACCTTATACTTAATCTCAACTCTGTTTGAAGTCCAGATTTTTGAAAGTTCCTTCTTCACTTTCGTCTAATCTGGAAACAAAGTCTCTGGGAAAAAAAAAAAATTCTCAGATCGGTTCTGGTTCATTAGGCTGCATGATGTCACCGCAGCTGACCACGGCGCTTTCCATGATGTCACATTTGTGCGCCCACTCGGCGGCCGCTGCTGGATATTCAGGTTCTTTACCGGTTGGATGGAAGGTGACTGAATGCACCCTCCTTATATCAACACCTTCCTTTTCCCTCCTTTTATCAACACCTTCCTTTTCCCTCCTTTTCTGAAACATCGTTTGTTTCAGAAACATCAAGAGGAAAGATGATGACGCTATGCCTAATGTGCCCCTGAGTGGAACGCATCATGGAATCAGGACACTCCCCTCACGTCCGACACCTGGTGTGGATGTCATCGCGGGTCTAACTGGGAAACATTGGGATGGACCAGCTGGGTGTGCCTCCACTCCAGCACCTGGAGTTGATCTGGTCAGCAGAAGTCAGCATCAGGAAGGGGACTCCAGTCTCCCTCCTCTTTGCTGACAGTGGCAGGAGCCACCACAGGAAGTCAGCAACAGCAACGCTCCAAGCTCTCTGTCGGCGTCTGGTCAGATGTTTGCTGGCCCCCTGCTGGGCTGTTGGTCCCATGCTGTGTGGGGTGTCCTTTACTGCAGGGCTGGTAGCCTAGTCAGCAGCACCCAGAATAAAACTTGCTCCACCTGGATCTGGATTTCTTGAACAGCTGAAGCCATCAGTCTCTGCTTTCACCTGTGAATAAATGGTTTTGACAGACTTTCTGCTTTTCAGAAGTCGTATTAGTGTTTCAATCTGGGAGGAAAGAACTGTGATATGAGTTTGTCTTCGATCTGTCCATTAATTTCTCATGGAGGGAGAAATGTTTTCCTTGGTCTCTGTGTTTTCCAAAGTCCTTAACACAATGGGCAAAAACTTCAGTCCAAAACACAAAAAAAAATATGAAATTACTCATCCAAAATCATCAGTCCATTGAAAATATACGTACATATCACCAATCCCAAATACATATATTCAAAGAATAAGACCACCGCAATTCTTCACTATATAAAATTCCCAATATCTCTCAAGGAGGCTGGGCTGCTGATTGATCCTTTCAATTCAAAATTTTTACAAATTTTTCAACAGATTGCTATTTTTGGAGCAAATTAATGTCAATATCAGTCTTGTATCACGTTCTGTGCCACAACACTCTCAGAAGAAGTTTGTTTCAACGTTCTGTGTGGCCAGCACAGAAGTTTAGCAAATTTTCATTCTCACTTTTTTTTTTTTAACATTTTTACAAACTAGGGAGAAAAAATAAAAATCAAACCAAAGAGAAACAACAGAAAAGCTACCGTCTTGACTAAAAACGTGCATCCCCACCCCTACAGAAAATCAAAAGGTTGAGTGAAAGAAAGAATAAACCCAAACAAAGACATCATGAAAAACAAATTTCAGAATGAATATAAATGCAATGAACTCAAAAATGTGGAAAACCTCTTATTTATCATTTCAAGTCAAAAAACAAACCAATTTTGAGTCAAAATGCCAAATATGCATTTACTAATGTGTCCATTTAAAACCCTTATAAGCTATAATTCCTCTCTGGAACTTTTCTTCTAATGTCAAGTTGCTTAAGGCAGCTCAAACTATTCCCACCACTTTTCAGTTGACTTTACTGGAATGTTTAATTTGACTTGTAATGACCTCTATCAAATCACTCTGACACAATGTTACTCAAAACACCAACCCAAAAGAATAAAAGAGAACGGAAAAAGAAAAACAGATTAATCCAAAATTCAAACGCACTTATCAATTACAAACATTTGAGAACATTACACAATGCTGAATGTCACCATGATTCTTTGATGAGCATTCACTATTAAGACTGTCTGAGTATATATATGGATGATTTAATCTGTCTGCATTGAGGTGTGAAAACCCCCAGTCCCTCCTTTTCCTTAGTTAAGGCTGTGGTTATGAGCCGATTTGCTAAAGTTCTAATGCAGGGGATGCAACAACATCCACACAGCACAAGTATTGCACACATTATTGCTATTGACATGATGATGCTGTGGAAGAAAACTTTGTACTCTCCAAACATTGAGTTGAGGATTCCAAATGGTGTCTCTACACCACTGTTTTCAGCAAATTCCTCACTTAAGGTGGTAAGTCCTTGCAATGCCCGTGTGACCGAGCCATCTGGTGCCGTGTTATTGGGAATGTATGTGCAGCATGTAGTTCTGAACATTTTGCAGACTCCTCCCTTCTCTGCCAATATCATGTCAAGAGCAATTCTATTTTGGTATGTCATCAGGGTGGTTTTGTCTAACTGTTCATGTATGCCTCTCACAGCATCTCTGGAGTAATTGACAAAACGTTGTTGATTGTAATAAATGTAATTAATCCAGTCCACATTCTTGTTGATTGTAGGCCAGAGGAAAATAGATTCAAAACCTGCCAAAATTTGATTTCTAGCTTTGTATTCATCAGGGACCCCTCGCGGTACTCCTATGCTGTCAATGTATATTGTTGAGTCAAAACTGCCTTTGGGGATTTCTCTCTTGGTTAGTTTTATATGGGAATGGGCGTTGGCAGCCGTAGTCAGTAGATCATGACTGTCTAATCTGGTAATGCCTGAAATGGCATTACTATTTACACCAGGGCACAAGTCCCAGTCCAACCTAGCGGCAGGGTTGGATGGAGGCTGTGGACGTCCTGTTTTCAGAGGGGAGAATTAAGACAAGAGTGGCCACTAAAGAAATGGTTATGGCTATTGCTGCTACTGTTTCTTTTATTCCACATAGCTCTAGGAGCCTCAATTTGTTCCCCCTTTTGCTGTTGAGACTTAAATACAAAATGGAATATTTTGTAGCTTGAGGGAAAAAATTCAAAAAGGTTCCTAGGAGTTTTTTTTTTTTTTTTTTTTTTTTTCACTATCAGAAAGAGTTTTTCTGGTTTTGCTGTTTCTATTCCAAATTCGTCATTATTTCAATTAAAAAATCTACTTTTAATTCACAGCGTGGCCAAATCAGTTCTAACCTCCTCTAGTGGTCGGGAGGGGGCCTGAGCGGGTGTACAGTGTGTAAGGTGGTGCCAATTAGCTCCTGTTTTACCTCTAACTTTCAGGGCATGGGTTGAGCGTTCAATCACTTCCCACGGACCTGTCCACCTTGGTTCGGCCCACTTTCGCTTGTGAACTCGCAACCTCACCCAGTCTCCAGGCCCTACAGGAGGCTCCGTATCGCTCTGTGGTGCCTCGGTGGCTGCTTGGACCTGTGAAGACAAAACTCGAGTGAGATTAGTGAGAGCCCTCATATAATCGTCTGCTTCTATCTGCCACAAATCCAAAACTGGGCCTATACCGCCATCTCTGGGTGGTCCTGGCATTGGCCTGCCTGTCAACAACTCATGGGGAGACAGATGAGTTTTATTACTCTGTGAAGACCTCATAGACATTAGTGCCAGGGGCAGTGCATCTACCCAGTTCATTTTGGTGTTATGACAAGCCTTAGCAATTTTTCTTTTCAAAGTTTGGTTAGCTCGCTCCACCAGCCCTTGTGAAGAGGGGTGATACACTGAGCCAAACTTGTGTGCAATGCCAAAATATTTTTCTACTTCACTCAACTTCTGGCTGGTGAAGTGAGTTCCATTATCTGATCTAATGCATCTGGGGACCCCATATCTTGGTATAAGTTCATTTTTAGCCATTTTACCACTGAGTTTGCATCCTCTTTCTTACATGGAATGGCTTCAATCCATTTGGTATAACGGTCTACCATAACCAAAATGTATCTGTGTCCCCTCACTACATTATCTGCTCCCATGTCTGTGTAGTCTATACAAATCTCTTTGAATGGAGCATCTGGAACTGGAAAACGTCCCATTGGGCATTTGTAGGGTCTTTTATCATTGTGAGCATTGCATTTTTCGCAGTCGTTTATTGTGTTTTCCACCATTTCTTTCATGTATGGATGCCACCAGTGGGTTTCCACTTCTTTGGTGGTTCTTGCTCTGCCAACATGGGTAGGTCCATGGGCTTCTTTAATTAACAAATGACAGAGTTTTGCGGGTGCCACCAAGCGACCATCATGTGATCTCCAAAGACCTTTGTCTGACTTCTTTGCACCTTTTAAAAGCCACTGGTTTTGTTCATAGACACCTGCATGTTCCTGCATTCTCTCTATGTATTCTTCAGTTAGTTCTGGGGTGTTTTCTGTCTGCAGGCATACCAATTGTCTGCTGTAACCTCCTGCCTTTTTAGCTGCTTTGTCTGCAGCATCATTACCTTTAGCTACAGCTGAGGTTGAATTTTGGTGTCCTTTACGCTTCATTACTGCTATCTGTGTAGGGAGCAGGATGGCTCTGAGAAGGTTTTGGAGTGCACTGGCATGTTTAACTGGGGTTTTGAACTAGTCAGGAATCCCTTCTTAGCCATTGTGGGCCGTCTATGTGTACTGCGCCATGCGCATATGCTGAGTCTGTGTAAATGTTTACTCTTCTGTCTTTCCCTATTTCTAGAGCTTTGGTTAATGCTATTACTTCAGCTAATTGGGCAGAAGCTGGTTGGGGGATGATAGCAGGATCTAGGGTTTCAATTTGCTGTCCCTGTTGTTGTACTACTGCATATGAGGCTACATTTCCCTGATCTCCTCTATAACAGAACTGTGATACATCAGTACTCTCCTTTCTCCCTCCTTTTTCTGAAACAGGACAGCATTCACAATGCTTCCTGTTTCTGAAACATCAAGATGGAATGGCTGGGTGTAGTCTGGGGAGCAGAGATGTGCTGCTTGTCCTAGTGCTTGTTTAGTGTGGGTAAACGCTTCTTCTCCTTCTTGTGTCCAAATAAGGGTAGCAGTGAGATTTCTGTTTCCAGCCACTGATAGCATTTCTCTAAGTGGTTGTGTGAGGGATACATAATCTGGCACATGGCTTCTAGAGTATCCTGTGAGTCCAAGAAAAGCAAGCATCTGTTGGACAGTTTTTGGTTTTCCATGTGAGAGTATGGATGTTCTTTGTGATGATGTCAGAGTGCTTCACACCTTCTCAGGAAAACATGTAGTTCTTCACTAGACCCTATTTTAAGGCTATCCAATCCAGTGAGGGATCTCTGGGTAGGGAATTTATCTCTTACTGCTCCCCAGTAGTCAGGTCTGTATCTGTTGAAAGGTGTGTCATCTGCATCATCAGAGCATCCAGCTATGGCATCCAATTCCCGGACTCTGATCTTCCATGTCTCTATGCTTCCATGGCTGGTAGACTGTTTCCCCTCCCCCGATAGCTACCAGGGGGTATTGTCCTGGGATTGCATTTCCTATGTGGGATCGGGTGTGTCTTGAAATGGGGCTGGATTGGGCTGCACCTTCAGATGTGGCAGGGGGCAGAGCAACCTTTACTTTTCCTGTTAGTCTAACTGTGCATGTTTTGTGGTCATCTTCCTCTGAATCAGAATAATCACTAAAAGTGCATTCTCTTTCTTCCCTCGTTGTCACATCTCTTCCACTTTCTTCTTCTTCGGTGTCATAGCCAGTCCTGTACTTTTTGAGTTTCTTCCTCCCTTTCTCTCCTTCCTTTTGCTTTGGTCTCAGTGTCTGTTTTTATTTGCATGCATAATGGCCTCCTCCTCAGTCTGCATGCTTCATCTTTGGTGTACTCATGTTCTCTGCTTGTTTGTCCTTTATCAGGGGTGGAGGTGGAAGGCTGCACAGACCCTGTCTCTAGTGCTCCTGTGTCTTCATGTCCTGTCCTACTTGTCTGCAACATGTTCTGGGTCTGGTTCAGCATTTGCTGTGCATTTTGGGCCACAGCCAGGACATCTTTATCACTTCATTTAGCTTTTGGGTTGTCACAGGGACTTCATCAACTTCTAAAACTCCTCCTGTTACCTGCATTACTGGGGCCTGTACTGAAGGATAGAGGGAGTGAGTGGGTTTGGAGTTAGATGACATGTAAGGAGGGGGGGCAGTGGGAAGAGTTAACTCATAGACAGTTAAATCTTCGTTAGTGGTGTCTGAGCCTGGCTCTTTTCCTGGGCTAACTCCAATGAGTCCACCTGGGGTGACTTGCTTCATGTGCAACAACAGTTTTGAGACTTGTGCGATGCGTTTCTGAGCGTTTTGAAAGACCCTATTTGTTGATCCAAACTTAGGCTCTCCTTTCCTCTTCCAATCCTTTTGTGCCTTGAATGCTTCCCCCTTCTCATGCACTATTATCCGTGCTCTGTATGTTCCAGTGGGACATGGGTCTGTATCTTCTGGTATGAGTCTCCTGTCTTGCCAATCTTTCCAAATATTTTCTAATTTCTTTTTACTTTTCTGCCTGTACTTTGGTTCTGTGCTGGCTTCAATTTTTTCAAAGATCTCATTCTTCCAGTCCTCTGTATTTTTGTATGGGGATGGCTGTAGGGGCTGTCTGTCTATCATTTTGCTCATAGTCTGTCCCTGATTTTATTTAAAAATATAAAAAATAAAAATTACAAATCTAAGAATGAAGAGGTGAAAATGAATGAAAACAGAATTAAATTATTATTGTTTCAAATAATATTTGCTTAAAGGAAATAAAAATCTAACCTAAATATGGGTGTTAAAAATAGTACTAAGTGGAAAAATGAAATGAATGAAAACCCAGGAATTTTAACAAATAGCTGTCCTGATCATTAAAAAAAAAAAAGGGCACTAATTTATGCAAGTCTGAACTTGGTGACACTTGCCTCTGTAATTTTTCAATTTCAATTTCAATTTGATTTGCTAATGCTCACAAGGATGAAAACTAAATGTAGAAATTCAAATCAAGGTGATTTACTTAGGCACTTTCCTTCTCCACTTACACAATATCAAAATGTAACTGATACAAAGTATTTTCCCCTCCCCTTTGCCACAGAGTAAAACTCAAATTTCTGTTTGTTTCCAACTTAATTCACCTCTTATGGAGCCAAGCTTCTACCATCTCTGGCGGACACTCATAAGTGGTGAATGTTTTTTCTCAACCAGAAATTTCTGTTAAGTTTTTTCAGTTAAAAATAAAAATCCTCCCCACATTCCCCAGTCACTACAAGATAGGCGTCAATGAACGCTTTTTCCTGTTTAAAACCACACTGCACAAATATTCACAAGTTATTTACATTCACAATCGACACAGCTGGAGTTACCTTTAAACTTCCAAACTCAACCAACCTTTGCACCAGGCTACGTTTTATCACAAAACACTCAAATTACACCACTTAAATGTATTTACATTAGGCGCCTCTGTACAGTTCCTAAGTGTATTTTTACACAATTCGACTATATTTATCAAATTATTTCCTATTCTGACTATGGTCACGAGGAAACAACTGAGAAACCCTGTTCTGGGTCTTACTTCCGCCGTCGCCGCAAAGAAAGCTCACCAGGCCTGATCCCTCACAATCATTCGACTGGCTTCAGGAGACTTTGTTCTTCCTCCGTGCCCCACAGAGACTAAAACTCTGTCGCTGTCCCTTCGGTCTTTTTATTTAAAATTTATCACGGTTCTTACCTGGTCAACTTTTCCATGAACATTTTACAAATTTTTCTTGTGACCCGGTCGACTTTTTCACGATCACTTCGAATCTTAAATTTAACAGGCTAAACTAGGTCGGCTTAATACGATCACGTAAATCAAACATTTACACAAGTTCACCAGGTCGACTATCACGATCACTTTAAATTTAAGATTCAACAGGCTTCACTGGCCGACTCAAACGGACTTTCTAAAACAGTGCACGCGACTCAAACGCTTAGATCCTCGAGACCCTTTTTCAGGCTTTTAAGCTTACTCACTACTTGACAAACAGTCACACACACAATCGCTTTGATTTATCACTTTCAATACTTTCAATTGAGTATTACTTTTAAATTATTTTTCCAATTTTAAAAGACTTACGAGCTGATGGCTGCTGGGTCTCTCATGCCTAATATTTCCTACATAAGCTATGCCAAGTTATGATGAAACAGGTCTGGCTTACCTTTTAATTTCATGGGCCCGCATGAGAGATTCAGCACCACCGGCTCCGGTCTTTTTAAGTTTTCTCCGTCCCTTTCCTCAGAGAATCCACGTCCGGGGTCACCAACTGTTAGAATTAACTAACTACGTGTTCGTTGGATCTCTGAAGAAGGAAGGCTTGGGTCCAATGGAAGGTTAACACAAAGATTTATTTAACAAAAGTGATAAAGCAAAACAAACAATTACGCTGCAGCGGACAAGAAACAGTTGTGTCACCCGAAAGTTTACATCTATTTCTGCCCCGAAATCCCGTCTCCCTCCCCTCTATATTCCTTTGGCTCCAGGGCGGTTCTTTTCCCCTTGTGAGTAATGTCCCTCCTTATTGGCTCCTTGTTGCCATGGTCACATGTAGGACGAGTTTTGTTGGTTTCTTCGCTGTCCAATTAGATTGGACATGCTCTACTCCCCCCCTCTTGGGGTCGTTTTTGCACACAGATAAAAAGTAATTATCATGTAAGTGAGAAGTTGTTACAGAATACATAAAATCAGCATTCCAGTGTCTTAGCTTAGTCTAGTGTGGGAAATTATACTCAGGTACTGTGCACATATCCAGATACTGTGAATAATCTTATGCACAAGTAAATGGAAAGAAGCCCTGGTCAAGACACTGAGTGAAGGAAGGGGCATGGGCGAAACCCGTCCCCTTGGTGTGCAAATAAGGACAACACTCCTGTGTCGGGTGCAGAGCAACAAACCACACACGGCAGGAAACCAACAGGAGATCAAAGGCCAGGAGATTACACCGATTACATCAACAGCTGTATATAACATAATCAAAGCTAGAGTGAGCAGACAGTGTCTTCTCATATGTTAATAGTTCTTTATTTTAAACCATATGTCAGAGACAGGAAGGAATAAAGGGGGCAGGTGAGAAAACAAAAGGGAACCGTCTTGATCTTCCTTTCTTGAGACAAACAATGGTAATTACACAGCATATGGCGTCTACACCACTGTAATTAGAACATGTCTTTTTCAACCAAAACCACAGCATACATCTTAATTATTAAAACATGCATAATTACATAGTAATTAAACATTTGAACTTTATTAGATTCAACAGTACACAAGTTCAGACCAGACGTGAGATTTTATCGGAGCCTTCAAATTGATAAATGCTTTACTTTCCCGTCCTTCTCTTGTTTTAGGACGCACTGTGTTGCTTTGACATCTCACAGATTGCCTAGATCATCTTAAACACTTCAGAGTGCAGCTCCAGCATGTCTTCTATTGATGTAGGTGGAGGCTTTTTACTGATGTGTCAGGAAGTGTCACTGGCATGTTAAATTTGTTTCCAGTTCATCATGAGCTTTTATAGTCAGTTCCTGCCACACAAAGCTGGCCCCGTCCCTATAACCACAATCACAGGTGGCTGCTCACTTTGCTTTTCATAGCTCACAGTGGCTTTAAACTGTCCCACAGGTAAGACTTCCCCTGTGTAGGTCTTTAGTGTGACTCTGGCGACACTCAGTGGTTGCTCTGGGAATGTAGCCTAAAACAGTTCTGAAATGATCACTGCACTGTCACCGCAGCCCCGGTGTCAGTTTCCAGTTCAATCCCGTTGCCACTTATCACAAAAGTTGCCTTATATGAGAGTTTGCAATCTTCTTTGTTTACCAGTGAAAACATTGGCAACACAATTTCTTCCACCTCCACATCATTTGTATTTTTCTCTGCCATTTTTTAATATGCCCCATTTTTCCAAACTTCTGACATTTTCCATTTTGTTGTTACATTTGTAACACGTCCTTCCCATTTGGTTGATCACATACTACTTCATGCACCTGTCTTGAGCATGCCTCAGGTGCTCAAAGCTGCTGCATGTCTTTCTCTACAGTCTCCATGTTCAAAGCAATCTCAAACGCCCGTGCAAAAGTCAGGTTGGACTCAGACAGCAACTGACACTGGAATGCCTCATTGCAAATCCCGCTCACAAAACGGTCACAAAACGCCAAATAATTTTAGCTCCAAACTCACAGTTCACAGCACACTGCTTGAGCTCAGCTGCGTAACTTGTTACTTACTCATCCGCCCTCTGGTTGCAGTGGTTAAAATGAAACCTCTCTGCAATCAGCAGAGGCTTGGCTTCGAAATGAGGCCTTAAAATGTTCACAATATCGACATAAGACTTATCTTTAGGCTTGTGTGGCTGCACCAGGTTCCCTAACAGTCCATAATTACTCTCTCCCATCACGCTTAGCAAAGTAGCCACTTGCCGCTCCTCACAGAGATCATTAGCGCTGAAAAAAGTGCTCCAAACGTTCCACATACAGTGCATCGATCACAATTCTGACTATGGAACCTATGATAAACTTTTTCTGTAGTTTAAACCACCAAAATTTTACAGTGATGTTTTCTTATAAGTAATGCATGGAGCGAGCTGGAAAACATTTCCCAAACCCTGTGGGGAGGAGGGCCCAACATCATGGCCACCAACAAAACTCAGCAAAGATTGTTCTTGTTCGGGTTTTAACTTGTAAATATTCGGCAGCCACAATGGACTGAATGGCTTCGCTTGCATCTTTTTCAAACTAGTGCACAACCTCAATGTCTTTTTTCTCAGACACTCCCTCTGTTTGCTGATTGGACCGGTAAAGATTTGACCGCCGAAAACCCAAGAATATACCGCTATCCCAGACATACATACTGAAGGAAAATGAAAATTGAGCGGAGGTACGTAGGCAATGCATATGCATATTTTTACTTCTTCAAGGGGCTTAGTGAAGTTATCAGACCACAGGAATTTTAAAACATCCCTGTCTTGCTCTTTTCTCACAATTTTGACCAAAAAAAAAGGTTGCTGAAAGCTTCTGCTGTTTCAAACCTGTTGGTCTCAGAGATGAGACTTAAACGATGATCTAAATTGAGGACAGTTATGCTTGTTATTGTAAGTGAAATGATATGTTAAAGTCCAATAAAACTCAGCTCAGAGTAATTTTATTCTCCCCTAATTATACTACAAAAAAGAAATTTTTGCAAATTTCATTGTCTCTTGCAACTTTGTTGCAACAAAAATACAAAAGACATCGCAACGTTTATGGCAATTATTTACAAAAGCTGCCGCAAAATCAGGCATTTTGAGCTGCAACAATCTCAAAAAAATCCGAGAGGGACTGTCTTTGTACTCTAACACCCATGTCACTTCATCTTCCAAATCCTCAGTCTTTGTTCCTTCTTCAACTTCTCTATCTATTTTGTCCAAACAATCCTCTTTTATCAATAGTTGTTCCATCAACTCCTCCTTCTTCATTAATCTTACTTAATAGGCTACCTTTGACACAGACAATCTTTTTCCTCTGACGGTCACTTTCAGCCCTTGTGCGTTTGTCTTGCAAATTACTTTTTGTCTTTAAATTTCATTGCTTAATTCCCAAGGACATTTTTGATTCAATGAAGACAGAATCAGGAGTGCTTTTTATCATTTATTTTCTTTACAGACACATTATTGATTTCAATTAAAAAAAAATTATAGTGTCAAATCACAACAGGAGTTATCTCAGGACACTTTACAGATAGAGTAGGTCTAGACCACACTCAATTTACAAAGACCCAACAATTTAAATTTCCCATTAGCAAGCATATGGTGCGACAGTAGTGAGGAAACACTCTTTTTACAGGCAGAAACCTCGGACAGACCCAGGCTCTAGGTAGGTTGGGACACAGAGACGCTGATACAGATACACAGTTGTGTTAAAATAATAGCAGTCCAACATCACTAACCTCATAAATCATATTTTTACTAGTAAGTTTTAGTGTACAGTCATAATAAACCAACAAACCCAACAGTTGTGACATGCATGTTCCTCATTGTGAGGGACCAAGCAGTTAAGCAATAGGATTCACAAGGGAAGTTCAAAAGTATTTTTTTTTATTTCCCAAAAATGAAACAACAAAATGAAGATAAAGTTTGGGTCCGTAAAAGAAATCTAATAAACAGCCGGTAACTAAAACTCTGTATAGGAGATTCAAAAATACAACTGACCTGATTTTGACACACATGGGGTGACTAACAATAACACTACTACATAAACTACAAATAACAGCAAAACCTACCTAAAAACTTATTCCAAAATAAATTTACTTTTACTTAACCTTAACTCAACAAATAAACAAATATAAATCTAAACCACAAAATATCTAAGGAGAACAACAGGACAAAATACTAGAGGCAAAAACCGCCGTAGAGCCGGTGGATGTTGTGGAGACGCTTGATGCTAGAGCACCTCGATCAAGCTCCCACATCTGACACAGATGTAAGTTTTTTTTCAGTGTGCTACATAACATGCAGTTGGAATAAACCTGTTGGTGTTCTCCATCCCCCCATCACACACACGTATGCGCAAAAACAAACACACACACAAACGCACACACACAAACACACACACACACTGCTGTCCGGCAACCTGTAATCCCTCAGCATCAGCACCAGTCAGTACCTCCATCATTCCAAAATGAACATCCCAGCCCGTCCTCCATTTTAAATGACAATAATAGTCAGCAGGACTTTTACAACCTGTAGGCTTATGCACCACATGCAATATTTGTGTGTTTGAGTTTAATCAGGAATGTTGCAGACAGATTTGTTCAGTAGTTCTAATTTCTCGGTGTGTGTGTGTTTAAATTTCCAAACAGGCTACCTCAAGGTTTTGATCTCATGAAACGTTTAAAAACAAAAGTTTGTCAACGTCCTTTGAGGCGACCAAAGGCACACTCAACTGTCATACGTGCTTGACTTACTCTGTGGTTGAAATTCAGCTGCTGTGCTGTTAAGGTTTCATAAGCCAAGTTAGCAAAGGGTAGGCTGAATCTCCCAAAAGAAAAAGAGGCACATTAACCCCCTCAAATGTTTCAGTCCACTGTGGTAAAAGAGTGCCTCTCCTGCCATGTTCATACAGGGAAGAGAGGAAACACGTGCATCGTGTACCTTGCCTGGTCACCCTACATTTATATCACAAAATCTCATTCTATGGTCCACCACACCCTGCAAGATAATGGAATATTCTCCCTTTCTATTGTAGTAACAGGCTGAATTGTCAGATGGAGCTTGAATCTTTATATGGGTTCCATCTATTGCACTTGCTACTTGTGGGAATCTCCATCAGTCTCAAAAACCCTATACAATCATCAGGAACTCTGCGGCTGAAGGATACTTAAGGTACTGAAACTTCATTACAATATTGATAGCCGTCACCACCTCTTGGGTGATTGTGTGCAACATGTTGAAAAGCCAATACCAAAAAGATGCAAGATAGACCTATACTCTAGGTCAGTGGCCAACCTCCAAATACAAATTGCCACACAAACCTCTACAGGCACAGCCTGCTTACAATTGGTGTCCTGGCGTGTCAGCCAAGGCTGGAGAATGTTGCACACGTCATTAAAACTTGCTCTTCACATTCTCAAATTTGCCAGCCATTCCTTGTCCTCCCAGGTGTTGTTATAGACAATTCTCTATTGGTAATATAAGTTTTAAGTCCACTCATAATGCGTCATTCATCCTTACTCACCCTCCTTATTTATACAGGGGTATGCTGTATGGAAAATGTATACCTTATATAATAATATAATTGGCTTATGAGCAAGTCTCTATTAAGGATAATGTGCCTCCTCATCCTGAATTTACGTCCTATGCGTCTTTGGCGACTCCAGTAGCTCATCAGATTGTTTTGTAGTTTGTTTTGTGACTCATTTTCAAACTCTACTATTTGCCAATGACCAATGCAAATGATGTAGTAACACAAGACCAGAGCCAAGATTACCACGCAAAGCTGTCGCTCCATTGTGTAGGCCAACAAGGAAATAGGTCAAAATAGCCTGAAGAAACATCTGCTGGTGCATTTTAGTCCGGCTAAACAACACGTGTGTGAAACACACTAGACTAGAAATATTAATTGTACCAGTGCACGCCGTCGAGCAGGATCACGGCAGCAGCTGCCAGTGCAGGGTGGGATGGGGGGGCGTCGAGCTGGACCACAGCAGCAGCTGTAAAAAAGATTCACCTGAACCACCAAATCGGTGAGGCAAGAAAGCATAAGGACTCTTTAATGTCCTTTAATGTTCCTTTAATGCATGTTACTAACCAAGCTCCGGGAAGCTTATTCCCCGGAGCTGTGTGGTGGGATTGCACCTCATAACCCATCAACCCTCTCAACCTACCACTGCTTGTTGCTGTGTTACACTCCCTTTTTGTTCCCCTACATTCCTCCTCCTCTCAACCTAGAATCCCACTGAACAGTTCTTCCTGACGTTTTGGTCCAGAGTGTGTGAGGTATGCAAAGATTTACATCTTTGAGCTTTAAACTATTCTCTGCTAAAACAAAGTGCATCTTGTCTCAACACTGATGAAAACACACAAAAACCAAGGACATTGACATTATTTATGAGAATATTATGGATATGACTTCAGTCTAACTTGCCTGTACATAATTTGACCATTGGTTCACACCAGCTGGGATTAGATAGATAGATAGATAGATAGATAGATAGATAGATAGATAGATAGATAGATAGATAGATAGATAGATAGATAGATAGATAGATAGATAGATAGATAGATAGATAGATAGATAGATAGATAGATAGATAGATAGATAGATAGATATAGTGCTCTAGTGGGACAATAAGCCTCTTCTTCAAGATATGTTGGTGCTTGACCATTTACAGCTTTGTAGGTCAGGAGAAGGATTTTAAATTCCATCCTGAATTTTACAGGAAGCCAATGCAGCAAAGCTAATACAGGAAAAATATGATCTCTTTTCTTAGCTGGAGAGTCTTGAGGGACTTATTTGACAACCTTTATAATAAAAAATTACAGTAGTCCAACACAGACAGTCTGCTGCCTCACACCTTATCACACACATACACACACACACACACACACACACACACACACACACACACACACACACACACACACACACACACACACACACACACATATACACACACAAGCCCACATACACACCCCATCCCTATCCCTACCCCCCTCCGAACTGACTGCCTTGGGGACCTTCTTTTTGTGTTTCTTCACCCCCTGCCCCAGTCACCTCAAAAAATCCCCTCATGTAACCACATGTACTGTGTGTTGTCCTGTGCATCATTGTATTACTGTGTATTATTGTGTTTATTGTATTCTTATTTGTTCTCCTTCATATGCTTTATCGGATCTGGTAACTTTAATTTCCTTGCGGGAGTCATCCCAAAGGGATTAATAAAGCTAAGTCTAAGTCTAAGTCTAAGTAAAAAATGCAAGGACTATTTTTTTTTTTTTAGGTTTGTTTTAAGTGGGTGTTAAAGGATAAATCTTAATAAAAAAAATAACTCCTATATTTCTGACAGGGCAATACTATCCAGAGTAGCTATATCTTTATATAATGAGGTTTGGAGGTGGTTAGCACAATAACTTTAGTTCTGTCTGAGTTTAACATCAGCAAATTGTAGGTCATCCATGAGTTTATATCTTTAATGCATGCTTGAAGTATAGCTAACTGACTGGTTTTGTCTGGCTTGATAGGTATAATTATGTGTAATTCGCATAACAATGAAATGAGATATTGAGTTTTTCCTAATAATATTGCCTAGAAGAAGCATATATAAAGAGAACAGAATTGGGTCAAGCACTGAGCCTTGTGGAACGCCATGGCTAACTTTAGCGTATCTGGAGGATTTATTGTTAACATTAACAAATTGAGATTGATCAGATAAATAGGACTTAAACAAGCTTAGTGTTATTCCTTACATGCCAACTAAATGTTCCAATCTCTGTAATAGAATTGTATGGTCAATAGTGTTGTATGCAGCACTGAGATCTAATAAGACAAGTATGGAGACAAGTCCTTTGTCTGAAGCAGTTAGAAGGTCGTTAGTAATTTTCAACAGTGCCGTCTCTGTGTTGTGATGCTTTCTAAATCCTGACTGAAAGTCCTCAAATAGACTATTGCTATGTAGAAAATCACATAACTGATTAGTAACTACCTTCTCAAGGATCTTGGAGATAAAGGGAAGATTAGATATAGGTCTATAGTTGACCTCAGGATCAAGGGTGGGTTTTTTAGAAGAGGTTTTATCACAGCAACTTTAAATGACTGTCGTACATAACCTGTTAATAAAGAAATATTGATGATATCTAGTAATGAAGTGTTAACCATGGGTAACGCTTCTTTAAGAAGCCTTGTTGGGATGGGGTCTAAGAGACCTGTGGATGGCTTAGCTGAAGAGACCTATAACATTAATTGTTGGAGGTTTATAGGATAAAAGCAGCCTAAGTATATGTCGGGTCTTGTCGTTCTTTCTAGTGCTACTGCGTTTAAAGGTGAACCGTTAAAAGTTGAGCGCAAAAGGCGAGGAATTTTATCTCTAATTGTAGAGACAGTAGGATAGTAGAAACCATTAAAACACAACAACCGTGCCATCCTCTCCACCCAACGGACAGACACACTTCCTCAGCTTAGAATTACGGTGAGAACAGCTTAAAATAACACTACCTTGCCGACATTCAGACAGTCAGAAGCTGAACAGGCTACACGTTGTAAACAGCCGGGCCCGCTTGCCTCGTCCTCCGGTACCGTTAGCAGTTAGCAGGGTTAGCATGGCGGCATTAGCCAGGACCAGTCAGGGTCACTTTACTGGCTGCAACTCGGGTACTGTAGCTATATAATTCAATGTGAGTACATGAATGTTGAAATGACATAAAATGCCCATGCCTTGTAGCCGTGATGAATTAGTCTGAAGCTAATGCATACCTGTTCAGGAGGAAATTAGCCAACTCTGCGTCCTTTTGGGCACTTGACTTATTTTGCATTACAGGGATTTTTTGTACCTTTTACTTAAGTACATTTATTTGGGAGCTATAGTTACTTATTAATATTCACTTTAACATATGACAAATTTATAAAATATGATCCATTGTTATAGCCATAGCTATATCCAACAACAATACTCAAATGAGCGCCAACCTTGACCAGCTGAAAAATAGAAACCATGTCTATCTGTCAGTAATCAGAATGTAAAGAATAATTACATGTTATGTACATACACTGACAGGGCCCAGAAAACAGGTGTTTACTTATACTGGAATATTTATAAATTGAGGTATTCCTACTTTTCTTTCCAACTGGCTCTATGCAAGGTGGGGAAATAACACCACATAACTGCCTTGTTAGGATATTAGGTTTTTTCATTTTATGTAACTTAATAATTTTATTCTTCAGCATTTAGCTGATGGCTGTAGTTACTGTTACTGCACAAGATTTAGCATAAAGCGGCTGTCAGACTTGGCTCCACCTGCATCAGCTACGAGATTAAAATGCTGCTGTTTACATATTCATGTATTAATATATTACCTCTGAGTTTTCTCCCTGAAAGTGAATTGGTACTTTTTAACTTTTGATACTGACTGCTTATACTTAAAATTTAAAGTAGAACACATATTTAATTGGGATTGCAGGAACCAACAAATTCACTAACACAAACATTTTCTTGTATTTCATCCTATAAACTATTTTCTTGTTTTCTTGGCAGTGTTATTGATATATTTTCAAGAATAAGAATTCATCATTCCAAGTGTCTGCAAGTATAGGAAATATCCTAGTTCATATTTAATTCAGATTTTATGAATGAGGAAATATAAGGAACTGTTTTAATTGAAATCAAGCATCTAATTGTATTTATCAATTAACACAAAAAAATAAAAATTAAGATTCAGTGGATGTTTTGATATTTTTATGAGACCTCTATGTGTAATCAGATTAGATCTCAAATTGCCCACTTCCTGTGTATATTTGTTCGATACAGACTGCATTGATGATAGGCCATCTCTTGAATTTACTCATTTTATTCGTATTAATACAAAGTATGAAAAGTATAAGTAGCATTTCTGTCATAAAAAATATATAAAATTTAAATGCTATTTACTCCTGGTAGTTATTTAATAAATTGAGTTAGCCATAAAGGCCTATAAAAAGGATTATTTAAATAAAATGATTAATCTTTCTCTTTCACCTAGCAAAAAATAACAAACATCTTTATTACACTGTATTAAGAATTTAAAATACATCTGATGAAGGTATAAAAAGGGTTGTAATAATCCACAAAGATCTTATTATTATATTTGATTTATTCACCCACGGCGGTTAAAAACACTAGGCCTAATGTTAGAATATTATCTAGGCAAAATAATTTGAACCAGGCTTGGTCTTTTAAAATTCGTTCAAAATAATTTAATCGGACATATTGACACCAAAATTCCCCGCTGAGGAAGCTGTATAGGAATTCTTTTTTGCCCTTTTATTGTTTTATTCTCTGCGTTAATCCTGTCAAGTGCATTAGTTTGGCCTGTCTCGAACTAAATGAAGCTCTGGTTGATTTAAACTGGTTTGGTCAGTGCTCAGCTCCTTCCAACATGTGTGGTCCAGTAGCTTCTCAGTTTAACCCTTTCACTGGTGGCACGGCTTTGAAAGGAAGGTTGTTATTTTACTGTCATTCACATACAGAAACAGGCAAAACTATATCAGTTTAATTCATGCAATGACACAAAGTATGCAGTATATCTATAACTAAATCCTTAAATCATTGAAAAGTGAAAAATGAAAATCCAAACCAGAGATCCATAATGTTATTTTAAATATCTAGAAAGTATGCAGAACTGACGTTGCTTTAATTTATCACTCTTCTGAGAAATATAGTCCCTAAGCCAGAGATTCTCAACAGGGGGTCTGGGACAATTAGGGGGTCCTCAAAGTTACTGCAGGGGGGCCACCAAGCTATAAAGTTTTTTTTTTTAATTATGAATCTAACATATTATCAGCAAATATAGATCCTATCTGTGAAAAAAACACATTGATGATAAGCTTACCTGCCTAAAGGTAAGGTAGTCACTAAGGTAGCCATCCACAGACAGACAATCCTAAGGCTTCACTGTGCTTTCAGTTCAATGTTTAACATTAAAACATGATTTATAAAATCATGCCAACAATTGTTATTTTTATAGCTTAGTATTCTATGCAATAAAAAGTATAGCAAGTTTGTGTAAAGGCTTTAGGCAGCCCACATGTTATTGTAGGCCCAGTTTAATATGCAACTTTTTATTTTATACAATATGTAGTAGGGGGTCCCTGATCTGTCTCTCTCTGTTAAGGGGGCCTTGGCTTAAAAAACATTGAAGACCTCTGCCCTAGGCAGTACAGAGATGTGGTTACTAAATGCAATGCGGCTGTAATTGAGTTGGAATGTAGACAACACGGACTGATATGTTTTGATAGGTATTACTGCCTTCACCTAACATGGGAATAATCCCATAAACTTTGGAATTATGACCTGCAATTAAGAAGAGCGGATGTGTTTAACAACATGGTAGATGTTTACTGACTTTAGTAAGATGATTAGTGTTTTTGTACTTGATATACTGTATATAACCACAATAGCTGGGGTTACATTTTAGGTCATGTTTTAGAGCAAAACCATTGAGCTGACCTCAACCAAAAAGAAATAAATTATTGTGTCCTATTACATAGTATTGTACAATCACAAAATGTTTCAGTGTTATTTGTTATACCACTTATATGTAATAATTTACAGAATGTAATTCAGTCAGGGGATACTTTTTTGCAGATATGCAAAGGTTTATTGTACATATGCATAATAGAATGTACAGGGTCTTTGGAACTTAGACTCCATCGTTGTAGTGCTAATACTTTTTTGAATAGGGGTAGAGAACTATGTCATAACCCCCAATGGAATCCAGACACCGGTGGTGGCAGAGAAGGAACTCGAAGACCAGAGCGTTCAGCCGGAGAAACACGACGACAGGAGGTGGAAGGGGAGTTGGAGGTTGCCCGCTTTGCCTGAAACGACAACTGATAGCACAGGGAGAGAACAGATTTAAAGCAGGGTTGTGATGCTATGATTGGCCTTTGAAAGTTGTGGCCGATTCTGATTGAGTTAACAGGAAGGCAAACGCCTCCAATAGCTGATTTGATTTGGATAAGAACTGTGATTAAGTGTTAGGTCTTCCTGAATGAATTTACGCTGAGCTACATGTGTATTACTTAAGTAACAAATGAAAGCTGAGAGGAAAAGTATATTGTTTAGTAGGCCTATTTTATTTATCAACATGGTATCTTCTATGTAACTGACCCATTAAAGCTTTGTTGAGAAGCCTATTTGCCAGGAGCCTGGAGATGGAAACTGAACTGAAAGGTATTGTATCCAATGTCATGGATTTTCTACATATCCAATTTCACATGAATGCAGCACGGGAGTCAAACATTAGGCCCCGCCCTCTGGAATGCCAAAAGGCCAAACCCTAACCCTCTACAGGAATACCATTCAGAAACATACGGCTGGGAGCGGAGAATGGAGGGAGGCAGGCATAGCTATGAACCTGCGTGGCAGCCCATCCAATACTTATCGTAAACACACATAAGGTATATCTCTTATATGGCTCATCACAGATTGCATGTATTTTACACATAGATGTAGTTGTAAAGAAATGGTCAATAAATTACAATCTACAGCAGGTGGTTAACAACCCAGTAAAACATGTCATAGTGAAGTGAAAAAATATAAATTAAAGATTCAGCCAAATTAAGTTGCCATGCACAGAACTTTGCCACAAATTCATGTGCAGACAGAAAATGCTGTAGGCCTAAACAAATCCCAAACTAAATAAAACCCACATTTTCAGAGTCATGTCAAAAACAAAATTCACTGATAATTGACAAAACATGTAATTAAATAAAGATAAAAATAAATACTTATTAATCAATTCATCAAGATTTTGCGACAAAGTTAGCAAACATAGACACATCAAAGTTGAAGAATGCCTCTAAATTTAGATCATTTGTACACCTGGGTATTATGAATATTGGTTTTGTAGAAAATTATTAGATCATGTACAGTTAAATGGACAGTTAATGGGGCTCACTTTCCACTTCTCCAGAATCACACAGCTCATTCTGTGTGACTGTCTCAACCAGAGGAAGAATATCTGTTCTTATCTATGCAACAATCTTCTAATAAATCCTTCTGTCTGTGTCCAACAGGGTTGTTGTTAATTTTAGTCATTATAAAGTGAATTAAGTTACAATAACTTAAAGAGATGGACTATGATTAAACTGGGATCTTAATCACTAACATTGTATTTTAAGAATTAACTTTGCTTGTATGTTTGGTTAGTTTACTTCTACTGTGTTTGTATTTTTTTTGTAATTTGCATCCTAAACATTTAAATCATATGCTGTATTTGTTCCATCCGAAAACGTGGACACAGTTTAAATTTCTCCTAGTCAAAATGATATTCTTACTAGTTGAAAATATGCACAGTGACATTTCTCATGAGAAATTGCATGTCAAGATATCTATAACTAAATCTTTAAATCATTAAAGATTTAAAGTGAGCAAAAAATGCTCACCACCAAAACACCCCCACCCCCACCATGCACACAC
This sequence comes from Percina caprodes, assembly GCA_013375575.1. Lineage (NCBI taxonomy): Eukaryota > Metazoa > Chordata > Actinopteri > Perciformes > Percidae > Percina > Percina caprodes. The sequence continues at coordinate 30,815 of JABXJD010001612.1, read as the reverse complement.
ACACACACTCTTTCTCTGTTCTGGCGCCATGCTGCCCAGAGTAACTTGAGTCACTAAGCGCCCACTCGAGTCACCACTCCCTCATCCTGACATCTGGCTTCTCTATAGCTGCTGACCCCTGGAGGTCACAGTTCAGATGGAGTGGGAGGAGGGAGGGAGGAGGTAAGAGCTACAAGTTTCCCTTAAAGAAAAATACAGAAGGTGGTACTGTTAATGATAAATCTATAAAAGCAAGTGTATGTATGTCCATTGTCTTTGAAATATCTAGAAAACTTTCATCCGATCTAATTTACACATGGCAGACATTTGGGATTTTCAGCAGCACTATTGAATGTTAAAAATTGAAAAAAAGAAGTGATGGCACAAAAAAGATTGTGTGCAGCTGCGGGGACGGGGATTCGTAGCTTCAAGGCTTTTAGTCAGGCATGTCTTCCACAGTGGGCTACCGGTGATTAATAGCCTACGCCAATTTGAAAATGAATACCTGTACGGCCTCGCCTGATCACAGCAATTGTTTCGGTGTCTCCTTTATTCAAGAGTAGCGAGAGAATGTTTTAAGCTAGGCAGGTAATCTCATTCAGGAAGGTCGGATACTTTACAAAATAAATCAAATTTCAAAATAAAACACCCAGGTTTATGGTGATTTTGGCTTTCTGGACTTCTCAGCTATGTCTCAGCGAGAGTGAGACATACATACTGTACACACACACACACACACACACACACACACACAAAGTGTTGTTTGGTAAGACACTGAACCCTGTATTGCTCCCGATGCTGTGCCATCGGTGTGTGAATGTTTATCTGATGAGCAGGTGGCACCTTGTACGGCAGCCTCAGCCACAGTGTGTGACTATGTGTGAATGGTGAATGGTTCCTCTAATATGTAAAAGCGCTTTGAGTGGTTGTTAAGACTAGAAAAGCGCTATATAAATATAAAACAGCAGCAGCATACAACTCAACCATTTAATACTGCCTTATTTGGAACTTTGACTTCAGAGGAAAACATTGTACTACCACATTGACAGACCACATTTACCACACCTGACAGAGAAATGTTACTGGTTACATTGCAGATGCAGATTTTACTCACAAGATATAAATATAAAATGTATTAATGTTATTAATTAAGTTTCAGGCCTCTGTTTTTTTTCCCCTCAACATTTATTGTGTGATTGCTTAGTTTTATTCAATTCAGTTAAGTTTAATTTTATGTATAGTATCAAATCATAAGAGTTATCTCAAGGCACTTTACAGATAGAGTAGGTCTAGACCACACTGTATAATTTACAAAGACCCAACAAGTCCAAATTTAGTGCAACAGTGGCAAGGAAAAACTTCCTATTAGGAAAACCTCGGGTGGTGAGAATAACTTCCTTTTAGGGAGAAACATTGGACAGACCTAGGCTGTTGGTAGGCGGTGTCTGACGATGCCAGTTGGGAGTGTGATGAACAGTGGCAATAATAGTCACAATAAAGATAATGAAACTATAATTAGAAATAGTAGTTGTAATAGTTCATGGCATAGCAGGGCACAGCAGAGCATGAAAGGGTGTTGCAAGATGTAGCAGGGCACTACAGAGCATAGTAGGGTGCAACAAGACATAGCAGGGCCACAGGACCACCGGGACAGCTGCAACCATGATTTAATCCAAGAAAACATGCTATTAATAACAAAATGCTGAGATGTAGGGTCATTGCCTTATGTAATTATCTAAACAGGTCGCGGCTCTACTACCTGCTCTCTACTGCATGATCTCTGGCTCCAAAATTACAAGATGGCAGCGCCTGTAGCCGGGATATTATAGCTTCATTTTTGCACAGTCTATATATACAGTCTATAGGCGGAGACATCAGTAAGAGGAATCCATTTGATTGGCAATTCAGCTTAAGCAGAAAAGTGCACATGAAGAAAACCAGTAGTGAAGGAAGCAAGAAAACGACTATGAGAGGACAAACACAGAAGGCTCTTCTCATTTTTTATTTTCTCATTAAAAAACAAAACATGTTTTAAAATAAAAATGGGATTTACTGTGCTACTACATTTGCATTGTAAGTTGACCACCCTGTTTAATAAAATATAGAAAAAAAAGAAAATCATGTTTTATTGGCAATATCATGGAAAGGTAGCCTACCACAATCCTAAGCATAACAGTGACATTGATGGTTGCTGGAGCTCACTGTTACCATGGAAATCTTACAACAACAGCAAACCTGCCAATGACTAGCTGCTACCACTGAAGTCTATGATTGCTTGTGTAAACATGTCTTTTTCCCTTTGCCTTTTTTTTTTGCAGTTCAATCTTTTTTTTAACAAATAAAATGTTATATGTGCATGATTCATTTAGCTAGTTGAGTTGATTACAGACCTTAAACTCTTTTTATATGTGTTAATATTATATTTTGTGAGTAAAATCTGCATCTACAATGTAGAGTAACCTTTCTCTGTCAGAAAATCAGTTCTGGAACCAGAGCCATTCAAAATGTGTGCTGTCACTGTTGAGTCTTATACTGTAAAACTGATAAAGACTGTAGACCTCTCTTCCTCTTTACCGTGGTTGGTGCTTGCTAGCCAGCCGGCGGGCCACTAAATTAATTAGATTCAACAACTTAATGTTTCATAAACACACTCTTGCCACTGCGTAGTAAAGTTGAGTGACAACTTTGTTTGGATCATTTTCTGTAACTAGTACAACTCATAAAAGCACAGTGGATGGAAAATACGTGTTTAGCTGCCACAAGCCCCCCCTGAACATCACCATGTTTATTTCAAGCATGTGGCCTATGTAATTTAGAAAAAACACAATCACAAACAGCAGTGACACTGTGCTATTTCTGAATAATATAGTGGATTGGGCAGGTTTTGATATTTCATCATGTAAAAATTAAAAGAATTAAAACTCCAGGAGAATAGCTGGGAGTATTGACTATTTTCTCCCAAAGGTTTTATTGCACTTGCTTAGGCTACAGTATTGAGTATAAGTCTCCACCACGGCTTCTCTGATGTGCTATCCGCTGACTTTGTTCTGTGTGTGCATGTGAAGGTGCTCAGCCCCAACACAAAGCAAGGGAGTAACGTAACTTCGTGATAAATACTAGTTTTAGCCACAGGGCCCGCTTAATACTCTCCCTAAATAACATACTGTAATGTCTCCCTTATTCAGGCTAAAAGGTAATGGTGGAATGGCCTACCTTGTCGAAGCCCCAGAGCTGTTTTGCTCCATCTTTTGACCAACTCAGTTGTTTGCTAATCAGCCTCAATGCTCCTCTGACATTTCATTTGTAGACATTCAAGACGTGGATACTAACTACAATAACACAACTTGATGGGTCTGACTTTTCTTTCAGTCTTCTTAACTTCCTATCACCCTCACAGAGAATGGATCCACAAATGCACAACTCAGGTATGTAAAATACAATGATTTATTAGCAAGCTAATAAACCAATGGCAACAGTGTCCAGTAAAGAGCAGATAAAAGGGAAATCCGGGAAAAACAAGAACTCAGGAATACAGGACACAGGGAAAAACGCTTGAAGGCTGAACACAGGGAAGCAGACATTCTCGCACTGGTGTGAGGGGAAGACAGACCTTAAATACACAAGAGAGGGGAAAAAATAAGACAAAGGTGCAACTCATAAGGGTGGGGACAGGTAATCACAAAGGTGGGAAAATATCAGACGGGAAATAAAACAAGACAACACATGGGAGAACAGAAAACCTACAAAATTAAACAAGAAATGAAAAAACTAACAGAAAACATGAAACAAACTAAAAACATAAATTTGATACAGGAAAACAGACATGACATTCCACTTTTGTAAACTCTGCAGCTGCTGGAATGCAGGCAAGCCACACCCACCTCAGCTTGGCAAACCAACAGGTGGATTGTGCCTTGAAATCAATTGTCTTTTCGTATGAAAATGTAATGTTTACAGCACCGCCATCTTGGGTATCAAGTGACTTCTGACTCTGTTGACCAGTCACATAAGGTCCTGTCAGGAGACAGGTAGTTTCTTAGCCAATAGAAAACTCTAAACTAAAAGCCAAAGGTTTTGTTTATTATTATTCTCCATGTGATTTCAACACATTTCTGTGAAATTCAATTTCCTCATTTGCCTTTTGTGTTCATAATCATATAAAAATGTGCACATTCATGTCACATCCCTTTAAGATAGGTATCCTGATAGCCCAGGTTGTCCTGAAAAATTATGTTTCCAACTTGATCATGCATAACAGGGTTGAGGTTATACAAGCATTATTACATAAGGAGATCAGGTAAACCAAATATTTACAAAAAATGGCTAGACTTAGCGTTAAAACGACATTTTTCCAATGTCACACCAAATGCATGCTCTTGGGAATTGTTGGGTCTCTGTAAATGATGTGCGTGTGGTCTAGACCAAAACTATATTTGTAAAGTGCCCTGAGATAACTTCTGTTATGATTTGAAATTATACGATTTAAATAAACTTGTAGTAGTGTGTCATCAGGCCATCACATTTTTTTTTTTCTTAACACAATAAATGACTTAGTCTAGTCAATATGTAGTGTCAAAATTGGTCTCACAGTACGTATCTACACATCACATGTCAATATTCTTGGACAAATAATTGCTATAATTATAATAATTGATCAGCTACAAGTGCAAAGGTGTTATTTATTCACTGTTGCTACTTATATTCACGCTGTACATGTTTGGACTGTATTTATGTCAACACTGCACTAAAGTAGAATTCGTAGAATCCATTTGAAACAATCTTTTTAATCTAATCTTACTTGTAACCTAATCTTTCTTAGTTCTACTTAATGTTTTTATTTATTTATTACTGTAGCTATGTTACTTTATACACTAATTGACTTTTCTTGCTCTTATTTTACCTTGAATTTGACTGTGAGCAACTGCAACTAAATCATTTCCCTAAGGGGATCTGATTGTGATTGTATTCATATATCCCAATATCACAGATCTCAAACTTACCTCAGGGGGCTATATGCTCTGTACAGCATACGACAACCTCTGTCCTTAGACTCTCCATATGGGTAAGGAAAAACTACTGCAAAAAAACTCTTTAACAGGGGGGAAAAATGGAAGAAACCTAGGAGAACTAGGAGAAAGAGAGAAGGTATCCTTCTCACAGGATGGACAGACATGCAATATGTGTGTACAACATGAAACAGGATGGACAATCAGGATGACAAAATTATAAATAGATTGTAAACATACAGTATATCAAGAATGGAATCGAGAGCTATCTTGTATGCTCTAATTCCCTCTCAACTCTTTTTCTGCCTCCATGCCTGTACCCGGAGCTGTTTGTCACATTCCCAAGTCTCTTTGATGAAGTTTCACTTTTCTAAACCATATATAAGTTATACAATTCCCATTGTATAAACGTTTTCCACATTGTGTAAACATTTTGCATGCAGCGTATTCTCTTGTCACAACATTTTACTGAAGTAATTATACTTAGATCAGAGGTGGCCAACCAGTTCAGCATAAAGAGCCCAAAAAAACCATAAGAGCCACACAGCACATGCTCGTCCACACCACAACAGCAACAGTGACTTCCAGATCTACTGACTTGAAAACGAGATGATGCATCTCAAGGGCTTTATCCTAATAATAAACAAATTTGAACTAAAGAGCATTTTTCATAGTTTTTTTTCTTTCCTAGATTGACTCAGTAGGAAACCTGACAGTCTGTGTTATCCATAATCCTTTTCATGTCTGGCTTGTACTGGGTTGTGGACACTCAAAGCGACTCTTTCACCAACCCAGAACATTGTTTTGACTTTACTTGTTGTACAGTGTACAGTGTAGAAAACATTGATTTACAGACATAAGTTGATGCAAACATTGACATTAGCTTAAATGCAACTTGTTTAGTATTGGGATATCTGTCTGTGGTCACTGTTTTTTCAGAAATCTGTGGTCCCTTCTCTCAACACTGATTTCAGTCGGTCATCCTCAGAACGTCCAATCATCTCCATGGGATGCTGCAACATTTGTTTTTCAAACAATATGATTCAGCACTGAAAGGGTTAAAGAGGGAGGTGATCTCTTGTTTTCCTTAGGTTGCAGAATCTGTCCTCAAAACTTAGCTGCAGTATTTTTATTTTTAAAATTATTGGCAAAATAAAAAAAAAAAATCAACCAATAGCACGGCCCCCAGCTCCACAGTAAACGCCTCACATTTGCAGGCAAACAGCCTTATGCAGCTCAAAAGCCATAGGCTCGCCACCCCTAGCTTAGATCAAGAGGCAGATTAAAAACTAAAACATGTTTTAAATAGCACCATTCCATCAAACTGAAATATTATATTTTCATATTTGTTCATTATTTCACATTTCTAATTGAAGCTGATATTTATAAGTTTTGGAAAGTTTGGGATCTGTAAAATAATGTTACATTTAATTCTGTGTGTATAAACACTGTGTTGGAGAATTATTATTTTACACCATCAACAAATTAAGTATCTCCATAGAGAATCCTGCCTGTAAAGCTACCTATGCAGATGTGGCCTAATATGGGGTCTTAATAAAAACAATTACTAAGAAAAAAGCAGTTTAGGAAAAAGAAAATGTTATTAAAAACACTTTGAACAAACAGTTGAACAAACTGAATAAACAAAGCATCAAGAGCTGTGTGAAAATGTGTTTCAGTGTGTAAAAACATGTTGTCAATTAATTCTGTATATAATTTTTGAGGAAATCTCAGATTTTAGAAACAGTTTGCTTTCAAAAACAACGCCCCGAAGTGTACAGCAGAGTTCTTTAGTGCGGATAGCATGTCAATAGGATCAGTCAGTCGTCACGACTAAATATGGGCATGGTGCTTCCTGTGGCCCCACATAGGCTACTTTGCTCGGCACCGCTATGTTATGCACAAGTGCTCGCGAATGTGAACACACATTCCTTGCATAGCATCTAACGTACGTCATGGCTGACAGGTTTTTCCCTCAAAACTTGGGGCCAAAGTAAAGAACTTAAAGAAAATGACTGGCTGTAATTAGAGAGAGAGAGAGAGAGAGAGAGAGAGAGAGAGAGAGAGAGAGAGAGAGAGAGAGAGAGAGAGAGAGAGAGAGAGAGAGAGAGAATTCACACTTCTAAAACCCAATGTGTGTTCTCAGTGATTTAGCCTAATAAATAGTCACCAAGCCTAGGTGAGTTAGAGTTAAGCTATTTGACAATAAAATGTGGGCCTACTGCACGAAATTGAACTAGGAAGTGGGGAGGAAGCGTTTTTTCCTCAACTCAAATTATGCAGGCTTTGGTGAGTTCCCCTGATAATGAATTTGTCAAGTACATTAGAAAAATATATAGTGTAAGCCACAGGTTATAAGTTAAAATGGGAAGAAACTAAATCAATGGAACTAGGTAAACACAGAGTTTTATTATTTATCTATTATGATAAAATGGGAAATCATCTTTGGACACATTCTCTCTAACCAAACAAGCAGCATCACACCCTCAGTTGCCGTAACATAGAGGAGAGGAAGAAAGAGGTGGCTGGTGTGGAAGCGGGTCTTTTTCGTCGGACAATGCAATTATTTCAGCTCCATTGGTCAGGAATGCCCGATTTCACAGGCTGCTGCCCTCCTCCAAGCGTGGACCGCAGCACCTCCAGAAAGCCCTGTCGCCTTAAACCTTTTCCCACCCCAGCCATCCTCTACACCACCCTCACAGTGCTCTGCAACCTATTGACCACCTTCTCCTTTGTGGCTTTTTAATAAGCACTAATATTTTGAGACTGGTAGTTATTGGAGTCTTCTTGTCAGATGAAGTCTGCTTTGTTTCTGCACTTTGGAAAATATTTTTATCCATGAAGGCAACTAACACGAAACAATATGATGAGTAAGATGTAGGCTACACAGCACTTATAGCCTTCAAAATTGATATCCACATGTACTGTTTAAAAGCAGGGTGGTCTCCAGTGTGGACAGGATAGGCTACAATCAGTTCAATTTTATGTTTTACCGAAAAGACTTCTATAGCTGATTAAGTTGCTGATTTGTTTATTGTTCCCCTTTGAAGCAAAATAACACCATTTAGCTAGCACCTCAAAGGCAGCTAATGAAAAATTTGTGAATGGAAGAGAAAATGTGTGTTCATTGTTAAAATTAAACCATACAATGACGTTCCTTTGGTTTGTCACCAATCATGAAGGTGATGAGATTCATTTTCCTCCAATGAGAGCAGAGACTAGCACAGAAACGGACCAATGACAGGCTGGCATGCAAATAAGGAATTTGTCTCGGCAAGAGCTGAATGTCAACTAGTCAAAGATGGAGTCCGGAGCTGGGAGGCCGTGAGGTTGCCAATGGACAAAATACCGTTTTATAACCGAGTTGCATTTACGCCTCGCAAACCGTTACTGCGGTTGAAATGGACGTGTGTGTGGAAGATAGATTGCAAAAGCCAGGACGTTTTTCCTCGCTAAAGTTGGCAACTGCCCTGCTGTGCTTCTTCTGTGTGTTGAGCTGTACGGACCGGCCCTGCCTCCGCCAGGTACCGTTCATTAGAACCTCTGACTGCGCAAGGAAAGCGCTACTGCAACGGTCGGGGTTTACGTGGAGCTCGCAGACAAACGTGGATGTCGGTGGTTCTGTTTGACCGCGGAGAGGTTCCGCGAGCTTTCGTTGCTTAGAACTGTATTGCAGCTATTGTGTGTGTGTGTGTGTGTGTGTGTGTGTGTGTGTGTGTGTGTGTGTGTGTGTGTGTGTGCGCGCGCGCGCGCGATAGATAGAGAGAGAGAGACAGACAGACAGACAGACACACAGACACACAGACAGACAGAAGTGGTGTAGGCAAAGAGCGCACCTACACGCAAGGGCAAGCGTGATAAAGAGAGTGATTAACAATTAAGTGCCTATGCAAATGATTGTTCCTGGCTGCAAACTTGAGATATCATAACTAAGTAGGCTACTATCATATGAGCTAATCCACAGGCTTCAATGTGGCGTACAGGGACACCCATGCTTCCACTTGATCGCGGCAAAACGACAAATGAGTTATTAATTACACAGTAGCCTAATATAATAATCCAGTTCAAGTAAATGTGCAGTTTTTTTTTCCACAGTCTTCACTACTTCAGTAGACAATTATATTATAAAAAATATAAATAAGTTGGTTGAATATAAGCTGTAGTTTTATTTTTGCATAAAAGTAGCTACTAAAGAAACATGTAGGCTAGAGTTAAATCACTGTGAGCTATAGTGACTACTGACCACACACACCAGATTTAGATCAAATTATATGCGGCTTTATGAATGACTGGGCTTCTTAATACAGCATTTTATCCACTAGTCACATATCCTTATGTTTGTCAGACGTGCGGTTTAGCCGTTCTCCCTAGCCTACTGTAGAAATGTTCTTGGTAGGCTATAGCTGAAGTGTTTTCAAAATAGCGAAGGCCTACTCTAATATTTTAACCGGAAATATGGAGAAAACGTTTCAACTTTCCAACAATTGTGTAGCCTGATTATTCTGTTTGAAAAGAACACCATATATATCTCATACTTTGAGGAATTTCTTTGTGTATTTAAGGCCTTTTTAAAATTAAAATTGAAAAGTTGTCTTGGCAAGCTGGTGGGCTTGTGGCATTTGTTTAAATGTGATGAGTTTGAAATGCCTTGGCGGTTTGCTTGTTGATTCGCATGCAAGTGTTTTGATCAGTTTTGGCAGGAAAAATGAGCACGTTGGATTATTGTAAACTTCTCTGAACACTGGAAATAACAAAGCCTCTCATAGACCCCCACCCTTCTGTTTTCTAAATGAGGAGGGTTTCAAATTGCTACTTTGGCTAAAGGGACAGGAATAGCAGATATTAAATGAGGGTTTCTGGTATTGTATGGCGGAATGTGCTCTTTGCCCTATATACGTTTTCTCCACCCTCGTTTCCTCCAGGCGAAGTCCTGTTCACTGCCTTTTTTCAGCGAGGCCACAGCCCATAGGAATAGCTTTGGTTTTAATTTGAGTAAACGTTTCACCCCACAGTCTTATAGCCTAAGTCCATGCTGACCGGACCAAATTACAGGAAAAGCGTCAGACCTACAGAGGGGGATCACATTAAAAACCACAAAAATTAGATTTTTATTTTCACAAGTCAAGGGTTGCACATTTTAACAAATCCCTTTCAATTTGCATAGATTATATACTTTTCTATTTATGCTTTTTACGCCATATAGGCTACATTGTGTTGTAATCCTAATAAGCCTATTCGGTTGTTTCACGGCTGCTGGTTTGCATATGTCTTCCAGCATGTAAGTTGTCTGATGGTAGGCCCACATATTTAGGCCCCATACGTCTACAAAATTTTGCAACGTTGGCGCTGACTGTGTCCATGCTTGGTTTTGAATAGAAATTGAACGGATTTGAAGAGCAGCCGTGGTGTCCAAAGCCCTTTTTCTGTTGTACTACTGTGAAATCAGATGAGCAGTGCAATATTAAAAGGGCATTGGCTGCCACCCCGCCCTCCTTACAACATGCTCCCCTCCTCCTCCTCTGTATCCCACTTCCTCTACTCACAAATCTTATTTAAACAAGACAAGAAAATATTAAAATGGTACTCTGATACACCTAAATTGACTTAATGCCTTGGTATCCACAGTATGTAAAGCTATGGTCGTGTCATACCTTTAATTTATGTCGACACATCAGTTTGCCGTCATGGTCAGCTCTAGTGTGGCATATGTGTGTGGTATAGCTGCCGTAAAACCGCTGTTCACATTTAGTGTGTTTTTGTCCCACTCCCAGCTTGCAGAGGTCAGCTGCTTTGACGATGTTGCACTACTGTACCATCCATTAAAGCAGTGCAATAGTATTGTCATAGCATTCGGCCTTCGCCTTAAACTTAAACAGCAGTACAGCGGAGGGAAGAGTGCTGCTTAATGGAGAAAATAGACTATATAAACCATGGATGAGCCTCTGTAGGTTCTTAGTGGTAGGCAGTCTCCTCCCCACCCCACAGCTTTCTCAAGAGTTACACACACATTCAGACACATTTTCAGCACCAAACAATATGACACAGTCTACAGTTTAAGAGTAAAATGTAGCCATTTTTACCACAACTGAACCTAGCTAGCCAAGTGTTAGTTCATGGTAATACTTGGAGGAAAATCCTTAAATTTAATTCATATTGTTGGTCTGTTATCAAATCCTATATTATTAATAGATTACATTTCTTGGGACAAGTGTAAGCATTAACTGTTGACAGAAGAGATGTGTGTTATTTATCTGGTCAGACTAATCAGTAGCACATTATCAAGTTTAGAAGGAGAATTGCTAAGCTGATTTTGGTAACATGGCTTCCAAATTTAAATTCCATTAAATATTGTACTAAATTTGAACTTAGACAATTACACCCAGTTGGGGCTTATATTGGGAGGATGTTCTAATATAATAAGTTAAATAGATCCACATAGACACAATTTAACGTGACCTTAATTTTGGTTAAAGTTTTTAGTGTTGTTCGGCTTTCTCATATATCTCAACTGTCTATTAAACTCAGTGAAAGCTCTCGCTAAAACAATGGATTCAATTTAGCAATTCTGAGTGAAATCAAAAGGTATGTTCTATTTTGGAAACTCCATCAAGGACCGCTGGAGGTCCCCAGTCCGCAGTTTTGGAACCTATGCCTAAGCCCAGAAGTCCTCATGACGAAACAGTCTGTGGCTTTTCTATTCCCAAGCTACGTTATTAGGCTGTATTTTACCCTGGGAGATATAGGCCTACAGGACCACGCCTCCTAAAAAAAGAACATTTTGTTCACAGAAACTCAGAGGCTGTCTTGGTTTGCATTGCAGACCACGTGTCAGATTAAGTCACATGCTTTGAGGTCAACTTTCACAACTTTTTACACATTTTGTTAGACAGTGTAATGTGTTGCTACATGCTGGCCCACGGGGAAATAATTTGAATGCAGGGTCAAGCTTATGCTAAGTTCTCCTGCTGTACTTGAGATTTTTAAGATAATAAGGTGAATATCATGATTCGGATTTAATCAAATGGCAGTGATTGAATCAAGAACAGGGTTTAGTGGAACCACTAATCAACTGTAATATCATTTTCTGTTTGCAAAAGTGATTTTAATGACCTACTGTAAATGTATGGTGTATAGTCAGTTTATGGAAGCCAGTCAGACAGATTTAAGTTACATAGAAATGGTAAGTATTTTAGGAACAGCAAATTAATAGATCTTTCCTGTAAAAATAATTGATTTATTTTTTATGTGGTGATTTTTGATTTTATGACTGAAATTATATGTAGCCCTGTTGAATGTACAGTTTTACTACTGCAACTGCTAATTATTTATCAGAACATACAAAGCAGACCTTTTAAGATATAAATTGGCTTTGTAAAAATAAAAATAAAAAAAATATAAAAATACAATTATTTTGGAATACAGTTTATTTGAAACCGTGTAAAACCCTTAGGTGTATTATACACATTTTATTAATGAAAACATGTTATTTTCCATTATAAAAAGAGAAAGAGTGGGTGTGTGTGTGTGTGTGCGCTCGCGCGCGCTTGCTTGTGCGCGTATGTCTTTTTTCTTCTTCCAGTCGGCTTTTGAAAGCATAATTTGAGTATGCATGCTTAAAGTCACTGTGTGGGTGGGAAAAATTGGGTAACTTTCCTATTTGAGTCAGATCGTAGGGGGGGATGGGGCTCCTTGTAAGGAATGTGGAGGGCAGGGCCGCTCTGGGGGTTACTGCCTTTGCTCTGTGTGCACGCCGTGGAGCTTTGGAGCCTGTAGCATCATATTTAGCCACTGTTTTGCAAGCGACTGTGGAATTTGCTGTTTGTTTTGTCTTAAGAGGGAAAGTATTGTAGTGAGAGATGGAGTGAAGGATAAAAACCACCAGAAAGTGAGAGGACTATCTTTTTGGTAATGTGTTTTATTGGCTGGTTTAGGCTCACGTACTATAATGTAATATGTATGTAATGTATCATGTAATATGAAGATAATGCTATTTGTGGAAAAAACAAAAATTGTTAAAAATTTGTTAAATTGATTTCAAGTTTATGTACTACTGGTTTGTCTTGTTATGATCATTAAGTCTAGTTCCTTTTTTATTAAACATTGGTATTTGTAGGCAGCCATACTGTGGGTTCCATGTTGGAATATCAGGCCCTGTTATTTCAACCACTGCTGCTCCATCAGGTGATTCTGGCATGTCATCATATAATAATGACTAAAAAATGCTAAAGTATGGAGCTGATGGGAGAGTTTGGATCCGCAGCATGTAGAAGCTTGTCTTTGTCATTGTGCTTTCAGGCAAATACCAGAGCACACTGGGTCTATGTGAGGTCTAGCCGATAGGGACGGTCTGTGTAGGAGGTACTAATACTGCAGCTTTCATTAAATGTTATTATCATACTCAACAATATGTAGATTCAGGTGAACGCACCGAATCCAGTCCTTAAAACAGTGGTCCGATTGCTCAAACTACCTCCAGAAGCCATGTGAGACTCATTTTGTTCAGAGCTCTGTTAAGTGAAAATGCATCTGTATAGGGATGCTAATTTAGATGTCGACCGGTTAACCGATCAGTGACCATAAACTGACAAGCAAGCAAAGGCAAGGCAAGGCAATTTTATTTGTATAACACAGTTCAGCTGCAATGCAATTCAAAGTGCTTTACATAAAACATCAAAACACAGTTAAAAATTAATACAAATTGGTAACAAATTGAAAGTGATTAATACAGAAATAAAAACGATAAATACAAAATATTTTAAAAGTAGATTAAATAAAATCGTAATGGAGTGCAATGAATTAACAAAAGTGTTAAAAAGAAAGGTCTTAAGCCTTGATTTAAAAGAGCTGGGATTAGGTGCCAACCTACAGTTTAATGGAATTTTGTTCTAGATATGTGAAGCATAGAAACTTAACGCAGCTTGTTGTTCCGACTCTGGGGATGGCAAGCAGACCTGTCCCTGATGATCTTAAAGATCGGTTCATAGTTTACTAGCAGTCCTAAACCGTTTGATTTATAAACCAACATGAGTATTTTGAAATATATTCTTTGGTGCACAGGAAGCCAGTGTAAGGACTTCAGACCTGGAGTGATGTGATCCACTTTCTTGGTGCTGGTAAGGACTCGTCCAGCAGCGTTCTGACTCAAATGTAGCCGTTTTAATAGACTTTTTAGGGAGACCTGTAAAGACACCGTTACAGTACTGAAGATGGGAAGCATGGGTTTTTCCAAATCCTGTTGGCACATAAGTCTTTTTTACCCTTGATATATTTTTGTGGTGATAATAGGCAGATGTTACTGACTTAACCTGGCTGTTAAAATTCCCATCAGAGTCCATAATTACACCAAGATGACTTTTAATCGTTCATTTTTTGGTCCAATTTGATTTTTTTGTTTAATTTGAGAAAATTCTGGCACATCCAATCATTGGTTTGTTCAATGCACTTAGCCAGTTGTTGTATTGGACAGTAGTCCCCGGGTGACTAGGTTTTATAAATTTGTGTGTCGTCCGCATAACTATGGTAACGTATGTTGTTGTTTTCCATGATTTTAGTTAGCAGCAGCATGTAGATATAAAACAGTAGAGGCCCCAGGATGGAGCCTGGGGAACTACACATGTCAAACTTGTACGCTCAGATGCATAGTTACCTATTGACACATAGTAATTTATATTCTTTGAATAGGATTCAGACCACTTTTCTACTGTGCTAGAAAGGCCTATCCAGTTTCCCAGTCTGTTTAGTAGTATGTCTTGGTCAACCGTGTCAAATGCAACACTGAGATCTAGTAATAACAAGACTGATGTTCTGCCACTATCAGTGGTTAAGTGAATGTGATTAAAGATTTCAGTAGAGCCGTCTCAGTGTGGCCGGAAACCTGACTGTAAGGCATCAAAAATATTGTTTTGGGACAAAAAAGGTTTGGTTGTTGAAGGAAAAACTTTTTCAATAATTTTACTTAAAAATGGGAGGTTTGATATTGTAGTAGTTGTCCATTATTGATGTATCTAGGTTATTCTTTTTTAAGAGTGGCTTGATTACTGCAGTTTTTAAGACCTGATGATACCTGCATGAAGTGACATGTTTTTCAATCTGTAAAAGATCTGAGGCCAAACAATTCAAAACAGTTTTCAAAAAGCCAGTTGGTAAAATATCAAGGCAACAGGAAGAAGTTTTTAGATGTTGTATGATATCCTCCAGGTTAATCGTTTGAAATTAGGTCATATGGGTACTTGTTTTGCTTGAACAGTGAGACAGCACGTAGATCCTGTACCTGATATGGAGGTACTGACTGTTTTTTCATTGAAGAAGATGGCAAAGTCGTTGCAGGATTTAGTAGATAAAAGGTCAAATGCTACTGGGACTGGAGGGTTTGTTAGCCTGTCAACAGTAGCAAACAGAGCATGTGAAATATTAGTGTTTTTAGCATTAATCTTAGAGAAGAACGAACGCCTTGCATTCCTCAATTCCAAATTGTAAATGCGAAGTCTCTCTTTATAGATGGGACTCCCAATTCAACCATCCGTGAGGCTCGGACATACTTTCAACATGGTCACGCATCTACAGTATTGCGTGCATTGTTCAAGATACATGCAGCCATTTTCCTGGAACCACTTGTGTGACCGACACAAGTCCACAGCAATCCACGGCGTGTATGTCTGAGCCTGTCTACACCGCATCCAGCTGCGAGGTTGTCAAGCTATGTGTCTGTCTGTTTGTAGCACGGCCAATTTAACCCGCTAGTCTTCATCAATATAGTAATTTAGCAGTTAAGAAAAAGATTATATAGCTTATTTTTCTTTTATCATGCAAAAAACTTTTTAACTTTTGTTTTTGTTCTAATATTATTGTTTTTAACTGTGTGAATGCATAGTATTAATTATTCAGGCCAAATTTCAATGTCGTTTCAATGGTTAATCATCGATATTTTGCTTTCAACATGTCAATACAAAACATCATTCAGAGACCTTGTCACATTTGCTGCTTTAGTGATGGCCACAATTACTAGCTGTGCACAACATCCTGTTTTACTGCCATCTCCTACATAAATCATGTCTTCCTCCATACTTTTATTAGCTGCAAATATAAATCACAAATTATAAAGCACTTACCATGATGAAGAAACGAAGCAGAAACAGTTTGATAGGCCCAGTTTGCAATTTTTGAGAAAAAAAACATGTTATTGCTAAGGAATTTATTGTGAAAATATATGCAAGGTAGTGTGATTAATGTTGATCTTTTACTGTGTTTTTAAGTATTTTTTTTTTTAATCAAATAATTGTAAAAGTTTTTTTTTATTCAATCTGCGCTGGCCTTTTTTGTGCTGTTTTGTTCTGTTGAGCAAATGATTAATCGATGAATCAAGAAAATTAGTGATTAATCTGTACACAAGGTTAAAGTATTCTGGTAACGTGCTGGAACTTCGGCTTGCAGCTGTGAGGAAAAATTAATAAATAAATTTTGGAACTTGCATGCAGTTTTATATTTTTGAGTGAATTGATTTTACCTACCAATCATATGAGAGGAATGCAACTCGTAACTAACGCCAAGCTTAAAAAGTTCACATGGGATTTGTTTTTGATGTGCTAGGTTTAACCAATCATCGAACTTCCACCTAACAATGAAACAAGTTCTAGCCAATCAGATGCAAAGTAGGGCGGATCCTTGCCGAAAAGTGTGTGTGTGTGTGTGTGTGTGTGTGTGTGTGTGTGTGTGTGTGTGTCGTGGTCGGTCTCCGGGGTAACGTGGCTAAAAAAATGTAGATCCAGCTTTAGTTGAGAAAGGAGTTAAAAACAAATGGCGCTGGGCATGAATAGAAGGCAAGAGGAAAAGGGTGGAGCCAGGAAGCCGTTTAGCACTCATCATTTTAGCCTCAAATTGAGCACCCAGCAGCAACGTATGTTTAAAAAAAGATGCTCGCTGTACGGCAGCAGCGGTAAGAAAGTGCTCGCTAGTCATTAGCGTAGACAGTTAAAGAAATTAGATGCTAGTCATAAAGCTTCGTTCTGTGCACTCTGTTGTTTATGTTACCAGGCATCAATGGCTGACGTTGCGCTTTCACACTGTGTGTTTGTGATTTAAAAACAATACTTGTGTGCACGTTCATAATGGAACACAATTTGTCATTAACGATGGCCACTGTGTAAAAGCTATCTGTAGTGTTAGAATTTTCAAACTAACATTTGTGTTCGTTGGATCTCTGAGGAAGGAGACGTGGGTGTCCAATTGAGAATTAAGAAAAGGTTTAATGCAACAGAATGATGATGATAAGACAAAGACAATAACACAAAAAACAACAACATAACACTGCAGCTGACAGCGGACTGGATCCATGCTTCCTGACGGAGTCACAAGAAACCAGTCTTGAATATCCCTAAATCACACTCATTTATGCCCTTCACCTGGGGGCGGTTCCTCTTCACCTGGTGCATTCAAATCCATTCTCATTGGTCTGTCGTCATGACAACATGCATAGTACATCTTCGCTGTCTAATGGGGAAGGACATGGCTCTAAACTCTGCCCCTTGGGGGTCGTTTTGGTTACAGAACAAAACGGTCTGTCGTGTAAATGTGAAACTCTGACATCAATACAGTTAATCAACATTGTATTGTCTTAGCCTAGACTAAGACCCCAGGGGACAGGAGACAGCAGGCCCCCTCCTGGTGTTGTAGCAGGGAGCTCCTTTCCATATGTTAAATGCCAGACTTGACCTGATCAATTCTTTACAGTCAGAAGGTAGAGAGGGGGTGAGGTGAGGGACAGAGATATGCATATTACACTAACCTGGCTGGATCAAAACTAGCCCAAAGCTGTCTGTCTGTAATCAGCATGGTTATTTACAGTGGTGTGAAAAAGTGTTTGCCCCCTTCCTCATTTCCTGTTCCTTTGCATGTTTGTCACACTTAAGTGTTTCGGAACATCAAACCAATTTAAACAATAGTCAAGGACAACACAAGTAAACACAAAATGCAATTTGTAAATGAAGGTGTTTATTATTAAAGGTGAAAAAATCCAAACCATCATGGCCCTGTGTGAAAAAGTGATTGCCCCCCTTGTTAAAACATACTATAACTGTGGTGGTCCACACCTGAGTTCAATTTCTCTAGCCACACCCAGGCCTGATTATTGCCACACCTGTTCACAATCAAGGCATCACTTAAATAGGAGCTGCTTGACACAGTAAGGTCCACCAGAAGATCCTTAAAAGCTACACATCATGCCGAGACCCAAAGAAATTCAGGAACAATTGAGAAAGAAAGTAATTGAGATCTATCAGTCTGGAAAGGGTTATAAAGCCATTTCCAAAACTTTGGGAATCCAGCAAACCACAGTGAGAGCCATTATCCACAAATGGCGAAGACATGGAACAGTGGTAAACCTTCCCAGGAGTGGCCGACCGCCCAAAATTACCCCAAGAGCGCAGCGACGACTCATCCAAGAGGTCACAAAAGACCCCACAACAACGTCCAAAGAACTGCAGGCCTCACTTGCCTCAGTTAAGGTCAGCGTTCATGCCTCCACCATCAGGAAAAGACTGGGCAAAAATGGCCTGCATGGCAGAGTTCCAAGGAGAAAACCACTGCTGAGCAAAAAGAACATCAAAGCTCGTCTCAATTTCTCCACAACACATCTTGATGATCCCCAAGACTTTTGGGACAACATTCTGTGGACCGATGAGACAAAAGTGGAACTCTTTGGAAGGTGTGTGTCCAAGTATATCTGGCGTAGAAGGAACACTGCATTTCATAAAAAGAACATTATACCAACAGTAAAATATGGTGGTGGTAGTGTGATGGTCTGGGGCTGTTTTGCTGCTTCAGGACCTGGAAGACTTGCCGTGATGAAAGGAACTATGAATTCTGCTGTCTACCAAGAGATCCTGAAGGAGAATGTCCGACCATCTGTTCGTGTACTCAAGCTGAAACGAACTTGGGTTCTGCAGCAGGACAATGATCCTAAACACACCAGCAAGTCCACCACCGAATGGCTGAAGAAAAACAAAATGAAGACTTTGGAGTGGCCTAGCCAAAATCCTGACCTGAATCCTATTGAGATGTTGTGGTATGACCTTAAAAAGGCCGTTCATGCTCGAAAACCCTCTAATGTAACTGAATTAGGACAATTCTGCAAAGATGAGTGGGCCAAAATTCCTCCAGGACGCTGTAAAAGCCTCATTGCACATTATCGCTAACGCTTGGTTGCAGTTGTTGCTGCTAAGGGTGGCCCAACCAGTTATTAGGTTTAGGGGGCAATCACTTTTTCACACAGGGCCATGATGGTTTGGATTTTTTCACCTTTAATAATAAACACCTTCATTTACAAATTGCATTTTGTGTTTACTTGTGTTGTCCTTGACTATTGTTTAAATTGGTTTGATGTTCCGAAATACTTAAGTGTGACAAACATGCAAAGGAACAGGAAATGAGGAAGGGGGCAAACACTTTTTCACACCACTGTAAACATAATGGCCTTGTCCCAGAGGTTAGACGTCTAGCTATATGAAAAGCTAAACAAAGCAAAGTTTTTAATAAATGTACATGCTGCAACTAATGTCAACATGGACAAAATCATGAATGTACTGATTCCCTTTTTTGATTAATGACCTGGCAAAAGTAACAACACAACAGCTAGAAAGTTTTGTTTTCACAATGATTCAATTTAGGATTATGATATTATTGCAATATGAAAATTGATTGACATTACACAATAGTAAGTCATAATTTTTACGATTTAAAAGATTTTTGATACATTTTTACTTCTTCCAACCATATATTAAATTTATACATGGTTGGAAGAAGTAAAAATGTATCCAAAACTTTTTACTTAAAAATGATGACTTTTGTTATTGTGTAATGTAAGAAAAACTTTAACTGTTTTGCCTCAAATTGAAGGAATTAAGAAACTCACTATATGGCAGCAGCGGTAAGAAAGTGCTTGCTAGTTTTGGTCGGTGCACTCTGTCATACGAGTTTGTTACCGGCAGCGATGGCTACCGCTACAACTGCGGCTCCATTGACCAACCGTGTTTATGATACAAACAGTGCATGTGTGCACGTTTGTAGCTGAACAATGGCCACCATGTAAAAGCTATCTGTAGCCCAAACTGCCTTGACGACACTGTCTGTTTGAAATCAGGATGACCGTTTTTCAAACATAATGGCCTTGTCTCAGAGTTTAGACGTCTAGCTATATGAAAAGTTAAACAATGCAAAGTTTTTAATAAATGTACATGTAGCAACCAATGTCAACATGGACAAAATCGCTTTTTTGATGATGACCTGGCCAAAGTAAAATCACATTGATACAGGTCATATAAACTTTTTTTAATAAATCTGTTTGGACATTCTGAATAAGGCCGTTTTTGAAATTGGGAGTTTGCACAGTCCAACACGTTCGCCACCAGTAGAAAACTTAAAAAAAAAAAACCACACATTTTGCATGGCAAAACATATTCATGGCATTTAATATGTATTTTCATTAGCCATTTAAACTGCTTAGTTGGAATATTGTCCAAGGGCAAAAAACAGAATATTATGTGTATGTAAACGTAGTTAGTGTAAGTCACACTTTTGGTACAGAATGTTGAGGTGAGTATATTGTTATGGTCACGCAATGTACTAAATCTCAAAATGGGTTGCTCAAGTAGAAGCTTTGTAAATACATGATTATCCCATATGAATTAATTCTAATTAGGAGTCAATCATGGTGAATTAGGGGGCTTTCACACTTACCTCGTTTGGTCTGGACTTTCAGACGTTTTTGTTTGATCCAAACCAAAACCACAGGTGGGACCTTCCCTGGACCAAACAGCCAAAATGTAGTCCAACCCAAA
>JABXJD010001612.1:0-5000 GCA_013375575.1 Percina caprodes | reverse complement strand
CCCCTAAAACTCACAAAATGTAGTTAGTGCTGTTTGCAAATGGGGTTGGGAAATTACTGAACAGTTCAACAGACTTCCTATCAACACCGGAACTGTCAACATTTTCAAACCTCCTTTAGTCTGATTGCACAGGAAATTCAAAATGCAAATGTAATGCATCCAGAAAAATACAAAAATAGGAAAACAGGAACAACAAAACTCCAAACTTTGCCAAAATAATTCACAGCTGACCATGTGGACTTAACTAGGACATTTTTATAGTATTGTAAGTAAAACAGGAACAACAAAACTCCAAACACTGCCAAATTAATTGTCAGCTGACCAAGGGATGGTATGATGATATGAAGCATTCCAGACTAAATTTTTAGTCCGTAAGTTACGACTTCAAGTCACGACAAACCCTACCTAACATTAGCTTGCTGATACTAGCGATTTCTAGTCGGCAACATATTTTGGGCTTCATTTAATAAACAAGTCAAATAGTTCTTCGCTGACAGTAACGAGTAAGATACATTCATCAAGCTGCCTACCCTCCTGATCATATGATTAATCACATGTAAGACTCAGAGGAAGAATAGCCAATGAAAAATAAAGGATTTACCATATATCTGCAATACTCATCATTTTAACATCCTTACATTTTTCTCCGTGATGTTGATGCTTCCGTCAATACTCTAATACTTATGCTGAATGGCCATTTGAAAAAGTAAATTTTTATATGGTTGACAAAAAAGTTTGTTCACAACATCAGCATTAGATTGATGGCTCCTACTGAAGCACAGCGCAGTTCAGTCCCCCCAGGATTTCGCAATGTTGCAATCGCAACAATTCACGCAAATTCAACCAAGCACCGTGAATTTGGTGCGACTTGCAATTTTGACCAATCACTGCAACTTTTCCGCAAATTTGACCAATGACTGGAGTTTCCCACAACTTCAACCAATCACAGCTGTTTCTCTAGCCAGACTTTGAGTCTGTATGGGATTCAGGTTACTCTGATTTGGAACTCGGTGAGAACGGGTTGATGTAACACATGTACGTCGCCAAATTAATTTCCTTATTTCTAATATGAAGACGAAACGTGTGTGACATTTATCAACAAAAAGTACAGCGAAAGACCGTGCAAAACATTTCAGACTGTTCCGCCAAACTGTATACAGTTTAAAATCAATGTCCGCTGTAACGATTTTTCACTATAAAGTCACTTTATACAGCTGCTGCTGTTTCAGTCCTGTTGGCTATCTGCAGCGGGCGGGTTGCTGCTTTGGACGGTGTTATTAGTTTAGGTAGTCTATAGATCAGGTTTCCCTCACTGTGTGAGAACAGGCCGAAATTATAATTCAATTTGCAGCAATTTACCAGTGTCTGAGAAGTTTTTTGCTTTTTCCCCACCAGTCGTCAAGATTTGGCGTAACGAAAGAACAACTGCCAGGGTCATTAACATACTGATCAGCATTCATGAGGTGCTTTCCATTGACTGTTTATGGTTTAAAAATGGGCGTGTATTAGATGGGATAAGAGGCTGATTCACGTACGCACACTTGTGGGTAATCTGTGATTTATGAAGGGAACATTGCTTGCAGTTGTGCATACGAATGGTTTTATTAATGTGATTGTTTTTTGGCATACGCCATTTTTGGCTTTTGGGCGTACGTACACTTTTAGTAACGATCCTACGCACAGTTTGATCTTTCAGTCCTCTTCTAGTGTTTATGTAGTAGTAGGTCACCTCCCTCTTCTCTTTCCTCTGTCACCTATGGCGTCCGATTGAAACTTCCCCTTTTTGAAAAGAAGTATGTCTCTTCTACGTCACCTTGCAGACGAGACCCTATCAATATTGCCTCTGCTTTCACTAGAGTTAACAGAGTAGTGCAATATTGCTTATAGGGTCTTGACTATGAGGGATGATCTTCGTCCTCAGGTGTGTTGTGCAGATAATGTCACACAGGCATTGTTCTGCCCAGCTAGTGCTCCTATTCAGTACATTGTATTTTACATATAAGGTAAATTCAGAATGTACTGTAAATTCACCTACAAAAATGCATAAGGTCCTTTCTTGCACCGGTGCAGTACAGCCCCACGCCCTTTGCAAGTGTCTTTGCTGGTTTAAGACTGACGCAGTTGTCAATTTGCCATCCAGCGTCCACGTCATTTAAATAGCAAATGCTCCTGCGCCCATCTGTGCACCCTTGGGCGTAAGGCTTACAGGAAGGTATGTTCAGGTGAATTCTTGGCTTATTGCTATCTTGAGGCAGCGGAAAGTGATTGCGCCATTGACCAACAAAAACCTAGTCTAAAGTCAATAGCGCAGCATTATATTATTTTAACAGGGAATTAGGAAAATATGCTAGGCTTATGCACAGCATGCGCACACACACACACACACACACACACACAGGGAAGCGCAGCAGCACACGAACATGCAAAAGATTACAAATAAAAATATGACGGTACAAATCTGCCATCATAATAGTAATGCGCTAAGGTACAAAGGCGCCTGGCTGTTAAAGGGAATGGGAGATAACACTCTGATTGGTTTATTGCATGTTACACCCAAAACACATCTATGAATTAATCAAGACACCAAGTACAACCCTTTTGAACCATGTGCCCGGTGCACGGACCCTTTTTTCCGCCATCAAACTAGCAAAAGTGGATTTGAACACATCCTTAACGCTGGGCGCCTGGGCCATGCGCTTCATGCCGTGCGCTTAGATCGTTAAAAAATGGATCTAAGTGTAAATTTCATTTTATTTTCAATTGATTTTTAATGTATAAGTGCATTTTCTTGAGGTTATTGGTACCTTGAAGAATATTGATTCATTCATTAGCTTTTTTGAAAAATAATTCAAATATACTTACTACATTTTGTCATGGCATGTCGGCGTGACCATATTTCATGTATTGGGGAATGGTGTGTGGAGCCACTCCTATCATGCTGTTTTTCAGTATTTTGAGTATAGCTCCTTTAACTGTTCATTGAAATTGAGACTACTTTTCATTGTTTTATGTAAAACTACCTATAAAATTCAGGGAAGGCTTATTTCAAATTGTAAGGGTTGCTGATAGATATCACGTCATGCCTGGCACATAGCTGCTGTTTATTTAAGAATTTGTTTTCCTGCACTGATGTCACCAACACAAGGCCTTTTATAAAAAGATTATTAAGGCTAGAAACTTTCCAGTTTGAAGCAGTGGTGTTAATAATTACACTCTTAATTTCACTATTATTTTAAAAAGTTTAACCTTTTTGACCTTCACCGCATCTAAAAGCTGTCTCCCCTCTTTTCCTTGTTGTCACCCAGTTATTTGTGAAGTATAAATCAGCTTAGTCTAGGAGCAGACTCACCCAGCTTGCTGATAGTGTAGTCATTACTCAACAAAGTGTTGAAAAATTGCATAAAATTAGATAAATGGTTCAAATAATCCTGCTCTTCAGATTGCTGTTTGAGTTACCCAGGACAACAGCTACAGGACGCTCTCTGCTTGACACTCTTTCCCTGTTGCACTACTGTGGGAGCTGCAGCAAGCAGTGCAATAATGAAAGGGCATTGGTCAGTTGGGCCAAGCCTCCTCCTCACACTCTTCACCCTCGCCCTACCTAGACTCTGAGCAAGGCACCTCAACCCTAGAGGAACTCACACTTTTTACTGCCTCTTACCCAAATGTTTCTCTTATCAGGATGATTACTGTGATAACTACATCAATAAAGACAACCTCAAATGAAGAAGTGGTCTTTGTGTTTTTATTCCGTGCTTGACTGTGATGTTATGGGATGGTGACAGCAAGAATGCTAATGCTGAATCTACACTACTACATTTTGGTTTAAAAACAGATTTAGCTATTTTTACACCTGGCATCACACTACTCTGGCGTTTCAGAGCCCCTAAGACGGAACAGTTTGGAAACACTTGCATTCAGGGTATGACATTAACTTTTTTTGCTCACCAGCCACTGTGGCTAGTGGTTTTCCAAAGCTACTAGCCACTCAGCATTTTCATTTGCGTTTTATTTGAATAAAGTGCACTATGGTGTGCTACAATTAACTTGAAAAAACAGATTTACAACCCTTTTAAATGTAAATGAGCACTGTAAACACCCAAATCAAGACTAAAAATGTAGAACACTGCAGTCATCAAATGTGTGTTAAGCTCCTTTTTGTAAATGTAATGTAACCATGTTCCATGTAACCAAATAAGACAGACATAAGAAGAGTAGCTTCTTTAAGGCTCAGTAGTGCAGGGGTGTAGATGATTATTGAAAGTGGTTTGGAGTGTGCGTGTGTCACTCGAGCACCCAGCACTCCCTCGGTTACAGAAAGCGGTCTCTGTACTTCTATAGACGCAACCGTTGCCTCCCCTTGCTATGTCCCATGCATGCGCTGAATTTTTTTAATGGGATTGCCACGACCTGCTCGTCTGGTGTGCTGTACATGCCAGTGTACTTTGGCCATGGGCTGCACACTGGGTTACAGCTGTGTTCCTGTGTCGTGCGGTGGCACAGTACTCCAGCCACCAGTGTTACAATATAAAGGCATGCTTGTGAGAGTGACTGTTTTACTGCCAAAATCTACCTGCATTTCGCTGGTTGGCGGGTGCTAATGTCAAGCCCTGGTTGCATTGTAGTCTAAACAAGCATAAACGAAGACCTTTGGAAACAACGATGTCAGTCAGTCTTATCAGAGATTATTTCTGCTACTGGAGCTTAAACTCTTGTGTGGTCAGAAATTGTTTATCTCTCAAAAACACCACTTAAAAGTGAAAACGTAGAAGTGTAGATGTAGCCTAAGCTTCCTATAGACCTGTGACAGCGCCTGACAAGATAAATAGTTTTGATCTTGTGTAGAAAACTTAGTGGCAATTAAAAAAACAAGAAACAACCAAACAGAAAGTTGAGCAAAAGAATGATATGCTTTTGAGAATTCTAAAATATTTGGATCAAGAGAAGGTGTGAATGGAAACTGAGTACAGCTGTTCTTTTTCTCCTTACCTCTAGTGGTA
>JABXJD010000327.1:492500-652854 GCA_013375575.1 Percina caprodes | reverse complement strand
ATTTACTTGGATATTTTAGCCTTTAATTTAAAAACCTACATCAGAATGGTCCAGTATTAACTGTGTGACACCATGGATATGTGATGTTTCTCTCAGATTTGGAATGAAGCTGTTTAACAGGAGGATTCCGTTCTACAGTTGCCTGAAAAAGAGTAAAATATGGCTTTAACAGCCTGAAAAAGATGTCAAATATACTGTAGATTTACTGGACATTTTAGCCTTTAATTTTAAAATCCTACATCAGAATGGTCCAATATTGACTGTGTGACACCATGGATATGTGATGTCTCACCCAGACTTGGAATAAAGCTGGCTTAACAGGACGATTCTGTTTTACAGTTGCCTGAAAAAGAGTAAAATATGGCTTTAATAGCCTGAAAAAGATGTCAAATATACTGTAGATTTACTTGGACATTTTAGCCTTTAATTTTAAAATCCTACATCAGAATGGTCCGATATTGACTGTGTGACACCATGGATATGTGATGTCTCACCCAGACTTGGAATGAAGCTGGTTTAACAGGAGGATTCCGTTCTACAGTTGCCTGAAAAAGAGTAAAATATGGCTTTAACAGCCTGAAAAAGATGTCAAATATACTGTAGATTTACTTGGACATTTTAGCCTTTAATTTTAAAATCCTACATCAGAATGGTCCGATATTGACTGTGTGACACCATGGATATGTGATGTTTCTCTCAGACTTGGAATGAAGCTGGTTTAACAGGAGGATTCCGTTCTACAGTTGCCTGAAAAAGAGTAAAATATGGCTTTAACAGCCTGAAAAAGATGTCAAATATACTGTAGATTTACTTGGACATTTTAGCCTTTAATTTTAAAATCCTACATCAGAATGGTCCAATATTGACTGTGTGACACCATGGATATGTGATGTTTCTCTCAGACTTGGAATGAAGCTGGTTTAACAGGAGGATTCCGTTCTACAGTTGCCTGAAAAAGAGTAAAATATGGCTTTAACAGCCTGAAAAAGATGTCAAATATACTGTAGATTTACTTGGACATTTTAGCCTTTAATTTTAAAATCCTACATCAGAATGGTCCGATATTGACTGTGTGACACCATGGATATGTGATGTTTCTCTCAGACTTGGAATGAAGCTGGTTTAACAGGAGGATTCCGTTCTACAGTTGCCTGAAAAAGAGTAAAATATGGCTTTAACAGCCTGAAAAAGATGTCAATATACTGTAGATTTACTTGGACATTTTAGCCTTTAATTTTAAAATCCTACATCAGAATGGTCCAATATTGACTGTGTGACACCATGGATATGTGATGTTTCTCTCAGACTTGGAATGAAGCTGGTTTAACAGGAGGATTCCGTTCTACAGTTGCCTGAAAAAGAGTAAAATATGGCTTTAACAGCCTGAAAAAGATGTCAAATATACTGTAGATTTACTTGGACATTTTAGCCTTTAATTTTAAAATCCTACATCAGAATGGTCCGATATTGACTGTGTGACACCATGGATATGTGATGTTTCTCTCAGACTTGGAATGAAGCTGGTTTAACAGGAGGATTCCGTTCTACAGTTGCCTGAAAAAGAGTAAAATATGGCTTTAACAGCCTGAAAAAGATGTCAAATATACTGTAGATTTACTTGGACATTTTAGCCTTTAATTTTAAAATCCTACATCAGAATGGTCCGATATTGACTGTGTGACACCATGGATATGTGATGTTTCTCTCAGACTTGGAATGAAGCTGGTTTAACAGGAGGATTCCGTTCTACAGTTGCCTGAAAAAGAGTAAAATATGGCTTTAACAGCCTGAAAAAGATGTCAAATATACTGTAGATTTACTTGGACATTTTAGCCTTTAATTTTAAAATCCTACATCAGAATGGTCCATATTGACTGTGTGACACCATGGATATGTGATGTTTCTCTCAGACTTGGAATGAAGCTGGTTTAACAGGAGGATTCCGTTCTACAGTTGCCTGAAAAAGAGTAAAATATGGCTTTAACAGCCTGAAAAAGATGTCAAATATACTGTAGATTTACTTGGACATTTTAGCCTTTAATTTTAAAATCCTACATCAGAATGGTCCGATATTGACTGTGTGACACCATGGATATGTGATGTTTCTCTCAGACTTGGAATGAAGCTGGTTTAACAGGAGGATTCCGTTCTACAGTTGCCTGAAAAAGAGTAAAATATGGCTTTAACAGCCTGAAAAAGATGTCAAATATACTGTAGATTTACTTGGACATTTTAGCCTTTAATTTTAAAATCCTACATCAGAATGGTCCGATATTGACTGTGTGACACCATGGATATGTGATGTTTCTCTCAGACTTGGAATGAAGCTGGTTTAACAGGAGGATTCCGTTCTACAGTTGCCTGAAAAAGAGTAAAATATGGCTTTAACAGCCTGAAAAAGATGTCAAATATACTGTAGATTTACTTGGACATTTTAGCCTTTAATTTTAAAATCCTACATCAGAATGGTCCAATATTGACTGTGTGACACCATGGATATGTGATGTTTCTCTCAGACTTGGAATGAAGCTGGTTTAACAGGAGGATTCCGTTCTACAGTTGCCTGAAAAAGAGTAAAATATGGCTTTAACAGCCTGAAAAAGATGTCAAATATACTGTAGATTTACTTGGACATTTTAGCCTTTAATTTTAAAATCCTACATCAGAATGGTCCATATTGACTGTGTGACACCATGGATATGTGATGTTTCTCTCAGACTTGGAATGAAGCTGGTTTAACAGGAGGATTCCGTTCTACAGTTGCCTGAAAAAGAGTAAAATATGGCTTTAACAGCCTGAAAAAGATGTCAAATATACTGTAGATTTACTTGGACATTTTAGCCTTTAATTTTAAAATCCTACATCAGAATGGTCCGATATTGACTGTGTGACACCATGGATATGTGATGTTTCTCTCAGACTTGGAATGAAGCTGGTTTAACAGGAGGATTCCGTTCTACAGTTGCCTGAAAAAGAGTAAAATATGGCTTTAACAGCCTGAAAAAGATGTCAAATATACTGTAGATTTACTTGGACATTTTAGCCTTTAATTTTAAAATCCTACATCAGAATGGTCCAATATTGACTGTGTGACACCATGGATATGTGATGTTTCTCTCAGACTTGGAATGAAGCTGGTTTAACAGGAGGATTCCGTTCTACAGTTGCCTGAAAAAGAGTAAAATATGGCTTTAACAGCCTGAAAAAGATGTCAAATATACTGTAGATTTACTTGGACATTTTAGCCTTTAATTTTAAAATCCTACATCAGAATGGTCCGATATTGACTGTGTGACACCATGGATATGTGATGTTTCTCTCAGACTTGGAATGAAGCTGGTTTAACAGGAGGATTCCGTTCTACAGTTGCCTGAAAAAGAGTAAAATATGGCTTTAACAGCCTGAAAAAGATGTCAAATATACTGTAGATTTACTTGGACATTTTAGCCTTTAATTTTAAAATCCTACATCAGAATGGTCCAATATTGACTGTGTGACACCATGGATATGTGATGTTTCTCTCAGACTTGGAATGAAGCTGGTTTAACAGGAGGATTCCGTTCTACAGTTGCCTGAAAAAGAGTAAAATATGGCTTTAACAGCCTGAAAAAGATGTCAAATATACTGTAGATTTACTTGGACATTTTAGCCTTTAATTTTAAAATCCTACATCAGAATGGTCCAATATTGACTGTGTGACACCATGGATATGTGATGTTTCTCTCAGACTTGGAATGAAGCTGGTTTAACAGGAGGATTCCGTTCTACAGTTGCCTGAAAAAGAGTAAAATATGGCTTTAACAGCCTGAAAAAGATGTCAAATATACTGTAGATTTACTTGGACATTTTAGCCTTTAATTTTAAAATCCTACATCAGAATGGTCCAATATTGACTGTGTGACACCATGGATATGTGATGTTTCTCTCAGACTTGGAATGAAGCTGGTTTAACAGGAGGATTCCGTTCTACAGTTGCCTGAAAAAGAGTAAAATATGGCTTTAACAGCCTGAAAAAGATGTCAAATATACTGTAGATTTACTTGGACATTTTAGCCTTTAATTTTAAAATCCTACATCAGAATGGTCCGATATTGACTGTGTGACACCATGGATATGTGATGTTTCTCTCAGACTTGGAATGAAGCTGGTTTAACAGGAGGATTCCGTTCTACAGTTGCCTGAAAAAGAGTAAAATATGGCTTTAACAGCCTGAAAAAGATGTCAAATATACTGTAGATTTACTTGGACATTTTAGCCTTTAATTTTAAAATCCTACATCAGAATGGTCCGATATTGACTGTGTGACACCATGGATATGTGATGTTTCTCTCAGACTTGGAATGAAGCTGGTTTAACAGGAGGATTCCGTTCTACAGTTGCCTGAAAAAGAGTAAAATATGGCTTTAACAGCCTGAAAAAGATGTCAAATATACTGTAGATTTACTTGGACATTTTAGCCTTTAATTTTAAAATCCTACATCAGAATGGTCCGATATTGACTGTGTGACACCATGGATATGTGATGTTTCTCTCAGACTTGGAATGAAGCTGGTTTAACAGGAGGATTCCGTTCTACAGTTGCCTGAAAAAGAGTAAAATATGGCTTTAACAGCCTGAAAAAGATGTCAAATATACTGTAGATTTACTTGGACATTTTAGCCTTTAATTTTAAAATCCTACATCAGAATGGTCCAATATTGACTGTGTGACACCATGGATATGTGATGTTTCTCTCAGACTTGGAATGAAGCTGGTTTAACAGGAGGATTCCGTTCTACAGTTGCCTGAAAAAGAGTAAAATATGGCTTTAACAGCCTGAAAAAGATGTCAAATATACTGTAGATTTACTTGGACATTTTAGCCTTTAATTTTAAAATCCTACATCAGAATGGTCCAATATTGACTGTGTGACACCATGGATATGTGATGTTTCTCTCAGACTTGGAATGAAGCTGGTTTAACAGGAGGATTCCGTTCTACAGTTGCCTGAAAAAGAGTAAAATATGGCTTTAACAGCCTGAAAAAGATGTCAAATATACTGTAGATTTACTTGGACATTTTAGCCTTTAATTTTAAAATCCTACATCAGAATGGTCCGATATTGACTGTGTGACACCATGGATATGTGATGTTTCTCTCAGACTTGGAATGAAGCTGGTTTAACAGGAGGATTCCGTTCTACAGTTGCCTGAAAAAGAGTAAAATATGGCTTTAACAGCCTGAAAAAGATGTCAAATATACTGTAGATTTACTTGGACATTTTAGCCTTTAATTTTAAAAACCTACATCAGAATGGTCCAATATTGACTGTGTGACACCATGGATATGTGATGTTTCTCTCAGACTTGGAATGAAGCTGGTTTAACAGGAGGATTCCGTTCTACAGTTGCCTGAAAAAGAGTAAAATATGGCTTTAACAGCCTGAAAAAGATGTCAAATATACTGTAGATTTACTTGGACATTTTAGCCTTTAATTTTAAAATCCTACATCAGAATGGTCCAATATTGACTGTGTGACACCATGGATATGTGATGTTTCTCTCAGACTTGGAATGAAGCTGGTTTAACAGGAGGATTCCGTTCTACAGTTGCCTGAAAAAGAGTAAAATATGGCTTTAACAGCCTGAAAAAGATGTCAAATATACTGTAGATTTACTTGGACATTTTAGCCTTTAATTTTAAAATCCTACATCAGAATGGTCCAATATTGACTGTGTGACACCATGGATATGTGATGTTTCTCTCAGACTTGGAATGAAGCTGGTTTAACAGGAGGATTCCGTTCTACAGTTGCCTGAAAAAGAGTAAAATATGGCTTTAACAGCCTGAAAAAGATGTCAAATATACTGTAGATTTACTTGGACATTTTAGCCTTTAATTTTAAAATCCTACATCAGAATGGTCCAATATTGACTGTGTGACACCATGGATATGTGATGTTTCTCTCAGACTTGGAATGAAGCTGGTTTAACAGGAGGATTCCGTTCTACAGTTGCCTGAAAAAGAGTAAAATATGGCTTTAACAGCCTGAAAAAGATGTCAAATATACTGTAGATTTACTTGGACATTTTAGCCTTTAATTTTAAAATCCTACATCAGAATGGTCCGATATTGACTGTGTGACACCATGGATATGTGATGTTTCTCTCAGACTTGGAATGAAGCTGGTTTAACAGGAGGATTCCGTTCTACAGTTGCCTGAAAAAGAGTAAAATATGGCTTTAACAGCCTGAAAAAGATGTCAAATATACTGTAGATTTACTTGGACATTTTAGCCTTTAATTTTAAAATCCTACATCAGAATGGTCCGATATTGACTGTGTGACACCATGGATATGTGATGTTTCTCTCAGACTTGGAATGAAGCTGGTTTAACAGGAGGATTCCGTTCTACAGTTGCCTGAAAAAGAGTAAAATATGGCTTTAACAGCCTGAAAAAGATGTCAAATATACTGTAGATTTACTTGGACATTTTAGCCTTTAATTTTAAAATCCTACATCAGAATGGTCCAATATTGACTGTGTGACACCATGGATATGTGATGTTTCTCTCAGACTTGGAATGAAGCTGGTTTAACAGGAGGATTCCGTTCTACAGTTGCCTGAAAAAGAGTAAAATATGGCTTTAACAGCCTGAAAAAGATGTCAAATATACTGTAGATTTACTTGGACATTTTAGCCTTTAATTTTAAAATCCTACATCAGAATGGTCCAATATTGACTGTGTGACACCATGGATATGTGATGTTTCTCTCAGACTTGGAATGAAGCTGGTTTAACAGGAGGATTCCGTTCTACAGTTGCCTGAAAAAGAGTAAAATATGGCTTTAACAGCCTGAAAAAGATGTCAAATATACTGTAGATTTACTTGGACATTTTAGCCTTTAATTTTAAAATCCTACATCAGAATGGTCCGATATTGACTGTGTGACACCATGGATATGTGATGTTTCTCTCAGACTTGGAATGAAGCTGGTTTAACAGGAGGATTCCGTTCTACAGTTGCCTGAAAAAGAGTAAAATATGGCTTTAACAGCCTGAAAAAGATGTCAAATATACTGTAGATTTACTTGGACATTTTAGCCTTTAATTTTAAAATCCTACATCAGAATGGTCCAATATTGACTGTGTGACACCATGGATATGTGATGTTTCTCTCAGACTTGGAATGAAGCTGGTTTAACAGGAGGATTCCGTTCTACAGTTGCCTGAAAAAGAGTAAAATATGGCTTTAACAGCCTGAAAAAGATGTCAAATATACTGTAGATTTACTTGGACATTTTAGCCTTTAATTTTAAAATCCTACATCAGAATGGTCCGATATTGACTGTGTGACACCATGGATATGTGATGTTTCTCTCAGACTTGGAATGAAGCTGGTTTAACAGGAGGATTCCGTTCTACAGTTGCCTGAAAAAGAGTAAAATATGGCTTTAACAGCCTGAAAAAGATGTCAAATATACTGTAGATTTACTTGGACATTTTAGCCTTTAATTTTAAAATCCTACATCAGAATGGTCCGATATTACTGTGTGACACCATGGATATGTGATGTTTCTCCCAGACTTGGAATGAAGCTTAACAGGAGGATTCCGTTCTACAGTTGCCTGAAAAAGAGTAAAATATGGCTTTAACAGCCTGAAAAAGATGTCAAATATACTGTAGATTTACTTGGACATTTTAGCCTTTAATTTTAAAATCCTACATCAGAATGGTCCGATATTGACTGTGTGACACCATGGATATGTGATGTTTCTCTCAGACTTGGAATGAAGCTGGTTTAACAGGAGGATTCCGTTCTACAGTTGCCTGAAAAAGAGTAAAATATGGCTTTAACAGCCTGAAAAAGATGTCAAATATACTGTAGATTTACTTGGACATTTTAGCCTTTAATTTTAAAATCCTACATCAGAATGGTCCAATATTGACTGTGTGACACCATGGATATGTGATGTTTCTCTCAGACTTGGAATGAAGCTGGTTTAACAGGAGGATTCCGTTCTACAGTTGCCTGAAAAAGAGTAAAATATGGCTTTAACAGCCTGAAAAAGATGTCAAATATACTGTAGATTTACTTGGACATTTTAGCCTTTAATTTTAAAATCCTACATCAGAATGGTCCATATTGACTGTGTGACACCATGGATATGTGATGTTTCTCTCAGACTTGGAATGAAGCTGGTTTAACAGGAGGATTCCGTTCTACAGTTGCCTGAAAAAGAGTAAAATATGGCTTTAACAGCCTGAAAAAGATGTCAAATATACTGTAGATTTACTTGGACATTTTAGCCTTTAATTTTAAAAACCTACATCAGAATGGTCCAATATTGACTGTGTGACACCATGGATATGTGATGTTTCTCAGACTTGGAATGAAGCTTAACAGGAGGATTCCGTTCTACAGTTGCCTGAAAAAGAGTAAAATATGGCTTTAAGAGCATGTAAAAGATGTCATATATACTGTAGATTTACTTGGACATTTTAGCCTTTAATTTTAAAATCCTACATCAGAATGGTCCGATATTGACTGTGTGACACCATGGATATGTGATGTTTCTCTCAGACTTGGAATGAAGCTGGTTTAACAGGAGGATTCCGTTCTACAGTTGCCTGAAAAAGAGTAAAATATGGCTTTAACAGCCTGAAAAAGATGTCAAATATACTGTAGATTTACTTGGACATTTTAGCCTTTAATTTTAAAATCCTACATCAGAATGGTCCGATATTGACTGTGTGACACCATGGATATGTGATGTTTCTCTCAGACTTGGAATGAAGCTGGTTTAACAGGAGGATTCCGTTCTACAGTTGCCTGAAAAAGAGTAAAATATGGCTTTAACAGCCTGAAAAAGATGTCAAATATACTGTAGATTTACTTGGACATTTTAGCCTTTAATTTTAAAATCCTACATCAGAATGGTCCGATATTGACTGTGTGACACCATGGATATGTGATGTTTCTCTCAGACTTGGAATGAAGCTGGTTTAACAGGAGGATTCCGTTCTACAGTTGCCTGAAAAAGAGTAAAATATGGCTTTAACAGCCTGAAAAAGATGTCAAATATACTGTAGATTTACTTGGACATTTTAGCCTTTAATTTTAAAATCCTACATCAGAATGGTCCGATATTGACTGTGTGACACCATGGATATGTGATGTTTCTCTCAGACTTGGAATGAAGCTGGTTTAACAGGAGGATTCCGTTCTACAGTTGCCTGAAAAAGAGTAAAATATGGCTTTAACAGCCTGAAAAAGATGTCAAATATACTGTAGATTTACTTGGACATTTTAGCCTTTAATTTTAAAAACCTACATCAGAATGGTCCAATATTGACTGTGTGACACCATGGATATGTGATGTTTCTCTCAGACTTGGAATGAAGCTGGTTTAACAGGAGGATTCCGTTCTACAGTTGCCTGAAAAGAGTTATGGCTTTGGAGGGCCAAAAACAGAAATATACGGTAGATCAGGACATTTTAGGGATTTTAATGACAAGATGCAAAAAAGTCCAAGGGTGCGGAGACTGGTCGAGGGATGGTGGATCTCAGCACTTGGAGGTATCTGGAGAGGCAGAGAATACACGGTGAGTGAAAGAACACGTGAAACAAGCTTAGAGAGCAAGTGCAGAGTATATAACGATTCACTGGGAGCCAAGTTACCGCAAATGAGTGTAACAATCTGGCGCCGATTTATGTGTTATTGGCTTAAGACTGGCAGGAGTTGATGAGGTGATGGAAGACAGCTGAGCGGGTGGTGAACAGGTGACAATGGCCACGCCCGGAGGAGTTCCCCACAACCAGCCAGGAGACTCTGCCAACAGCTGGAGAGAAGGCCCACGGTTGGGGGAAGGACAGCGGACCACAACAGTACCCTCAACGGGCGCTCCACGCGATCGACCAGGCTTGTCGGGATGGCTCCGGAAAGTCAGTGACCAGTAGAGATCCAGTATGAACCGCCGAGAATCCACGAGGCTCCTCCGGCCCATAGCCCCCAGTCCACCAGATACTGTAGCCCCTACTCCCGCCGCCGGACGTCCAGGAGTCGACTGACAGTGTAGGCCGGGTGGTCGCCTATCAGCCGCACTGGCGGGCGGATCCACCGGAGGACAGAGGGGGCTGGAGGACACCGGCTTCAGTTGCAACATGGAAAGTGGGATGAATACGCATGGCAGCCGGCAGCTTAGCCGGACTGCCGCAGGATTCACCACCGCCTCGACTTCAAAGGGCCCAGGTAACTGGAGAGCTTCCGTGTCTCATTGCAGAGTGAATGTTCCTGGAAGACAACCATACCTGTTGGTCTGTTGGAACAGGGGCGCCGACCCTATGTGCCTGTCCGCCTCCCTCTTAGGCCCGGTCAGCGTTTAAGAAGGGACTTCGGCCTCCGTCCACACCCGATGACAGCGCGAAAATTGTCCTGGACGGAAGGCACGGATACAGGTCCTTCTACTGCGCCGGAAACAGAGGGGGTTGGTAGCCCAGGCTACTCGAATGAGACCCAGGCGGACGTGACCAAGGCGTTGTGTGCATACTCAACCCAGGGCAGGTGGTCAGACCAGGTGGCGGGATTCTGGGCAGCCACACAGCGGAGAGAGACGCCTAAAGAGTCTTGGTTGGCCTCTCCGTCTGACCATTAGACTGCGGATGGTAACCTGAGGACAGACTGACAGAAGCACCCAGCGCAGTACAAAACTCCTTCACACACGAGATATAAACTGTGGACCTCTATCAGAAAACAATGTCCACAGGTATTCCATGGAGACGGAATACATGTTGGACCAAGAGGTCAGCCGCCTCACTGGCTGTGGGTAATTTAGGTAACGCTATATAGTGGACAGATTTAGAGAACCTATCCACCACCGTCAATATAGTGTCCTACCTTGGACTGGGGGCAGGCCGGTGACAAAGTCCAACGCCACGTGGGACCAGGGATGGCTGGGGATCTCAGAGTAGCAGCAGGCCAGCAGGTTGTTGATGGGAAGCCTTACTCTCGCACAGACGGAGCAGGCAGCCACGAGGTACGAACATCAGCATCCATCGTGGGCCACCAGAAGTCGCTCACCAGCGTTGCTGTCCGGTGCATCCTGATGCAGCAGGAAAACGGGCGGTATGGATCCACTGATACGTGGACCGCACCGTGCAGGCACGCAGAGACGGTCAGCCGGACCGCCACCGACCAGGATCCAGGGTCTGGGCCGCCCTGACTGCGCCGATCTCCCAGCGAACCGCAGCGCGACACAGGAGGGAGGTAGCACTGTCTCCGGGTCGGATCTTCCTCCGGTTGTCATACTGCCGACAGTGCATCCGGCTCACATTTCGTGACCCCGGAC
Organism: Percina caprodes; assembly: GCA_013375575.1. Lineage (NCBI taxonomy): Eukaryota > Metazoa > Chordata > Actinopteri > Perciformes > Percidae > Percina > Percina caprodes. Next base: position 641,526 of record JABXJD010000327.1, on the reverse strand, counting down.
AGTAGGTGAGCGAAACTCGATCTACTGAAAACAAGGCCCACCTGGCTTCCGGGACGACAACCTCTTGGTGGACTGAATATAAGCCAGGTTTTTGTGGTCGGTCCACACTAAAAATGGCTGATCCGCCTCCAGATAATGGCGCCACTCCTCCAGCGCCACCTTCACCGCTACAGAAGTTCCCGGTTGCCCACATCATAGTTCCTTTCCGCCGGGGACAATTTCCCTGAGGAAGCACAATGATGGAGAGCTTCTGGTCAGAGGGGGAGCGCTTGGGATAGGACAGCACCTACCCCGACGCAGAAGCATCCACTCACCAGACTGGAGCGCACGTATCTGGTGTTTTAACACAGGAGGAAGTGAACAGAGATTTAAGTTGTTTAACAGCCGGTCAGCGAATGAGACCAGAAAAAAGGAACTTAGGGGACGTGAGTCTAGTAAGGGGAGCTACCACCTGACTAAAATTGGCAATAAAGTGACGATAAAATTGGCGGTCCCAGAAACCGTTGCAACTGCTTGCGGTTGGTGGGCGTGGGCCAGTCAGAACCGCCTAGTTTTAGCAGGATCCGGCCGAAATCTGACCGTTCTCACATGAAACCTAAAACGGAACCGACTGGCGGTGAATTCACTTCTCGGCTTTGACGAAGAGTTTGTTCTCCAGTAACCGTTGGAGGACCTGACGATATGGGACACATGGTCGGTTAATGAGGATGAAAACACCAGAATATCGTGAGGTACACCACCACAAACCGGTTGAGGAAGTCCTCAACACGATGCTTCCGTCTGAACACTGCTGGGGCATTGGTCAGGCCAAAAGGCTCACCAGATATTCAAAATGACCTAACGGGGTATTGAAAGTTGTTTTCCACTCGTCCCCTGACGAATGCGACTAGGTGGTAGGCTATGGAGGTCTAATTTCGAAAACACTGCCGCGCCTGCAACGGCTCGGACAGTAGCGTTCAGAGGGGCAGGGTACGTGTTCTTCACAGTAATGTCATTAAGTCCGCTGAAATCGACAGGGGGCTTTTAGTGTTTTATCCTTCTTTCCACGAAGAAAACCTTCCTAACGGAGACTTAAGACGTATGGATAACACCGCAGCTAGAGAGTCACGAATGTATCGCCCATAGCTCTCCTCTCTCCGGCCGTGACAGGTTGTAACAGCCGACTCTTAGGTAAGGAATCGGGCCGAATGTCAATGGCGCAATCATATGGTCTATGAGGAGGAAATCATGGCATTGTCTTACTAAAAACTCAGCAAGGTCGAGATAACGGTTGGCACTGAGGACAAATCGGAAGGTGGGTCCACAGATGCGGGATGTTAACAATGGGGTGGCACCGCTCGAGCCCAGGCACTCAAGTGACAGTGGTCACTCCAACCCCGAATGGCAGGCCGCTGCCAATCTATCAGGATTATGCAGTGTTAACCAGGAAGCCAGTATCAGGGGGTAGTAGACGAGACATGATCTTGAATTGAATAGTTTCATGGTGATTTCTGACAAAACTAAAGAAATGGGCACAGTTTGTTGTGTTACTCTGGCGAGAGTATAGCCGTTAACGGCCGAATCCGAATGGGGCTATCTATAGGCACGATGGGAAGCTTGGGAAGCAACCTCACAGTCAATAAAATTGTCCTCAGCGCCGAATCAATCAGAGCGGAAAGGGGGAAAGGAAAGAGTCTGGTATTGTAATGAGGCAGGTACTAATAACTGGGGTGCAGTGGGCTGAACGTCAACCTTAGACTCGCTAACATGCCCACGTGCGTTAGCGAGTCGTGTCTTTGGCCGGGCCGACATTAGCGATACGATGGGAACAGTATCGCTGCATAGAGACACTCACCCCCCGCATGCGGCGTTGTCGCTCAGCAGGGGAAAGACGGGCACGCCCCAACTGCACGCTCCTCCTACTCCTGGCGGTACCGGGTGATTGAGGGCAGCAGCGGGGAAACAGGTGATCGACCCCGACAATGTAGCCGGTCGGGGGTGGAGCAGCGACTCTTAACTCGCTTTTCTCTCGCAACCGGTTGTCTGCAATGGATGGCAAGAGATACAAGTTCATTAAGGGTGGCAGGGTCATCCAACAGACAGTTCATCCTTGACCAGCCACACAAACCAATGTTAAAGATCCCCTTAGCGCTCTGCCCACTTAGAGTCCGCCGCCAAAGGTCCAGAAATCAACTGGAGTAACCGGCTACTCCTCTCGTCCCCTGTCTGAGAGCAGCAGCCGCCTCGACGCACTCCACATAGTCCGGGTGGTCGAAAACTGTTCTTAATTCAGAAGAAAAGAGTCAAAGTTATACCCATGGCAGGCGATTAGCACACTGCCTCAGCCCACGCCAGGGCTCGCCCAGAGTAGTCCTGAGCGTAGTGAACCTTAGCAGCTTCTGTAGCAAAAGACAACGGTCGTTGTTTGAAGATGAGACCGCACTGAGCAGGAATCATGACATTTTCCCAAGTCACCCGAGAAACGGCTCCAAATGGGAAATGGGAGGCTCACGGATGCAAGGCGGCTGCCATTCCTGTGGGACCAGACGAGAAATGAAGGAGACGAGAGGGGGTGAAGGAACAACAGATAGCCTAGCCACCTGAGCCGTTAGTTGTAACCTGAGTGATTAGCTGTTGATTGTTCTCCAGAGTGTATTGAGCAGCTGGTCATGACGTCCCAATAAAACTCCCTGAGACTGGATAGCCCGCTGTGTTGTCGTTGTCCGTGAACCGATGGTATCCCTGTGGGGTCCATGTTGGCCAGATTAATGGTTAGGTTTGGAGGGACCAAAATACAGAGACAAACGGTAGATCAGGAAAAAGGGATTTTAAACAAGATGCAAAAAGTCCAAGGGGTGGAGACTGGTCGGAGGGATGGTGGATGGCAGCACGGAGGTATCTGGAGAGGCAGAGAACACACGGTGAGTAAAAGAACAAGGAAACAAGCTAGAGAGAGCAAGTGCAGAGTAGGATAATCGATTCACTGGGAGCTGTTTACGCAAATGAGTGTGTAACAATCTGGCTGACGAGGTGGTTAGCCCGGGCTTAAGACTGGCAGGAGTTGATGAGGTGATGGAAGACAGCTGAGCGGGTGGTGAACAGGTGACAATGGCTACGCCCGGAGGAGTTCCCCCACAACCAGCCAGGGAGACTTTCTCAACAGCTGGAGAGAAGGCCCACGGTTGGGGGAAGGACAGCGGACCACAACTTGAAAAAGAGTAAAATATGGCTTTAACAGCCTGAAAAAGATGTCAAATATACTGTAGATTTACTTGGACATTTTAGCCTTTAATTTTAAAAACCTACATCAGAATGGTCCAATATTGACTGTGTGACACCATGGATATGTGATGTTTCTCTCAGACTTGGAATGAAGCTGGTTTAACAGGAGGATTCCGTTCTACAGTTGCCTGAAAAAGAGTAAAATATGGCTTTAACAGCCTGAAAAAGATGTCAAATATACTGTAGATTTACTTGGACATTTTAGCCTTTAATTTTAAAAACCTACATCAGAATGGTCCAATATTGACTGTGTGACACCATGGATATGTGATGTTTCTCTCAGACTTGGAATGAAGCTGGTTTAACAGGAGGATTCCGTTCTACAGTTGCCTGAAAAAGAGTAAAATATGGCTTTAACAGCCTGAAAAAGATGTCAAATATACTGTAGATTTACTTGGACATTTTAGCCTTTAATTTTAAAATCCTACATCAGAATGGTCCAATATTGACTGTGTGACACCATGGATATGTGATGTTTCTCTCAGACTTGGAATGAAGCTGGTTTAACAGGAGGATTCCGTTCTACAGTTGCCTGAAAAAGAGTAAAATATGGCTTTAACAGCCTGAAAAAGATGTCAAATATACTGTAGATTTACTTGGACATTTTAGCCTTTAATTTTAAAATCCTACATCAGAATGGTCCGATATTGACTGTGTGACACCATGGATATGTGATGTTTCTCTCAGACTTGGAATGAAGCTGGTTTAACAGGAGGATTCCGTTCTACAGTTGCCTGAAAAAGAGTAAAATATGGCTTTAACAGCCTGAAAAAGATGTCAAATATACTGTAGATTTACTTGGACATTTTAGCCTTTAATTTTAAAATCCTACATCAGAATGGTCCATATTGACTGTGTGACACCATGGATATGTGATGTTTCTCTCAGACTTGGAATGAAGCTGGTTTAACAGGAGGATTCCGTTCTACAGTTGCCTGAAAAAGAGTAAAATATGGCTTTAACAGCCTGAAAAAGATGTCAAATATACTGTAGATTTACTTGGACATTTTAGCCTTTAATTTTAAAATCCTACATCAGAATGGTCCGATATTGACTGTGTGACACCATGGATATGTGATGTTTCTCTCAGACTTGGAATGAAGCTGGTTTAACAGGAGGATTCCGTTCTACAGTTGCCTGAAAAAGAGTAAAATATGGCTTTAACAGCCTGAAAAAGATGTCAAATATACTGTAGATTTACTTGGACATTTTAGCCTTTAATTTTAAAATCCTACATCAGAATGGTCCAATATTGACTGTGTGACACCATGGATATGTGATGTTTCTCTCAGACTTGGAATGAAGCTGGTTTAACAGGAGGATTCCGTTCTACAGTTGCCTGAAAAAGAGTAAAATATGGCTTTAACAGCCTGAAAAAGATGTCAAATATACTGTAGATTTACTTGGACATTTTAGCCTTTAATTTTAAAATCCTACATCAGAATGGTCCAATATTGACTGTGTGACACCATGGATATGTGATGTTTCTCTCAGACTTGGAATGAAGCTGGTTTAACAGGAGGATTCCGTTCTACAGTTGCCTGAAAAAGAGTAAAATATGGCTTTAACAGCCTGAAAAAGATGTCAAATATACTGTAGATTTACTTGGACATTTTAGCCTTTAATTTTAAAATCCTACATCAGAATGGTCCAATATTGACTGTGTGACACCATGGATATGTGATGTTTCTCTCAGACTTGGAATGAAGCTGGTTTAACAGGAGGATTCCGTTCTACAGTTGCCTGAAAAAGAGTAAAATATGGCTTTAACAGCCTGAAAAAGATGTCAAATATACTGTAGATTTACTTGGACATTTTAGCCTTTAATTTTAAAATCCTACATCAGAATGGTCCGATATTGACTGTGTGACACCATGGATATGTGATGTTTCTCTCAGACTTGGAATGAAGCTGGTTTAACAGGAGGATTCCGTTCTACAGTTGCCTGAAAAAGAGTAAAATATGGCTTTAACAGCCTGAAAAAGATGTCAAATATACTGTAGATTTACTTGGACATTTTAGCCTTTAATTTTAAAATCCTACATCAGAATGGTCCAATATTGACTGTGTGACACCATGGATATGTGATGTTTCTCTCAGACTTGGAATGAAGCTGGTTTAACAGGAGGATTCCGTTCTACAGTTGCCTGAAAAAGAGTAAAATATGGCTTTAACAGCCTGAAAAAGATGTCAAATATACTGTAGATTTACTTGGACATTTTAGCCTTTAATTTTAAAATCCTACATCAGAATGGTCCAATATTGACTGTGTGACACCATGGATATGTGATGTTTCTCTCAGACTTGGAATGAAGCTGGTTTAACAGGAGGATTCCGTTCTACAGTTGCCTGAAAAAGAGTAAAATATGGCTTTAACAGCCTGAAAAAGATGTCAAATATACTGTAGATTTACTTGGACATTTTAGCCTTTAATTTTAAAATCCTACATCAGAATGGTCCGATATTGACTGTGTGACACCATGGATATGTGATGTTTCTCTCAGACTTGGAATGAAGCTGGTTTAACAGGAGGATTCCGTTCTACAGTTGCCTGAAAAAGAGTAAAATATGGCTTTAACAGCCTGAAAAAGATGTCAAATATACTGTAGATTTACTTGGACATTTTAGCCTTTAATTTTAAAATCCTACATCAGAATGGTCCAATATTGACTGTGTGACACCATGGATATGTGATGTTTCTCTCAGACTTGGAATGAAGCTGGTTTAACAGGAGGATTCCGTTCTACAGTTGCCTGAAAAAGAGTAAAATATGGCTTTAACAGCCTGAAAAAGATGTCAAATATACTGTAGATTTACTTGGACATTTTAGCCTTTAATTTTAAAATCCTACATCAGAATGGTCCAATATTGACTGTGTGACACCATGGATATGTGATGTTTCTCTCAGACTTGGAATGAAGCTGGTTTAACAGGAGGATTCCGTTCTACAGTTGCCTGAAAAAGAGTAAAATATGGCTTTAACAGCCTGAAAAAGATGTCAAATATACTGTAGATTTACTTGGACATTTTAGCCTTTAATTTTAAAATCCTACATCAGAATGGTCCAATATTGACTGTGTGACACCATGGATATGTGATGTTTCTCTCAGACTTGGAATGAAGCTGGTTTAACAGGAGGATTCCGTTCTACAGTTGCCTGAAAAAGAGTAAAATATGGCTTTAACAGCCTGAAAAAGATGTCAAATATACTGTAGATTTACTTGGACATTTTAGCCTTTAATTTTAAAATCCTACATCAGAATGGTCCGATATTGACTGTGTGACACCATGGATATGTGATGTTTCTCTCAGACTTGGAATGAAGCTGGTTTAACAGGAGGATTCCGTTCTACAGTTGCCTGAAAAAGAGTAAAATATGGCTTTAACAGCCTGAAAAAGATGTCAAATATACTGTAGATTTACTTGGACATTTTAGCCTTTAATTTTAAAATCCTACATCAGAATGGTCCAATATTGACTGTGTGACACCATGGATATGTGATGTTTCTCTCAGACTTGGAATGAAGCTGGTTTAACAGGAGGATTCCGTTCTACAGTTGCCTGAAAAAGAGTAAAATATGGCTTTAACAGCCTGAAAAAGATGTCAAATATACTGTAGATTTACTTGGACATTTTAGCCTTTAATTTTAAAATCCTACATCAGAATGGTCCAATATTGACTGTGTGACACCATGGATATGTGATGTTTCTCTCAGACTTGGAATGAAGCTGGTTTAACAGGAGGATTCCGTTCTACAGTTGCCTGAAAAAGAGTAAAATATGGCTTTAACAGCCTGAAAAAGATGTCAAATATACTGTAGATTTACTTGGACATTTTAGCCTTTAATTTTAAAATCCTACATCAGAATGGTCCAATATTGACTGTGTGACACCATGGATATGTGATGTTTCTCTCAGACTTGGAATGAAGCTGGTTTAACAGGAGGATTCCGTTCTACAGTTGCCTGAAAAAGAGTAAAATATGGCTTTAACAGCCTGAAAAAGATGTCAAATATACTGTAGATTTACTTGGACATTTTAGCCTTTAATTTTAAAATCCTACATCAGAATGGTCCAATATTGACTGTGTGACACCATGGATATGTGATGTTTCTCTCAGACTTGGAATGAAGCTGGTTTAACAGGAGGATTCCGTTCTACAGTTGCCTGAAAAAGAGTAAAATATGGCTTTAACAGCCTGAAAAAGATGTCAAATATACTGTAGATTTACTTGGACATTTTAGCCTTTAATTTTAAAATCCTACATCAGAATGGTCCGATATTGACTGTGTGACACCATGGATATGTGATGTTTCTCTCAGACTTGGAATGAAGCTGGTTTAACAGGAGGATTCCGTTCTACAGTTGCCTGAAAAAGAGTAAAATATGGCTTTAACAGCCTGAAAAAGATGTCAAATATACTGTAGATTTACTTGGACATTTTAGCCTTTAATTTTAAAATCCTACATCAGAATGGTCCAATATTGACTGTGTGACACCATGGATATGTGATGTTTCTCTCAGACTTGGAATGAAGCTGGTTTAACAGGAGGATTCCGTTCTACAGTTGCCTGAAAAAGAGTAAAATATGGCTTTAACAGCCTGAAAAAGATGTCAAATATACTGTAGATTTACTTGGACATTTTAGCCTTTAATTTTAAAATCCTACATCAGAATGGTCCAATATTGACTGTGTGACACCATGGATATGTGATGTTTCTCTCAGACTTGGAATGAAGCTGGTTTAACAGGAGGATTCCGTTCTACAGTTGCCTGAAAAAGAGTAAAATATGGCTTTAACAGCCTGAAAAAGATGTCAAATATACTGTAGATTTACTTGGACATTTTAGCCTTTAATTTTAAAATCCTACATCAGAATGGTCCAATATTGACTGTGTGACACCATGGATATGTGATGTTTCTCTCAGACTTGGAATGAAGCTGGTTTAACAGGAGGATTCCGTTCTACAGTTGCCTGAAAAAGAGTAAAATATGGCTTTAACAGCCTGAAAAAGATGTCAAATATACTGTAGATTTACTTGGACATTTTAGCCTTTAATTTTAAAATCCTACATCAGAATGGTCCAATATTGACTGTGTGACACCATGGATATGTGATGTTTCTCTCAGACTTGGAATGAAGCTGGTTTAACAGGAGGATTCCGTTCTACAGTTGCCTGAAAAAGAGTAAAATATGGCTTTAACAGCCTGAAAAAGATGTCAAATATACTGTAGATTTACTTGGACATTTTAGCCTTTAATTTTAAAATCCTACATCAGAATGGTCCAATATTGACTGTGTGACACCATGGATATGTGATGTTTCTCTCAGACTTGGAATGAAGCTGGTTTAACAGGAGGATTCCGTTCTACAGTTGCCTGAAAAAGAGTAAAATATGGCTTTAACAGCCTGAAAAAGATGTCAAATATACTGTAGATTTACTTGGACATTTTAGCCTTTAATTTTAAAATCCTACATCAGAATGGTCCAATATTGACTGTGTGACACCATGGATATGTGATGTTTCTCTCAGACTTGGAATGAAGCTGGTTTAACAGGAGGATTCCGTTCTACAGTTGCCTGAAAAAGAGTAAAATATGGCTTTAACAGCCTGAAAAAGATGTCAAATATACTGTAGATTTACTTGGACATTTTAGCCTTTAATTTTAAAATCCTACATCAGAATGGTCCAATATTGACTGTGTGACACCATGGATATGTGATGTTTCTCTCAGACTTGGAATGAAGCTGGTTTAACAGGAGGATTCCGTTCTACAGTTGCCTGAAAAAGAGTAAAATATGGCTTTAACAGCCTGAAAAAGATGTCAAATATACTGTAGATTTACTTGGACATTTTAGCCTTTAATTTTAAAATCCTACATCAGAATGGTCCAATATTGACTGTGTGACACCATGGATATGTGATGTTTCTCTCAGACTTGGAATGAAGCTGGTTTAACAGGAGGATTCCGTTCTACAGTTGCCTGAAAAAGAGTAAAATATGGCTTTAACAGCCTGAAAAAGATGTCAAATATACTGTAGATTTACTTGGACATTTTAGCCTTTAATTTTAAAATCCTACATCAGAATGGTCCAATATTGACTGTGTGACACCATGGATATGTGATGTTTCTCTCAGACTTGGAATGAAGCTGGTTTAACAGGAGGATTCCGTTCTACAGTTGCCTGAAAAAGAGTAAAATATGGCTTTAACAGCCTGAAAAAGATGTCAAATATACTGTAGATTTACTTGGACATTTTAGCCTTTAATTTTAAAATCCTACATCAGAATGGTCCAATATTGACTGTGTGACACCATGGATATGTGATGTTTCTCTCAGACTTGGAATGAAGCTGGTTTAACAGGAGGATTCCGTTCTACAGTTGCCTGAAAAAGAGTAAAATATGGCTTTAACAGCCTGAAAAAGATGTCAAATATACTGTAGATTTACTTGGACATTTTAGCCTTTAATTTTAAAATCCTACATCAGAATGGTCCGATATTGACTGTGTGACACCATGGATATGTGATGTTTCTCTCAGACTTGGAATGAAGCTGGTTTAACAGGAGGATTCCGTTCTACAGTTGCCTGAAAAAGAGTAAAATATGGCTTTAACAGCCTGAAAAAGATGTCAAATATACTGTAGATTTACTTGGACATTTTAGCCTTTAATTTTAAAATCCTACATCAGAATGGTCCAATATTGACTGTGTGACACCATGGATATGTGATGTTTCTCTCAGACTTGGAATGAAGCTGGTTTAACAGGAGGATTCCGTTCTACAGTTGCCTGAAAAAGAGTAAAATATGGCTTTAACAGCCTGAAAAAGATGTCAAATATACTGTAGATTTACTTGGACATTTTAGCCTTTAATTTTAAAATCCTACATCAGAATGGTCCAATATTGACTGTGTGACACCATGGATATGTGATGTTTCTCTCAGACTTGGAATGAAGCTGGTTTAACAGGAGGATTCCGTTCTACAGTTGCCTGAAAAAGAGTAAAATATGGCTTTAACAGCCTGAAAAAGATGTCAAATATACTGTAGATTTACTTGGACATTTTAGCCTTTAATTTTAAAATCCTACATCAGAATGGTCCAATATTGACTGTGTGACACCATGGATATGTGATGTTTCTCTCAGACTTGGAATGAAGCTGGTTTAACAGGAGGATTCCGTTCTACAGTTGCCTGAAAAAGAGTAAAATATGGCTTTAACAGCCTGAAAAAGATGTCAAATATACTGTAGATTTACTTGGACATTTTAGCCTTTAATTTTAAAATCCTACATCAGAATGGTCCAATATTGACTGTGTGACACCATGGATATGTGATGTTTCTCTCAGACTTGGAATGAAGCTGGTTTAACAGGAGGATTCCGTTCTACAGTTGCCTGAAAAAGAGTAAAATATGGCTTTAACAGCCTGAAAAAGATGTCAAATATACTGTAGATTTACTTGGACATTTTAGCCTTTAATTTTAAAATCCTACATCAGAATGGTCCAATATTGACTGTGTGACACCATGGATATGTGATGTTTCTCTCAGACTTGGAATGAAGCTGGTTTAACAGGAGGATTCCGTTCTACAGTTGCCTGAAAAAGAGTAAAATATGGCTTTAACAGCCTGAAAAAGATGTCAAATATACTGTAGATTTACTTGGACATTTTAGCCTTTAATTTTAAAATCCTACATCAGAATGGTCCGATATTGACTGTGTGACACCATGGATATGTGATGTTTCTCTCAGACTTGGAATGAAGCTGGTTTAACAGGAGGATTCCGTTCTACAGTTGCCTGAAAAAGAGTAAAATATGGCTTTAACAGCCTGAAAAAGATGTCAAATATACTGTAGATTTACTTGGACATTTTAGCCTTTAATTTTAAAATCCTACATCAGAATGGTCCAATATTGACTGTGTGACACCATGGATATGTGATGTTTCTCTCAGACTTGGAATGAAGCTGGTTTAACAGGAGGATTCCGTTCTACAGTTGCCTGAAAAAGAGTAAAATATGGCTTTAACAGCCTGAAAAAGATGTCAAATATACTGTAGATTTACTTGGACATTTTAGCCTTTAATTTTAAAATCCTACATCAGAATGGTCCAATATTGACTGTGTGACACCATGGATATGTGATGTTTCTCTCAGACTTGGAATGAAGCTGGTTTAACAGGAGGATTCCGTTCTACAGTTGCCTGAAAAAGAGTAAAATATGGCTTTAACAGCCTGAAAAAGATGTCAAATATACTGTAGATTTACTTGGACATTTTAGCCTTTAATTTTAAAATCCTACATCAGAATGGTCCAATATTGACTGTGTGACACCATGGATATGTGATGTTTCTCTCAGACTTGGAATGAAGCTGGTTTAACAGGAGGATTCCGTTCTACAGTTGCCTGAAAAAGAGTAAAATATGGCTTTAACAGCCTGAAAAAGATGTCAAATATACTGTAGATTTACTTGGACATTTTAGCCTTTAATTTTAAAATCCTACATCAGAATGGTCCAATATTGACTGTGTGACACCATGGATATGTGATGTTTCTCTCAGACTTGGAATGAAGCTGGTTTAACAGGAGGATTCCGTTCTACAGTTGCCTGAAAAAGAGTAAAATATGGCTTTAACAGCCTGAAAAAGATGTCAAATATACTGTAGATTTACTTGGACATTTTAGCCTTTAATTTTAAAATCCTACATCAGAATGGTCCAATATTGACTGTGTGACACCATGGATATGTGATGTTTCTCTCAGACTTGGAATGAAGCTGGTTTAACAGGAGGATTCCGTTCTACAGTTGCCTGAAAAAGAGTAAAATATGGCTTTAACAGCCTGAAAAAGATGTCAAATATACTGTAGATTTACTTGGACATTTTAGCCTTTAATTTTAAAATCCTACATCAGAATGGTCCAATATTGACTGTGTGACACCATGGATATGTGATGTTTCTCTCAGACTTGGAATGAAGCTGGTTTAACAGGAGGATTCCGTTCTACAGTTGCCTGAAAAAGAGTAAAATATGGCTTTAACAGCCTGAAAAAGATGTCAAATATACTGTAGATTTACTTGGACATTTTAGCCTTTAATTTTAAAATCCTACATCAGAATGGTCCAATATTGACTGTGTGACACCATGGATATGTGATGTTTCTCTCAGACTTGGAATGAAGCTGGTTTAACAGGAGGATTCCGTTCTACAGTTGCCTGAAAAAGAGTAAAATATGGCTTTAACAGCCTGAAAAAGATGTCAAATATACTGTAGATTTACTTGGACATTTTAGCCTTTAATTTTAAAATCCTACATCAGAATGGTCCAATATTGACTGTGTGACACCATGGATATGTGATGTTTCTCTCAGACTTGGAATGAAGCTGGTTTAACAGGAGGATTCCGTTCTACAGTTGCCTGAAAAAGAGTAAAATATGGCTTTAACAGCCTGAAAAAGATGTCAAATATACTGTAGATTTACTTGGACATTTTAGCCTTTAATTTTAAAATCCTACATCAGAATGGTCCAATATTGACTGTGTGACACCATGGATATGTGATGTTTCTCTCAGACTTGGAATGAAGCTGGTTTAACAGGAGGATTCCGTTCTACAGTTGCCTGAAAAAGAGTAAAATATGGCTTTAACAGCCTGAAAAAGATGTCAAATATACTGTAGATTTACTTGGACATTTTAGCCTTTAATTTTAAAATCCTACATCAGAATGGTCCAATATTGACTGTGTGACACCATGGATATGTGATGTTTCTCTCAGACTTGGAATGAAGCTGGTTTAACAGGAGGATTCCGTTCTACAGTTGCCTGAAAAAGAGTAAAATATGGCTTTAACAGCCTGAAAAAGATGTCAAATATACTGTAGATTTACTTGGACATTTTAGCCTTTAATTTTAAAATCCTACATCAGAATGGTCCAATATTGACTGTGTGACACCATGGATATGTGATGTTTCTCTCAGACTTGGAATGAAGCTGGTTTAACAGGAGGATTCCGTTCTACAGTTGCCTGAAAAAGAGTAAAATATGGCTTTAACAGCCTGAAAAAGATGTCAAATATACTGTAGATTTACTTGGACATTTTAGCCTTTAATTTTAAAATCCTACATCAGAATGGTCCAATATTGACTGTGTGACACCATGGATATGTGATGTTTCTCTCAGACTTGGAATGAAGCTGGTTTAACAGGAGGATTCCGTTCTACAGTTGCCTGAAAAAGAGTAAAATATGGCTTTAACAGCCTGAAAAAGATGTCAAATATACTGTAGATTTACTTGGACATTTTAGCCTTTAATTTTAAAATCCTACATCAGAATGGTCCAATATTGACTGTGTGACACCATGGATATGTGATGTTTCTCTCAGACTTGGAATGAAGCTGGTTTAACAGGAGGATTCCGTTCTACAGTTGCCTGAAAAAGAGTAAAATATGGCTTTAACAGCCTGAAAAAGATGTCAAATATACTGTAGATTTACTTGGACATTTTAGCCTTTAATTTTAAAATCCTACATCAGAATGGTCCAATATTGACTGTGTGACACCATGGATATGTGATGTTTCTCTCAGACTTGGAATGAAGCTGGTTTAACAGGAGGATTCCGTTCTACAGTTGCCTGAAAAAGAGTAAAATATGGCTTTAACAGCCTGAAAAAGATGTCAAATATACTGTAGATTTACTTGGACATTTTAGCCTTTAATTTTAAAATCCTACATCAGAATGGTCCAATATTGACTGTGTGACACCATGGATATGTGATGTTTCTCTCAGACTTGGAATGAAGCTGGTTTAACAGGAGGATTCCGTTCTACAGTTGCCTGAAAAAGAGTAAAATATGGCTTTAACAGCCTGAAAAAGATGTCAAATATACTGTAGATTTACTTGGACATTTTAGCCTTTAATTTTAAAATCCTACATCAGAATGGTCCAATATTGACTGTGTGACACCATGGATATGTGATGTTTCTCTCAGACTTGGAATGAAGCTGGTTTAACAGGAGGATTCCGTTCTACAGTTGCCTGAAAAAGAGTAAAATATGGCTTTAACAGCCTGAAAAAGATGTCAAATATACTGTAGATTTACTTGGACATTTTAGCCTTTAATTTTAAAATCCTACATCAGAATGGTCCGATATTGACTGTGTGACACCATGGATATGTGATGTTTCTCTCAGACTTGGAATGAAGCTGGTTTAACAGGAGGATTCCGTTCTACAGTTGCCTGAAAAAGAGTAAAATATGGCTTTAACAGCCTGAAAAAGATGTCAAATATACTGTAGATTTACTTGGACATTTTAGCCTTTAATTTTAAAATCCTACATCAGAATGGTCCAATATTGACTGTGTGACACCATGGATATGTGATGTTTCTCTCAGACTTGGAATGAAGCTGGTTTAACAGGAGGATTCCGTTCTACAGTTGCCTGAAAAAGAGTAAAATATGGCTTTAACAGCCTGAAAAAGATGTCAAATATACTGTAGATTTACTTGGACATTTTAGCCTTTAATTTTAAAATCCTACATCAGAATGGTCCGATATTGACTGTGTGACACCATGGATATGTGATGTTTCTCTCAGACTTGGAATGAAGCTGGTTTAACAGGAGGATTCCGTTCTACAGTTGCCTGAAAAAGAGTAAAATATGGCTTTAACAGCCTGAAAAAGATGTCAAATATACTGTAGATTTACTTGGACATTTTAGCCTTTAATTTTAAAATCCTACATCAGAATGGTCCGATATTGACTGTGTGACACCATGGATATGTGATGTTTCTCTCAGACTTGGAATGAAGCTGGTTTAACAGGAGGATTCCGTTCTACAGTTGCCTGAAAAAGAGTAAAATATGGCTTTAACAGCCTGAAAAAGATGTCAAATATACTGTAGATTTACTTGGACATTTTAGCCTTTAATTTTAAAATCCTACATCAGAATGGTCCAATATTGACTGTGTGACACCATGGATATGTGATGTTTCTCTCAGACTTGGAATGAAGCTGGTTTAACAGGAGGATTCCGTTCTACAGTTGCCTGAAAAAGAGTAAAATATGGCTTTAACAGCCTGAAAAAGATGTCAAATATACTGTAGATTTACTTGGACATTTTAGCCTTTAATTTTAAAATCCTACATCAGAATGGTCCAATATTGACTGTGTGACACCATGGATATGTGATGTTTCTCTCAGACTTGGAATGAAGCTGGTTTAACAGGAGGATTCCGTTCTACAGTTGCCTGAAAAAGAGTAAAATATGGCTTTAACAGCCTGAAAAAGATGTCAAATATACTGTAGATTTACTTGGACATTTTAGCCTTTAATTTTAAAATCCTACATCAGAATGGTCCAATATTGACTGTGTGACACCATGGATATGTGATGTTTCTCTCAGACTTGGAATGAAGCTGGTTTAACAGGAGGATTCCGTTCTACAGTTGCCTGAAAAAGAGTAAAATATGGCTTTAACAGCCTGAAAAAGATGTCAAATATACTGTAGATTTACTTGGACATTTTAGCCTTTAATTTTAAAATCCTACATCAGAATGGTCCGATATTGACTGTGTGACACCATGGATATGTGATGTTTCTCTCAGACTTGGAATGAAGCTGGTTTAACAGGAGGATTCCGTTCTACAGTTGCCTGAAAAAGAGTAAAATATGGCTTTAACAGCCTGAAAAAGATGTCAAATATACTGTAGATTTACTTGGACATTTTAGCCTTTAATTTTAAAATCCTACATCAGAATGGTCCGATATTGACTGTGTGACACCATGGATATGTGATGTTTCTCTCAGACTTGGAATGAAGCTGGTTTAACAGGAGGATTCCGTTCTACAGTTGCCTGAAAAAGAGTAAAATATGGCTTTAACAGCCTGAAAAAGATGTCAAATATACTGTAGATTTACTTGGACATTTTAGCCTTTAATTTTAAAATCCTACATCAGAATGGTCCAATATTGACTGTGTGACACCATGGATATGTGATGTTTCTCTCAGACTTGGAATGAAGCTGGTTTAACAGGAGGATTCCGTTCTACAGTTGCCTGAAAAAGAGTAAAATATGGCTTTAACAGCCTGAAAAAGATGTCAAATATACTGTAGATTTACTTGGACATTTTAGCCTTTAATTTTAAAATCCTACATCAGAATGGTCCAATATTGACTGTGTGACACCATGGATATGTGATGTTTCTCTCAGACTTGGAATGAAGCTGGTTTAACAGGAGGATTCCGTTCTACAGTTGCCTGAAAAAGAGTAAAATATGGCTTTAACAGCCTGAAAAAGATGTCAAATATACTGTAGATTTACTTGGACATTTTAGCCTTTAATTTTAAAATCCTACATCAGAATGGTCCGATATTGACTGTGTGACACCATGGATATGTGATGTTTCTCTCAGACTTGGAATGAAGCTGGTTTAACAGGAGGATTCCGTTCTACAGTTGCCTGAAAAAGAGTAAAATATGGCTTTAACAGCCTGAAAAAGATGTCAAATATACTGTAGATTTACTTGGACATTTTAGCCTTTAATTTTAAAATCCTACATCAGAATGGTCCAATATTGACTGTGTGACACCATGGATATGTGATGTTTCTCTCAGACTTGGAATGAAGCTGGTTTAACAGGAGGATTCCGTTCTACAGTTGCCTGAAAAAGAGTAAAATATGGCTTTAACAGCCTGAAAAAGATGTCAAATATACTGTAGATTTACTTGGACATTTTAGCCTTTAATTTTAAAATCCTACATCAGAATGGTCCATATTGACTGTGTGACACCATGGATATGTGATGTTTCTCTCAGACTTGGAATGAAGCTGGTTTAACAGGAGGATTCCGTTCTACAGTTGCCTGAAAAAGAGTAAAATATGGCTTTAACAGCCTGAAAAAGATGTCAAATATACTGTAGATTTACTTGGACATTTTAGCCTTTAATTTTAAAATCCTACATCAGAATGGTCCGATATTGACTGTGTGACACCATGGATATGTGATGTTTCTCTCAGACTTGGAATGAAGCTGGTTTAACAGGAGGATTCCGTTCTACAGTTGCCTGAAAAAGAGTAAAATATGGCTTTAACAGCCTGAAAAAGATGTCAAATATACTGTAGATTTACTTGGACATTTTAGCCTTTAATTTTAAAATCCTACATCAGAATGGTCCAATATTGACTGTGTGACACCATGGATATGTGATGTTTCTCTCAGACTTGGAATGAAGCTGGTTTAACAGGAGGATTCCGTTCTACAGTTGCCTGAAAAAGAGTAAAATATGGCTTTAACAGCCTGAAAAAGATGTCAAATATACTGTAGATTTACTTGGACATTTTAGCCTTTAATTTTAAAATCCTACATCAGAATGGTCCGATATTGACTGTGTGACACCATGGATATGTGATGTTTCTCTCAGACTTGGAATGAAGCTGGTTTAACAGGAGGATTCCGTTCTACAGTTGCCTGAAAAAGAGTAAAATATGGCTTTAACAGCCTGAAAAAGATGTCAAATATACTGTAGATTTACTTGGACATTTTAGCCTTTAATTTTAAAATCCTACATCAGAATGGTCCGATATTGACTGTGTGACACCATGGATATGTGATGTTTCTCTCAGACTTGGAATGAAGCTGGTTTAACAGGAGGATTCCGTTCTACAGTTGCCTGAAAAAGAGTAAAATATGGCTTTAACAGCCTGAAAAAGATGTCAAATATACTGTAGATTTACTTGGACATTTTAGCCTTTAATTTTAAAATCCTACATCAGAATGGTCCGATATTGACTGTGTGACACCATGGATATGTGATGTTTCTCTCAGACTTGGAATGAAGCTGGTTTAACAGGAGGATTCCGTTCTACAGTTGCCTGAAAAAGAGTAAAATATGGCTTTAACAGCCTGAAAAAGATGTCAAATATACTGTAGATTTACTTGGACATTTTAGCCTTTAATTTTAAAAACCTACATCAGAATGGTCCAGAGTAGTTATGTAAGTACACCTTTGCACGTGCATGTGAAAAGGTGGGGGTTTAAATCCCCACTAAGTACACTTTGCCTGAAAAAGTGAAACTCGTGGATTTACGCGCATGCGCGTGATTCATTCGGGAGGGGTCAAAATAGCCCATGAGTGAGGGTGCGTGCGCAGTTTTGCCAATGGGGAGTGTGGGAAATTATACTCAGATATTGTGGTTATTCTAAGAAATTACACTCAGGTATTGTACACATGTTTAAATGCTGTGAATGAACTTATGCATAGATAAATGAATGAGGCCTGGGTCAGATACTGAGTGAGAGGGAGGATGGGAGAAGCTTGTCCAGTTGGTGAGTAGATAACGCACCAACTTTGAACATTCCTGTTCCGGGGGTAGAGTAATAAACCACATCTGGCAGGAAACCAAATAGGAGAACAAAAGGCCAAGAGATTACACTGATACATTAACAGTGGAAAATAGCATCCCCCCACATGAGATACACACACACACACACACACACACACACACACACACACATACACACACACCCACACACATATACACACCCCCACACACATATACACACCCCCACACCCACACACACACACACATATTCTGTGAAGCTGAGATAACATGTCGCATTCACCAGGCCAATAGAAACATTGTTGCCGTGACGATATGACCAGCCCAGTGTCGCTTTTAACCAATAAGGCTCCCTTAAGGAGGACCTTAAAAGGACTCGCGCATCTCTGTTTAAGCGCCTTTGATTTGGAAAACCTCTGAGCTAGTCATGTTTTCAATCAGGACCGTGCACGTATAACTGCCCGTAATGCATTGCTCTGTTTTTATTAATAAATCATTTTAATACATAATCAGGGCTAGAAGTGATTTCTTAGCTGATTGAGTCCCGACGGTTGGACCCTCC
Organism: Percina caprodes; assembly: GCA_013375575.1. Lineage (NCBI taxonomy): Eukaryota > Metazoa > Chordata > Actinopteri > Perciformes > Percidae > Percina > Percina caprodes. The sequence goes on along the minus strand of JABXJD010000327.1, from coordinate 622,363 downwards.
AAGTTGGATTCGCAACAAAATGGTAGCAGAGGATGGTTGTTGATTAGTAATTAAATTATAGGAATCCCACGGAATCAGGATTAATAGTTGTTGAACTACAAGTCCACATTCCACGGACTGTCCACATCTGAAGGAAATGGACAAAGAATCCATTCAGTGCAGACCTCAGGAAACCTGGTCACGAGAGCTCTCATAAAAAAGGTAAGCAGGACCTATTTAATTAAACTCAGCATATTGTATATAGTATTACCAAATTAAAGTGATCAGAAGTACTGAGAGTAAGTACAGAATGTGTAAAAATATAAAGTAAATTGATCTGTAATTAATTACTTGTGGACATTGAGCAATGCATTCCGGCTTTCTGTTGATGGATGAGAGAGGAGTGTGACTGAGAAAAAGCATCTGGGATGCGTAGATGATTCCATAATTTTGGAGCTACGCTGTGAGAGATTCGATAAACCTGCCAGTAGGACTGATCACCCACTGGCAGGGAAGGTCGCGCACGACAGCGAGCCAGTGTTCGTCATAGTATGATACCCATAAGGTAAAATAATTCATGAAAGTGTGTGAATGAGGTAAAAAGAGAAGAGAAAAGAAATACTAGTTGAAGAGAAAACAGGCCTAGAAGAAGAGTTGAATGAGGAATGAATGTTAAAAATACATCTGGGATGTATAGATGATTCCATAATTTTGGAGTTACGCTATGTGAGAGATCGATAAACTGCCAGTAGAGCTGATCACCCTGCTGCCGGGGAAGGTCGCGGCACGATAGCGGACCAGTGTTCATCATAGGGAGACTCGGTCCATAAGACCAGCCTCAGTGAAATGTGGAGAGTGATTGAGGGTAGGATTTAAGAGAAAAAGATTTGAAGTCGACAGTTAATTAATGTATTGTTTAAAATGTGTTGAGAGTCTGAATGAGTTAAAGGTGATTAGGTTTGATAGAATTTGTGCGGAGCGAGAGGTGCGCTAAACCTACTTACATAATTGTACATAATTGTGATTAGGGGAAGGCCGGGACGCTGCCGCTAAAACAAAGTTCACAAATTATAGCAGAGTTTGAATGAGGAACTGACGGATGAATCCTGATAATAAAAGGTTGTGAAGGTTAAAATAAAAATGAAATGAATTTCTTAGATGTAGAATTGGAAAGTCTGGAAAAGAATGACTGTGTGATTCCAAAGTGGCGTTGATAAATTGACCAAGCCTCTGGTCCCGTCTCTGGAATTGCCGTTGAAGGAAGAGATACGTAGGTTAAAATTACATGTAAAAATACTGTTGGTGGATCTCGTTATAAGTTCGATAGGGTGCTTTGTTGGTTTTAAAAATAGAGGGAATTTGGAGGAGAAAGCAGAGAAAAAGGAGGAGCAGAGACAGCGTGTAGAGAAAGAGCAGAGGGGAGGGGTGAAGGAATTTTAGAGGGAGTAAGAGAGAGGGGTTGTCTGATAAGAGTAAAGTTGAATAGAGGCAGGAAGAAGTGAAAGGGAGAGACAATGGCGACATTTTATGGAGGAAAGTTAGTACAGGCATTAGAAAAGAAAAGCAGCAAAGTGACAGGAAGAGGGGAAAGAAATTAATAACAGCATGGGAGAAGGCTGGTTGGATACCTGTGGAAGGAGTGTCAACTTTTCAACAGATACAACAAATAACTGACTATCAAAATCAATGTTTAAACCATGCAAAGCGAGCTGAAAAAGAAGAAGAAGGAGGCAGATTCCGCTTAACTAGGCCAAAACGAGTTGCCAGAAAAGAGGAAGAGGAGTGTCATGCCCTGGCCCTCCGCCTAGTGGCCACCATGTCAAGATCAACTGCACCTCTAATAACAGCAGAAGATACCCCATCCCAGGATAAAACTCAGAAAATAAATAGATTATACCCAGAATTGACAACTTCACAAACCACCCCACCTCCTCCATACAACCTTGGAGAAAACCATCACAAGACCAGACAAAGCACCAACCCATTCACCCACGACACAAGCTCCACTGATGGAAGCTGTGGTCAAGACCATCGTGTTGGATGTAGAAGAGGACCCCAGGTGCACCAGCTGGAGGAACGAGTGGCCCAGTTGGAGAGTGAAATGCAGTCACGACCCTGTGCTAAAGTGAATTCTGAGACAGAGACAGGAGGTGCATGGAGCCATCAGCAGGAGGGAGAAGGACCGCCCAGGTTTGTCTATCACCCCAGAAAGGCGGCCTCCATCACCAGACCAGAAATGGAGCAGCCACCCTTCAGCGAGAGTTTTGAAGAGATGAATCCCAGCCACTTTTACAGACCAAGCCCCTCAAACAGATCTCCCTCCCTGGACCATTTGAATCCTCTTTATTAAGTCCCCACATCCAGAAGGAAGGTTGACACATCTAGAGGGACGCACCTGCTTGATGGAACTGATTGGTACATTTGGAGGAAAATCAGGAACATTCAGCTTGATCCCTCACCTCCCTGAATCCTTCTATGACCTACTTTTCAGTCATAGACCTCGCTAATGCCTTTTCAGTGTGCCCCTCCATCCCAACTCCCAGCCCTTTTTGCCTTCACATTCAGGGGTCAACAGTACACCTACTCCAGGCTGCCACAAGGGTACCGCGACTCACCGGGACTCTTTAACAGGATACTCAAGACTCACCTCTTGAACTCATCCTACCACCGGAAGTGGTCCTCATTCAGTATGTGGATGACCTCCTCCTTGCTGCTACAACGGCCCTAGCCTGCCTCACCACCACCGAGACTCTCCTCCATTTCCTCAACACCAAAGGCTACAAAATTAAGAAAGAAAAGGTGCAGATAGCACGAAGACAGGTGGTGTTTTGGGCAGAGAAATATCAGCCGCAGGCCTGGGGGTCTCCACCAACCACAGGCACTCCATCCTCCGTCATCCAATGCCCCTCACTGTGTCAGAGATGCTGTCTTTCCTGGGTCTCACTGGTTATAGTCGTTCACACATCCCAGACTATACCAACAGGACCGCTCCGTTCCTACTGGCAGAAGCGGGCAACCGCAACCTCACAGCCCTCTGCCCTGGACAGCAGAAGCTGGAACAGCCTTCACCGACTCAAACAGGCCCTAGCTCAGGCAGCGGCCCTGATGGCACCTGACTATACCTCCCCATTCCATCTTGATGTTTCTGAACAGAACGGCTTCCTCAACGCCGTCCTGTATCAGAAAAAGGGGGAGAGAGACATGTACTGATGTACCATTCCTCAAGACTTGATGTAGTGGAAAAGGACAGACCACATGTGCCCGGTATGTAGCAGCATTGGCAAAGGCGATAGACAAAACCGCACACGTGGTTATGTGCCATCCACTTCAAATACATACAAGCCACGGAGTTTCAGCATTTTGGCTAGCAAAGAATTTTCTTACAGTGCAACACGTAAGTCCAAGATACAACAGACCTGCACTCAACCACACATTACATACGTCACCACAGAGCGCAACATGGCAGCAAACCTGGGACAGCAAGGCCAACCACATGACTGTATTGAACTAGCTGTCCAAGAGAGCAAGGTACGCAGCAGACCTCTCAAATGACCCACTACTAGACGCTGACATGTGGCTCTACACAGATGGATGCTGCTACAAACAGGAAGATGGGACCAACAGAGCCTCCTATGCAGTCGTACAACAAACAGCAGATGGGATCACAGAGAACTGGAATCAGGGATTCTGGAACAACGGCATCAGCACAAGTTGCAGAAGTAAAAGCACTCACAGCAGCACTAAAAATTGGAAAAGGACAATCAGTCAACATATATACGGACTCGGCATATGCCCACGCAGCAGCTCACATCGATGCCTGGGGAAAGACGAGATATACAACAGTGGCGGAACGCCGATCAGGCACCAGCAGGCCATAAAAGATTGCCGCCATCTCCCTCCCCAGACAAGTGGCCATCATGAAATGTAAAGGACACGACACAGTCAATTCAAGGGTGAGCGTTGAATGATGCTGCAGACCAAGCAGCAAAGAGAGCAGGAGGCTACACGCCCAAGATGATGATTGTGAGAGCAGAACCAATTCCACGCCTCACACCAGAAGATGCATAAGAAATTCAAGCGAAGGCGGAGCATACGAATGGAATGAATGGAAAAGAAAAGGGGCTAATGGAAGGTGAAGATGGGCTCTGGAGCCCATGACGGAAGATAGTGGCACCCACACAAACTCTGCCATATGTTTCCTGCCGGAGGCACACCGACCTACATGAAGGAAAGAGACAGACATTGATTAACATGACACAATTATGGTGGCACCCGCACATGGACAGCATGGTGACTGTTGTGCAGAGGTGAAGTGTGCGGGCCCACAACCCAAGAAGACCATTCACCACGCCAATGGGCTCTTTTCCGGTTCCAACAGCCTGTTTCAAGACATCAGTATAGATTATACAGATATGGAGCAGACAATGTAGTACAAGGAAAAGATATTTGCTAATGGTAGACAGATTTTCTAGGTGGGTAGAAGCTATCCCAACTAGACATGAAGATGGAAGACAGTAGTAAAATGGTTAAAAACTGAACTTATACACTACTTCTGCACGGCTCCAAGACGAATCAGATCAGATAATGGCACCCACTTTAATAACCAGATGTTGAGAGAAGTTGAGGCCACCTTGGGAATTGCACACTCATTCGGATCATGTACCATCCACAGTCCCAGGGACTGGTGGAAAGCCAACCAGACGTTGAAGGCTAAAATAGCCAAGGTCTGCCATGGGAGCAAGATGAAGTGGGTGGAGGTCTCTTCCCCTGGCACTCATGGCCATGAGAGTTACAGGGGAGAGACGCACCTCTCACCCCACAGATCTTGACTGGCAGACCAATGCCAGGTCCACCCAATGATGGAGGTCATATGCCATTTTTGGATGTAAACAGGTAGAAATGTCTGCCTATATGAATGAACTAACCTCTTTGGTCTCAGCCCTCTCTACCCAGGTGGAGAAAGCCTACAAGAAGCCAGCACCCACCCAGAACGAGAGGCAGACCATTAAGGTAGGAGACTGGGTCAGGGTTAAGGTCCACAAGAGGAAGTGGGCCAACCCAGGTGGACTAACTGCATTTGGGTGAAGGTGTTACTTCACACTCGGTCCAGGTCAAAGGTAAATCAGGCGCACCTTGGCACCACCTGACACATTGTGCCCCAGCAGATCCTCCAACCCGCACTTTAGCGGACACACAATTAGATCTAAAAATGCAGCGGCTACTTAAGCGCTGTTTAGAAGTCCAGACAGCCTCAGTCTGGACAGAGAGCACAAGCCTAAGAGAAATGGGGCTGGGAGAAGAGTAATAGTGTTAATTTGTGTTATGCTGGGAATAGGGTGGACTGATAATGTGGGAATAGAATCTCTAGAAAAAGCTCTGAACTCCCTCTAACCAATGATACTGAGATAATAGTCCTCAAATGACCTACTTAAAGGAGTCCCAACGAGACCCCAAATTGATCTAAAATTGTAGAGCCCAAATAGTCTTAAATTACACAAAGGGAGCCACTACCTCGCTCACATTCGATTTATGCTCAGTGGTTGATTGCGAGGGTTCAACTCATATAGAAGCTATGACGTGTATCTGTGCTACTCGCAAGGCCGCACAATGTGAGAGGACAGGGTGGCGAGAGATGTGATTGGTGTAGGATTGGTCAGACGTAGTGGAATATACAGGCCGCTTGGCAGCCGCCCAGGCCACCACAATATAGAACTTATGATTGGGAAAAAATTTGTCTGCAGAGGGATTTTAGTCCGACACAAAACCCCCTTACTTTATCCCTAGACAAGATTTATAAAAGCCCCACCAATCAAAAAAGAATTTGGATGATCCTAGGGGTGGAAGTCAGCGGGGCAGACCCACTGGGATTAATACAGATAAATATTATAAACCCACATACTATTAAGACCACCGCAAAACCAGAAGAGCAAGACCCAGCCCCCTTAACAAATAAAGACGTAATAGTACAAGACTTTTCTAAAATGAAACCCCAAGACATTTTGGAACTGACCACAGGGGCGGGTAACGACAACTATGGGTAAAATGGTTAGTGCAAAACGCCCAAGATCAAAATGGAGGGCTAGGCCTGTGCGCAGCCCACGGCTATGTACACTGAACCGCTCCCTTACCCAGAAAGTGATAAAATAGGTATCATTGTATGCTGAATCTAACTCAAGTAAAACCCCCAAATTGCACCACCTTATCAGTGTATCCATCAGGGATTGAGAAGCCAGGTATTTTACGGCCATAAAAGGAGAAGGAGCACGTTATCAGTGTTTTAATTTCACAAGCTCAGGACCAGGAGTCATTAGGCTAGGATCTATCCCAACAGAATGGTGCAATAGGACAGTAGCTGGTAATAAGGGTGGAGATGATTATATAGGAACGCCTCGAGATTAGGACTATTTTATTAGGAAGGCTAAAGTTATACGCCCAGATTAATTTGCCAGATAAGACCGTGGCCTGTGTGCCATGGTTAGACTAGCCATGCCTATCTCCATAGTTGGAAATCGTGTCAAAATAACGCCAACCATACCCCAGAGATCACTCAAAGGCGCGCCGTCACATTATGAAGAGGTCAACGTTTGCATTTGACCCTTCGCAGGCACCCCCACGTACATAGATGCTATAGGTGTGCCTCAGGCGTCCCAAAACGAGTACAAACTAGTAGACCAAATATCCGCTGGCTTTGAAAACATTCCCATTATTTCAGCAATCTTCCCAATTACTCCCAACAAGAACGTGGATAGGATTAATTTTGTACATTATAATGTTTTACGCTTGTCAAATGCCACTAGGGACGCTATAGACGGGTTGGCCGAGCAGATGGCCCTCTTCTCTTATGACTTTGCAGAATCGGATGGCGCTGGACATGGTGCTGGCTGAAAGGGGGCGTCTGTGCAATGTTTGAGAGATGTGCTGCACCGTACAACCAAATAACACCGCTCCGGACGGGAAAGTCACCAGGGCACTGAATCAACTGAAGGCTCTATCTAGGAGATGCATGAGGCATCAGGTGTTGATAACCCCTTTTCAGATTGGATGTCTAACATGTTTGGCAAATGGAAAGATTTGATGATGTCCTCATGGTTTCAATTGCTGTGTTTGTTGCCATTCTAGTAACCTGTGGATGTTGCTGTATCCCCTGCTTGCGTACTATGGCTGGTCGCCTAATTCCACTGCTCTCTCTAAGGAAAGCACCACCACCTTACTCACCAGAGGCCGGAACTTTTCCCTTGATATTGGACGGAGTGGGGGAGGAGAACTTTGATCCGGACATAGAAATGGAGTGGTGATGGGGTGGAGGAAAGCCGAAAACCAGACAGTTATGGGAAAATTTGAAAATTCAGGCACAGTCTGTAGTAACCTGTATAATGATTAGAAATGTCTGGGCAAATGCAAGAGGGAGAGCAGGGGAAATCAGGTGTCCAATTAGGGCAACATAGGAGTTATTTTCACACCTTGCAGGTGTGAAAAGGGGACATACATTTTTTACCATATTAAACTTTGCTGCACGTTTTTATACAAAAATGAATCTAAAGGTTTTTTACACAATTCCTTGTTTATAGTAGGATTCACACCTAGTAGGTGTGAAAAGGGGGAATTTGTGGAAATTATACTCAGATATTGTGGTTATTCTAAGAAATTACACTCAGGTATTGTACATGTTTAAATGCTGTAATGAACTTATGCATAGATAAATGAATGAGGCCTGGGTCAGATACTGAGTGAGAGGGAGGATGGGAGAGTTGTCCAGTTGGTGAGTAGATAACGCACCAACTTTGAACATTCCTGTTCCGGGGTAGAGTAATAAACCACATCTGGCAGGAAACCAAATAGGAGAAAAAGGCCAAGAGATTACACTGATACATTAACAGTGGAAAATAGCATCCCCACATGAGATACACACACACACACACACACACACACACACACACACACCCACACACATATACACACACCCACACACATATACACACCCCCACACCCACACACACACACACATATTCTGTGAAGCTGAGATAACATGTCGCATTCACCAGGCCAATAGAAACATTGTTGCTGTGACGATATGACCAGCCCAGTGTCGCTTAACCAATAAGGCTCCCTTAAGGAGGACTCTTGTGACTCGCGCATTCTGTTTAAGCGCTTGATTTGGAAAACCTCTGAGCTAGTCAGTTTCAATCAGGACTGCACGTATAACTGCCCGGAATGCATTGCTCTGTTTTTATTAATAAATCATTTTAATACATAATCAGGGCTAGAAGTGATTTCTTAGCTGATTGAGTCCCGACGGTTGGACCCTCCAAGTTGGATTCGCAACAGGAGGGGTTGAAATTAGCATAACCCCCTAAAAAGGTGGGGTTACACTCAAATTTCATGACGTATGATGGCGTCGGCTGTAGGACGGGCCTAAGGGATCCAATGGGTGTCAGATAGACCGGTGACACGGTGTTAATGGGTAGGGCTTAGCCTTTAAGTACCGACGGCGAGACCGGCCTCAACACTTCATTCTCAGTCGCCCTGCTGCGTAAGGTGCGTTAAGCTTCAGATTTGTGCTGCCTAGACATGGATACGTATGGATTTGATGCCGGAGAGAGCGCAGCCATTGGCGAAGGTATTACTGATCCTTCCGTTACATTTGATTTGAGTTATGCACCGTTGAAAAAGAAGAGAAGTCGGTCTGAGACTCTAGCTAAAAGCATAGCTGAATGTACGGCTAATTTCGGTTAGGGAGATAATGGATGTGTATTCTGTTGGCTATAGTAGCGGTTGTGTTACTTTAGCAGTGTGTGCTAGTGTAGATCCCGAGTTAGAGGCTGAGGCTAAGACAGAGTATAAGTTGAGTTTAAAAGATTGGCGTCTTTTTAGATCTGTAGCATGCCAGGATCTCAATAGTGCAGGTTTTCCTGAGATTATTTATGTAACACAGTGGGATAGTTACAAAGAAGGCAAAATCTTTCCGTGGAAGCAGATAGATACACCCGAGATCCTGAGGATTTTATTTTTCTCAGAGTGTGTGAGGAAAAAGAGAAATTTGTTGCTGTCAGAGGACGTGCGGAGTGGCGCTAAAGCCATATCCTGTATCTAGTCATGAATATGAAGAGTGGTTTAAAAGCGTCTTCTGCATACAGTGGTGCGATTGGGAGCTAATGAAGAAACACTTTGATGCTATTGACAGTCACATCAGAAGAGTTAGTATTAGGGCCGTATGAGAAGATTAAGAAAAGACTTATATTTGACGCCTGTGGTCATCAGTCCCATCCCCTGCCCCGAGAGCTTTATAGGCCTAAAATTGTCAGCCACAGAGACTAGGAAGACGGTGGGTGTAATTATGTGTTGATTAATTGTCAAAAATAGTTGTCTTTACTATGGGTATGTGTGTGTAATGAGCGACTAATGTTTATTATTATTCCAGAAGGGTTGGAGTTGTGCTACTCCGTACACCTCCCGGCGGGGAATTTGTTCCCCCTCTGACGCTCAGCGGATCTCCATCTTCATCATCATCATTATTATCATCATGTACAACCCTGAATATTTCCGGGCCCACTCACCCCCTGTGACGCTCCTCCACCCCTGCTCTTTGATCCGATCACTTCCGGCCCCCTACCTGCTGGGGACATATGCCCAGGCATATCACCCATAGTCTCTGACGACACACAGCTGGGCGGCGGCCTCGTATGGTCCGATATTGAGTGCGATTGTGGGGGTGACCACACCGATGGCAGGATTTCAACTCTGCTCATAGATGGTATTAAGACGGCATCTCTACACCTGTTGGGGATCGTGCTGTATCAGTACTGGGAGGAGGTGTGCTACGGCTGCCAGATCAATCATCCGAGCCAGAAACACCATGAGTGTTTAACCAGTATACCCGAATGGTTCTATGGCGAACACTTTGACCTGCTGATGAAAAGGCTATTGACCAATAAATTTGTGGATGTGGTGAGGCGATTCCTGAATTTGAAAAGCATCCATACCGACGACTCCAGAATCCGTGGAGTGGCTGAAACTGTGTTGTACAAGTTAAAAGCCGCTGAAGATGTTACAGTCAAAATCCGTGAGATGTATGATGCGATGGTAGGTGACGACGTTGTCAAAGTAGCGCAAATACGTGAAATTGGGGATTACTGGAGGGATTTGTACAAGAGAAGAAAGTCATTCTGAGACGTCCTGAAGAAAAAACAGCGGTGTAGCTATGGGGAATTGTTTGAGTTTGGTGTATAGTAAAATCAATGAGCGATATGTAATAATGAAATTGTCAAGCCTTTTAGACCAAGCCATAGCCAACAAGGTGGCTGATGATGCCATGTACCAATGTAACAGTGAGGTCAATCCAGCCGATGTGTGTAGACTTGAAAAAATGATGGAAAAAGTCCATGGTCTGAGGTGACTCAAATGATGCTAACATTGGTGAATACAAGGAAGTGTGTGGTGGAAACATTTTGTTCAGTCATAGCTAACCTCACACATAACTTTGAACAGATAAAAGTGCATCACCTTGTCACCCTATATGCTATGATTGTAGATACAATGAGTCTGTATGTAAGAGAAAAACAACGTGATAATATGTTACATGACTGGCAGAGATACATACCTACATAATCAGTAAAACGGATGTAAATGAGCTATCAAAAACGCTGTCTGTGATAGAATGTGTAACCATGACGTCATAACTTGTTGAAAATAAAAATGTATGACACAAAGCTAATGTCGTCAGTTGTCTCTAAAACGAATCATGGATGATGTTATGGAAAAGATATACTATGATCCTTCACATCCTGGAGGATTAGGAGGGGTGGATAAGTCATGCAGTCAAAGAGTGTACAGGTGTGACTCCAACAATGCCAGCGGTTCAAAAGTTTTTACAGCGTCAGGACACATATACTCTACATAAACCTGCGTTGAGAAATTTTCCAAGAAGCAGAGTAATTGTTAACGGCATCGACAAACAATTTGATCTGGTAGATATGAGTGAATATTCAGCGGAAAATGATAATATACGCTATCTGCTAACATGCATTGATGTGTTTTCTAAATACGCCTGGGTAAAGCCCCTTAAAAACAAAACTGGTGCAGTTGTCACAGCGGCATTTAAAGAAATACTGGGTGAAGGTCGAATACCTCAGAAACTTCAAACAGACGAGGGAAAGGAGTTTTATAATACTGCTTTTCGTAATATGCTGGAACAATATAAAATACACCATTTCTCTACGTCAAATGAGACAAAAGCAAGTGTGGTGGAGAGGTTCAATAGGACATTTAAAACGCGTATGTGGCGATTTTTAACATCCGTTAACTCACGACGGTATATCGAGGCAATTCCCGACCTGGTTACAGCTTACAACTCTTCATACCATAGGTCAATAAAAATGACCCGCGGCGGTAAATAAAGACAATGAGAAAACTGTCTTCATCAATCTGTACAAACTGACACCATCTGCTCCGACACCCTTTAAATTTCAAGTGGGAAATACGGTTAGGATCTCAAAACATCGCGGCTTATTTAGAAAAGGCTATGAACAAACATTCACAGATGAGTTTTTACAATAGTGAAACTTGTAAGTCGCACCCTCCTGTCTATAAACTAAAAGATATTAGTGGGGACGTGTTGACTGAACCTTTATGAGGCCGAGTTACAGCCGGTGATTATAGATGAGAATAAAAATTTAAAATAGAGAAAGTTATCACAAGAAAGAGGGAGGCGTAGACGTTTGGCTCTTGTCAAATGGGTGGGGTGGCCTGAGAAATTCAATTCATGGATTTCTGAAAAAGACATTATGGAAATCGAATAAAAAGGCTGTGCGCTGTGTAGGCTATTCATTTACACTCTGGCGGTGAAAGGCATCGGTGAGAATGAATAAGAATGGATTTTTTGTCACGCTTCCCAGTAATTCATCGTCGTCAGTATACCCAAATAACAAGATATGTCAATTCAGAACCAAGCTTGCTAAGCCCTTAATCCTGCGGCAGCCCTATGAAGTTGGGCTTATTGAAATCCAATATCCCAGAGTATGGAATAGCTTTTCAGCAGAGGACTCCGAAGTGGAAATTTTTGACCTAGCAACCGCTGACCGTCACTCTATAAAACTATCGACGGGCTGGTATGATTCCGTACAGAGCGTTATTAAAGAGTATAATGCAAAATGCATGGCTAACTCGGGCATAACCGCCGCACTAAGTTACAACCCCATAACTAATAAAGTGTTCTTCTCTGGAGGGTCGGATATCGTGTGTTGTTTAAAGGCCGATTAGCTGAAATACTTGGTTTTGTACGGACATGCCCTTCGAATACAACCCAACCTTATAAAGAAAAAGCTTAGTGGCGCACCACATCCCGCTGATATACACGGCCAGTATAACATTTTTGTTTATAGTGACATTGTCGATTATCAGCTGGTGGGAGACACCAGTGTGCCCCTTCTCAGATGTATAAATATTTCTGACGAGACCCGCGAATGCCCACTCTGAGTTACGACGTCCCACACTACACAGCTCTCTCACGCTCCACCATAAGTGACATACAGATTGAGCTCCGTGACGACCAGAGTGATCTCATACCGTTCTCATACGGTAAGGTTATAGTCAAACTGCATTTTAGACCGGTGAAACATTAAAATGATGCGTAAAGCATACAACGGAGATGGAGCCCACTATACGGCTTATTACATGAATCAGGCCGGAGGAGAACTACCTGCATTTATTGGATCAAGTACACAGTATGGCAACGGCCTAGGTGGTATATTTCGGAATTTATTTCGTATGGCCGTTCCACTTTTAAAAAAAGGGTTTAATCTGGCAAAACCGCACCTGAAAACAGCGGCCACTGGGTTTATTGGCGATGTTGTAACAAATGTAAGGAATTCTGTAGCTGGAAAACAACAACAGGGAAGCGGACTTGTAGTCTACACCCGCAGACCTCAAAAAAAAAACCCCTCAGGATGTGGACCAGCCGACCAGCATCTAAAAGACGTAAAACCCCTGGCAAAAAGGGTAAAGCGGTCAAAAGGAAGGCAGCGGTCAGAAGACGCAGAACACCAGCCAGACGCTCTCGGAGCTTCCCAAAAGACATTTTCTAGACTGGAATACATACCATAGTGTTTTTTCTTCTTCAAGGAAATTAAATAATGGCATTCATTCATAATCAGTCTGAAGAGTGTGTGAAGACAGAACTGGATCTATTTACGGTGCCGTACACACAGACATCTATTGAAAAATCATGTTTTACAGAGATACCCCCTGTGTCAGCACTGACAGATGCGGGCCCCATAGAGTTTTTCATATCTGCTTCTGGTGAAGACTATCTGGACCTTAACGACTCATACCTGTATTTGCGCGTAAGGATCACAAATCCTGATGGCACTCAGCTAGCCAATGCAGCCGATGTGGGATTTATAAATTATCCCGGATGTGCCCTCTTCTCCCAAGTAGACATAACACTGGGTGATAGACTGATTACACAGTCTTCAAATACATATCCATACAGGGGAATGATTGAATGTCTGCTAAACTATGGAAAGGATACCCTAGACAGCCAGTTTAGTACGGGATTGTTTTGTATTGATACCGGCGGAAAGATGGATGAATCATCTATTACCGGCGATAATCTTGGGCTGGTGGAGCGGAGTCAATACACAACTGAAAGCCGCATCGTTGAGTTGATAGCACCCATACATGCAGATTTGTTTTTTCAAGAGAAACTTATGCTAAATGGCGTTGATCTTTCTCTGAAATTTATCCGCACAAAAGACGACTTTGTGCTAATGACCCCCGGAAATGACCTATTCACTGTGAAAATAATGTCAGCGAGTCTTTTTGTAAAGAAGGTGACTGTTGCCCCCACAATACGCGTGGCCCATAGTAGAGCTTTACAACATGCTAACGCGAAATATGCCATTGACCGAGTCGTGTTAAAAACCTTTTCCATACCAGCTGGTACTCGGGTATGCAATCAGGAAAATCTATTCATGGGACAGATCCCTAAATTTGTGGTTATAGCCTTTGTAGATAATGAGGCCTACACAGGATCTTATGCCCGTAACCCATTTAATTTTGGGCATTTTAACACAGAGTTTATTACTCTACATGCTGATGGTCAGTCACATCCTGCGCGGTCCGCTCCAACCGCACTTTCAAAGAGGACAATACGCACGGGAATATTATCAACTCATTGAATCAACAGGCCGACATTTAAAGGATCGTAGTCTGGCAATATCGCGATCCGATTTTGGATCGGGCTACATTATTCTGTTTCAACTTGGAGCCTGATGGTGGGTGCTCTGGAAACCTGTCGCTGATTAAGACTGGGAATGTACGCTTGGAAGCTCGTTTCAGGAACCCTCCCTCGTACAGCAACATTAATCTGTTACTCGGTTTTTGATTCTATAGTCGAAATATCTAACCGTAGACAGGTGCTTCTAGATCACTACTAGCTATGAATACACTAGAACTCACAAGCGTGCTTGTAAAGAGAGTGGCTAGACACACAAATTTTCTAGGGTGGTAGCGTGTGACCAGCTCCCAAAAGCTGTTGTAATCAAGCTACCGGCGATGGTTGTGGTTAATACACATACTAGCGATATGCCTGGGGAACATTGGCTGGCCATATACATCACTGAGGACAAGCGCGGCTATTTCTTTGACAGTTTCGGAAATTCACCTAACAGTTTTCTCCAGCCGATAAACTCCTTCCTCTTAAAGAATTGCGTGGAGATCTCTCATTCTGACATCCAGGTGCAAAATAACTATTCTACAGTATGCGGCCAACATTGCGTATTCTTCTTGTGCAAAATTCAAAAAAACAAGTGTTTTAATAAAGTGTTGAACATGTATGGCACTAATCTGATATGTAACGATGATATGGTGTGTAATTTTGTCAAGAGGCTGAGGCCGGTGGTGTGTCACGTTCAGAAGTTTAAGTGTGTACAATGCTCATGTGCCTACTACAGATAAGATTCATGTGTATTGTGTCAATGAAAAATAAAAAGTCTAATGGGCTGCTTATTTTTTTTTAATCAAATATTTTTAATGAAAATTATGCATAAAAAATTAGGCTGGTTCAAAATAGCCAAAATTTGGTTTTAAAAAACTAAAACAAACATCAATTCGATACAATTCAACAGGAAAAATAGAAACTTGTTATAAAAAACATATTGAAAACACATTGTCACTGTTTTTACATTCAATAGCTGTCTCACAGGGATTTGCATAAAAGACAACAAATTTATCCCGCTCATGTGTCATTGCTACAATCATCTGGTAAAAGAAAATATTAAAAAATAAATTGAAATAGAATAAAAACAAATAGAAAATAGTATAAAATAGAAACTTGTTATAAAAAACATATTGAAAAACACATTGTCACTGTTTTACATTCAATAGCTGTCTCATAGGGATTTGCATAAAAGAAAACAAATTTATCCCGTTCATGTGTCATTGCTACAATCATCTGGTAAAAAGAAAATATTAAAAATAAATTGAAATAGAATAAATAGAAAATAGTATAAAATAGAAACTTGTTATAAAAAACATATTGAAAAACACATTGTCACTGTTTTTACATTCAATAGCTGTCTCATAGGGATTTGTATAAAAGAAAACAAATTTATCCCGTTCATGTGTCATTGCTACATTCATCTGGTAAAAGAAAATATTAAAAATAAATTGAAATAGAATAAAAACAAATAGGACACTCATTTATAAAACATACAGTAAATTGTGACCCTGATTCTGTACACTGTAATAAAATAATCAGAAACTAGCCCACCGTGACGTAGACGGTGATGAATAACTTAGTGTGCGGGGGATAAGACCGATGTTTGAATCACCACCAGGGTGAATTCTCTTGGACGTAGGAGTCCTTAAGGTGGTATTAGCTCTTGATGTTGGATCTGTTTTAAATGCAGCAATAGAGTGACGTACGGTTGTGTTTGGAATTACAGATAACGGGATGTTCAAGCTTGCAAGAGTTTTTAAAAACAAATTCCACCCGTAGGTCTTGACTGTCCTGAGATGTTGTTATATGACGTCACACTTTTCACCAGATCGTACAAATGGCTACCCGATACATTCTTATTGTTCACAATGATTTCACCTTGCTTTGTCCACGATATTTGCTTGTTATTACGAGCTAGTGAGGCCATAATAAACTCGGCATTTCTCTTATGACGTTTCGGTAGGTGTTTTAAAACTTCTGATATGACATCGTCTTCTGCATCATTGGCTTTTGGATCTTCCTTTGAATTATCCTCGGGTAGGGATAGCGTGATTACAGCTTTTTCTTGTTCACCCTGTTTTACCATAGCCAGATATCTCTGCAGAATACTGGAGTATCTCTTAGCTTTCTCATATACATCAACGTCCGCCTGTTTCAGAATTTCACCCATTGCCTGGTCCAATTCATTTTGGGCAGACTGTCTCACAGATACATTTGCTGTTTGTTGTTGTTGCAGTGAGAGTAGCTGTTGCTGCGGCACTAAAAACATTTTCTGTGTATGCTCCATCTCAACTACGGGTGAATAGACTGGCAATAAATGGTATTGCAGCCCCTAACAGAGGCAGGAGAAAACCTCCTGTCTGATTGATGAATTTCCTCTTTTTAGTATGGTTAACTTTTTTATCTGCCACTAGTCGGATTACTCTTTTCTTCTTCTTTAACAACTTGTACTGTTTGGTAGACAAGGGGATGTTACCTCTTAAAATATTAAGAGCTATTTCACACAGGGCATTAATAAAGTCTGAGTTGGCATTCTTGATAATGACCCTCGAACTCTAGGAGCGGCCTTGTGTAGGAGCTCCAGCTGTGTGAGGTTTCTCTGCATGCGTGAGGACATTATATTACCTGGCGTTTCTTTGGAACGTACACAACCTGTTGTGATGAGATCAAACCTGTTCTGAGTCTGAACATGTCCGGTGTCTTGGCTTTATAATCTATCAGAAGATAGCCGTATGTTGAACTAGTGGCGTCGTTAAACGCCTCAAGGAAAAATTTACTGTTACCAGGGTACATCTGTCTACCCAATAAGTTTATTTGATTTTTGTCTCGGGGGTTTTTAAATAGTATGATGTAATTAGTATTCAGGCTTATCGTGCGACTGCTTTTACCCTGAATAAAAAGATTCTGTACAAGATAGAGGCAGCTGAGATTCCGGTGATGGACATATTTTGTAAAAACATTTTGAACCTCAATATTACTGCTGGCGTCACCCATTAAATCATCTAGAATAAGTAAGTTATTTTTATGAATGGGGAGCAGTGCCTCGTCACAAAATGATTCAGGCAGACCGTTGACGAAATTTATATTTACAAATGTAAGTAGCTCATCGTATAAAGGCTGCCAGCACGAATATATATACACAATGTTGTCAATCTTGTGTGAAATAACAGTCGTTGCATTTCGGATTAAGTCTTTGACAAAGAACGATTTCCCACAGTTTGACGGCCCACTGATATCCGCGCTGAAAGGGTGTTGTAGTCTACCGTCGAATTCGGCATGATAAGGGTTATTAATAGCCATAAGGATGGGTTGTGTAGTCATGGAGAGCTCTGCGTTTGTTGTAAACAACTTGTAATTTTTTGCGCATTGAGACGTTTTTGAGATGAAACTGTTTTTTATCACGCGTGATGGTGTGTGCAGTTGTAACAAGATGCTTGTCGCTATGCTGATTGGCTACAAAGGATTTTACCAAACCTATTAATGACTCATGTGTGACCACGCTGGCATTTTTTGAATTGAGGGTAACCCCTTTGCATTTTACTTGGGTAGTTCCCTGTGCTGTTCGATAGGCATAGCATTTGGGACCTCCAGAAACAAACTCTGTTATAAAGTCCTCATCAGGATGGCCGCACATCTGAGCGGCGTTCAGTTCATCGGTGAGATCACCGAGATAAGGGCCTAGGGGAGGAACCCAATCTCCTGATTTACTTGTGAAAAGCACGCTATCTGTGTCACAATACAAAACGCGTTCCTGCAGTTTCTCCATGAGATTATATAGCTCTAGACGTGCATATGCAGTGGTCATCGATCCAATAAAAATATTCACGTCTTTAATTCTGGAAGCTTGACTGTTAGCCTCACGCCACTGGACTATCGCGACATCTGGGGAAATGAATGAAAACTGTCGTACATCAAAGCTGTCGCTGAACATCAGCTGTGTAAATCTGCATGGCTTTGTTATAAGCTCTGTAGTGGGCAGATTGCTTCGCATTGAAAAACGCCCCCAGAGAGAATTCAGCAGCAATTTATTTATGCTACGAACAGCCTGATTCCTTCTTTAGCATAATAATTCTCAATGTACTCTTTTTTCTCATCTTCCGTTTGGACATTACCGGGGTACCCTGACGCCTGCTGTTTCAGTTTAAGGAATGTTTTAACATACTCTTTAAAAAGACTATCGGATTTTTCCGGAAAGTGCCAGATCTCATCGATTTTAGCTATTTTATAGCCTTTTTCCACCGCCTTCTGCAGTTCAAATGAGACCCATGTCCCTGACAGCTGTCTCTCACGGTCACTGTGCCCACATTGTGTCGTCTGATTCTCCTCGTTGGCACAGGTTGCGCACAGAGGGAACATAAGCTTATCATGGCATCGGTAGGGCAACACTGGATGATAAAGTCCTCTGGGTGGATCTACCGTACACTTCACTAGCCCAAAATATTGTGATATATCATCAAAATCCCTATATATTATTTGCGGGTGGCCAATAGGATAATCGCACTTTGCCTGCACAGTAGGGTAGAGGCTTGTAAAGTCGTAATATCTGATTATTTCACCTTCTACGGCCTTGTGGTATAGTTTCATGGCATTTGTTCGACCACCAAATAGGGCATCGCGGGGGTTTAAACGGATAGTTTTGACATAGGTGGCCATGAATGCTTTGACGCCCGGATCAGATTCCACCTCCCTCCGCCATTCGCATTCCCACATTACAACAACTTTTAGACCATGTATGGACTTTAACGCAGCCAATCTGTCATTGAAATCCCTGCACAACTGACCATAGGGTAGTTTCAGAGTAGGATTGATTTCTGCCTGAGAATAGCATTTTACACAGCCGTGAAAGTAACATCCGCTAAACTCATATCCTGTGTGGGTAGTGGCGCAATATCCATCGATAGAATACGGTCCGAATGTCTTTTCACCTCGTTGAGGGCATGTTGGATGAGACCCCCTCTCTATGTGCTATATATCCCAACCATTGCATCGATACGTCAGAATGTGTCTTATTAGGATTTATGTAGGCTCCTTCGTAGGTCAGGGCCACACTGTCTCTGGGAATAAAGAGTGTTTTATAAACACCCATGCAGCTGGATGCTAGCGTTGTATACCCAAACGGATCTAGCGTTGTTGAGGTCATGAAGGCATCTCTGTAAACATTGCAAGCCTTAGCCAAAACATCCACATCATTAGAACAGTAGCGCTAGCTCTTTGACCATGTCAAAAGTGTCGTCTTTAACACTTTGATACCACTCCATAAATGACACCTTTGAAGCCTCGGTCATAGCATCAAAACCGTAGTAGGAAGGAGCGGGGTATGGACCTATGTAGTTTTCATTCTCCACGGTATTAAACATGTGAGGAAAATGGCCTTTTAACACATCAGTGAACCCCATAGCTGCAGGTGTTTTAGCTAACGCCATTGGGAGGAAGCTAAATGAATCAATCCACCGCTGTTTGTAATCGTTGTCAAACATTGAGATAGCGGGACCCCCTCATTATGAGCGTTGGACAGATATTTTGCATTACAAAATATTCCAACAATATGTAACTGTCGAACCCTGAGGCATTATGTGCTATAAAGGTTGCATTTCTATAGCGCGGTTTTCTGTAATGCTTAACAAATGCTGACACACAGTTTGGACCTGAGAAACAGTACTTGGAGCCGGTCATATCAATGCTACAGACATAGTTTGCGACGTGTCTATCATTCTGGTAACGTGTTTCAAAGTCGTAGTATATGTATTTTGCATCTGCAGGTGTTTTCTTGAGAGGCTGTATATAACATTCGTGTTTTTGGCCTATCATGTCTTCCCTGCAGTGTGTACATTTTAAGGCAATACAAACATGCTTTTTTCCTTTTTTCCATACTTGATAGGTCTTTCCGCAATCATCGCAGTATTTTGTCCTGTCACATGGGATAAAGCGATGTTTTGTATTCATTACCTTATGCTGCGCTAAACAATACTGGGATTTGCAAATGCGTTTACAATCACCGCATCGTACAGTATTACCGGGCTTGCGAAAACATGCTGTCTGACACACATTGCAGATTATGCTACAGGCATGTGAGAGATAATTTGTGTACGTGCCGTAGCAGGCATCACACACGTAGGGTGCCCCAAAAAATGCTGTTTTGTTTTTTATGAGGTAGTAATGTTCATCATGCAAATATAGCCACACGGTACGCTCATCTGCCTCATCATGGGTCTTAAAAAGCTGGGGTTTTTTAGATCCGACAGTTTGATGAAATATTACGATCTTAATTTTCAAATAGTTCTGAAACTTGGCCACGTCGGAAAATGCTACATAGTGTGAGTGTTCAAACCCCAATTCACTGTATAGCTGCTTTGCATAGTTGAGCCTGTCATTTTGAGACATGTTCTCATTAGCATAGTACGCAAGACATATCCCAAAGCAAAGACCATCGCCCCTATTCATAGGGCTGAATAATGGATTAATCTTACGTTGTATAATATCGTCATAACCCACGGACCCTAGTTTGCACCTAGCTCCCCCCGACATGCCTCGCGCCACTGTGACAACGAGCTCTAAAGAGTCATCTGTCAATGATGTGTCGTTACTCTGTAGAGCTTGGGCTATTTGCTCCAGGAAAGAGTCTATGTTGTAGTCATTGTGCGCATGTAACACTACCTGTATGTCATCAGCTAGCGCCGGCCCTCTTAACACCACATTCAGTGCGCTATCTCGGGTTGTGGACTGTAGGGCTGTGTCGATTAACCCCGTTAGGGTACTGTGAACTTGTGACGGTACGCTGTCGACGTCAGAAAGATCTATTCCACTCATTGTGATGTGTTGCCGGTATTCAGCGGCATTAAATTTCGGAATTTCTCGGACACTTATAGCGTTTGTTACACTACCAGCGCCTGTCTGCCCTGTGGTTGACTGTTGTAATGATGCAGTGCTTGTAGAGGGGGCTCTGTCCGAATTTAGAAATTGTCGGGAGGGGTTTTCCCTGCTTGTGCATGGCATCTGTATATCAGGCGTCGCAGAGTGCATTATGGGGGCCCTGTGTAGCAACGCTATGGTGGTGGTGGTGGTGGTGGTGATAGACGGTATGCTGTCTGGGTTTAAATAGGAGTGTGACGGCATTTGTCCAGGTATGCATACCTGTTTTGACATAAGCGAGCTATCATACACCGTAGATGACAGACTGTCTGAATTTAGCAATGCGTCTGCGGCCTCTTTTTCATATTCTGTCAGTTGTTTGTCACGCTTTTCCATAATTTCATCAAAATCACATTCGCTGTCTACAATGTATTCAAGACCGGCTAATTTGTAGCACCTTTCAAGAATTTTTGCACGTTCGTAGTCACTCTTTGGATCGTTTTCGAATTATGATAATAACTCGTCACAGCTGTCGGATCTTGTTAGATGCTTTGTTTTTTTTGTTTTTTTAAGAGGGGGATCCATTTTCTGATCAATTTAGTTTTTAGCCTTTCTGTTTACGTTTTCTGATTGTCGTAGCGTGTACAGAAGTCTGAACTGGCGCCAGTTTTGGTCGATAAGGGTTCCTACCAATTTCTCTAATGCTGCATTCTTGTCTAAGAGAATGTCTATTTTAGCATTCATGAGTTCGATTAGAGAAGCGGTGGGGATCTGTGTTTGATCAGAATCAACCGTTACATCATGTTCAAGAGGATTGTTCTGATCTACCTGTTGGATCCTACCACATGATAAATCCACATATATTTCATGCAATGGTATAGAGCTTAAATCAGCAGACGCACCAAGTTCGTTGAGGCCGTTGCCCTGTAGTGACGTCGGTGTTCGCTCAACAACCCCTTCTGAAGTGAGAGGACCTTGATCTGGTGTAGCTGGCACTATGGCCTCGACCCCGTCGTCATGCACATCTGGCGCACCACCCTCCACCTAGGATGTAAAACGAGAGGACGTGATAATCAAACACACACACACACACACACACACACACACACACACACACAAACACCTTATTTAAAAAGATAAATAAAAATAAATAAATAAATTATAATTATTTTAAAAATAAATAAAGCAATTAAAATTATTTTAAAAATATATAAATAAATTAATAGAATTCTAGAGAATAGAATATTAACACATTTTGTAATCAAAT
Source organism: Percina caprodes (assembly GCA_013375575.1). NCBI lineage: Eukaryota > Metazoa > Chordata > Actinopteri > Perciformes > Percidae > Percina > Percina caprodes. The sequence goes on along the minus strand of JABXJD010000327.1, from coordinate 600,053 downwards.
TTGACATAATAACAACGGCAAAAAATAAAATAAAAAAAGAAAAATAAAACCTACAATACGACCCTAGGCCTACAGGGGGAGGCATAGCTATGCCACCCCCTGTAGGCAATGGATGGTATAACAGCTATAATGCCCCTGTAGGCAATGGATGGTATAACAGCTATAATGCCCCCTGTAGGCCGTGGGTGGTATAACAGCTATAATGCCCCCTGTAGGCCATGGGTGGCATAACAGCTATAGTGCCACCTGTAGGCCGTGGGTGGTATAACAGCTATAGTGCCCCCTGTAGGCCATGGGGGGTATAACAGCTATAGTGCCCCCTGTAGGCCATGGGTGGTATAACAGCTATAGTGCCACCTGTAGGTGGTGGATGGTATAACAGCTATAATGCCCCCTGTAGGCCATGGGTGGTATAACAGCTATAATGCCCCCTGTAGGCCATGGAAAGTGGAAAAAATAAATAAATTAAAAATAAAAAAAAAGTGTTACACACCTCATCTGAATTTTGCAGGTCGTGCCCTCCTATGATGCTAGGGGTGGCCTCTTGGCTATGTGCGTTTACCACCCTTCGGAAATCACGGAGAGCTTGGCTCAGCTGATCAAATTCTGTCTCTGCTGTGTGTAATCCCTCTGTTGGTGTTTCCAGCTGGATGGGTCCTTGATTCTGCACACAGATGACAGAGAGATAGAGTGTTTTAACATACCTTATTTAAAGAAAAACTTCCCAAAATATATTAACCACATTCAACCAATGACCTCTGAGGACCTCTGTAGCCATGGGAAAAATTAAAAAATAAAGATCGTCATACCCCCTCATCTGACCCCTGTAGGTTCAGCCATCCTATGCTGGTATGCCTGGGTTCTGGCCGATGAGCGTTTAACCCGTCAGCCTCTTGTAATGTTCTGGCCGATGAGCGTTTAACCCGTCAGCCTCTTGTAATGTTCTGGCCGATGAGCGTTTAACCCGTCAGCCTCTTGTAATTCTTCGACCGCTTTTCGCATGTGGCACAGCCCAGTCACGGCCGTATCCGACCCATCTGATGGGTTATTATTCTACAAACAGATGAGAATGACATAATCACATAAGCTTTAAAAGTTGAAAACACACACACACACACACACACACACACACACACACATATATATATATATATATATATATATATATATATGTGTGTACACAGGGTCGTTACGGCTAGTCTAAAAGTAATTCCCATTAGCATTGGGAAAACACACAGACTAATAATTTGCTGACATTACTTTAACATTATTACTTTAACCCCATTAAAGTTTAAAAACCAGCCCACTACTACTGCAGCTGTAAGCTAGATAGCTAAAAACGCCATATCCCCACATTAGCGCCATCAGACGTTTTTAAATCGGCTTTAATACACCCACACACACACCCAGCATAGCTGTTTAATCACACATAAGCATAGTCAAACTTCAACATTCACTCGTCCTCATTTTCTACTTTTATATAAAACCATACCTGCTTTTATTCCCACTTAGATTTGACAACCTGCACACACACAGCTTCGCTCACGGGGAGTATTCACTTTCTCGCTGTTAGATTCTGTGGCATAGTAATATTATTAGCTCCTATAAAATGTACACATACTAGTGAACTTAACGCATTAAAGTTTAAAAGCAGGAGTGGTTAGGGGGGGTTTACATAATCATATGCCTTACCCTTAAGCGTCGCCGTCTCCCCCTACGGCTGTCATGCACGCAGACGTCTCCAACACACACACACCCGCACACATACACACACACACACCCACACACACACACACCCTAACCCTAGCTGCTTAATCATCCATTCTTAGCCCTCAAGCTTCATTATTATTCATTTACAATACTTTTTCTTCTTTTAAAAATTCCACTTCATTTAATTACAGCATATTTGGCGAAACTGCGCACGCACCCTCACTCATGGGCTATTTTGACCCCTCCCTAATGAATCACATGCGCACGCACCCTCACTCATGGGCTATTTTGACCCCTCCCCATTGGCAAAACTGCGCACGCACCCTCACTCATGGGCTATTTTGACCCCTCCCTAATGAATCACGCGCATGCGCGTCACATGCACGAGTTTCACGTGCACGCGCAAAAGTGTACTTATAGTGGGGGATTTCGACCCCCACCTTTTCACATGCACGCGCAAAGGTGTACTTACATAACTACTGTCCAGTATTAACTGTGTGACACCATGGATATGTGATGTTTCTCTCAGATTTGGAATGAAGCTGGTTTAACAGGAGGATTCCGTTCTACAGTTGCCTGAAAAAGAGTAAAATATGGCTTTAACAGCCTGAAAAGATGTCAAATATACTGTAGATTTACTTGGACATTTTAGCCTTTAATTTTAAAATCCTACATCAGAATGGTCCGATATTACTTGTGTGTCACCATGGATATGTGATGTCTCACCCAGACTTGGAATAAAGCTGGCTTAACAGGACGATTCTGTTTTACAGTTGCCTGAAAAAGAGTAAAATATGGCTTTAACAGCCTGAAAAAGATGTCAAATATACTGTAGATTTACTTGGACATTTTAGCCTTTAATTTTAAAATCCTACATCAGAATGGTCCGATATTGACTGTGTGACACCATGGATATGTGATGTTTCTCTCAGACTTGGAATGAAGCTGGTTTAACAGGAGGATTCCGTTCTACAGTTGCCTGAAAAAGAGTAAAATATGGCTTTAACAGCCTGAAAAAGATGTCAAATATACTGTAGATTTACTTGGACATTTTAGCCTTTAATTTTAAAAACCTACATCAGAATGGTCCGATATTGACTGTGTGACACCATGGATATGTGATGTTTCTCTCAGACTTGGAATGAAGCTGGTTTAACAGGAGGATTCCGTTCTACAGTTGCCTGAAAAAGAGTAAAATATGGCTTTAACAGCCTGAAAAAGATGTCAAATATACTGTAGATTTACTTGGACATTTTAGCCTTTAATTTTAAAATCCTACATCAGAATGGTCCGATATTACTGTGTGACACATGGATATGTGATGTTTCACCCAGACTTGGAATGAAGCTGGCTTAACAGGAGGATTCCGTTCTACAGTTGCCTGAAAAAGAGTAAAATATGGCTTTAACAGCCTGAAAAAGATGTCAAATATACTGTAGATTTACTTGGACATTTTAGCCTTTAATTTTAAAATCCTACATCAGAATGGTCCAATATTGACTGTGTGACACCATGGATATGTGATGTTTCTCTCAGACTTGGAATGAAGCTGGTTTAACAGGAGGATTCCGTTCTACAGTTGCCTGAAAAAGAGTAAAATATGGCTTTAACAGCCTGAAAAAGATGTCAAATATACTGTAGATTTACTTGGACATTTTAGCCTTTAATTTTAAAAACCTACATCAGAATGGTCCAATATTGACTGTGTGACACCATGGATATGTGATGTTTCTCTCAGACTTGGAATGAAGCTGGTTTAACAGGAGGATTCCGTTCTACAGTTGCCTGAAAAAGAGTAAAATATGGCTTTAACAGCCTGAAAAAGATGTCAAATATACTGTAGATTTACTTGGACATTTTAGCCTTTAATTTTAAAATCCTACATCAGAATGGTCCAATATTGACTGTGTGACACCATGGATATGTGATGTTTCTCTCAGACTTGGAATGAAGCTGGTTTAACAGGAGGATTCCGTTCTACAGTTGCCTGAAAAAGAGTAAAATATGGCTTTAACAGCCTGAAAAAGATGTCAAATATACTGTAGATTTACTTGGACATTTTAGCCTTTAATTTTAAAATCCTACATCAGAATGGTCCAATATTGACTGTGTGACACCATGGATATGTGATGTTTCTCTCAGACTTGGAATGAAGCTGGTTTAACAGGAGGATTCCGTTCTACAGTTGCCTGAAAAAGAGTAAAATATGGCTTTAACAGCCTGAAAAGATGTCAAATATACTGTAGATTTACTTGGACATTTTAGCCTTTAATTTTAAAATCCTACATCAGAATGGTCCGATATTGACTGTGTGACACCATGGATATGTGATGTTTCTCTCAGACTTGGAATGAAGCTGGTTTAACAGGAGGATTCCGTTCTACAGTTGCCTGAAAAAGAGTAAAATATGGCTTTAACAGCCTGAAAAAGATGTCAAATATACTGTAGATTTACTTGGACATTTTAGCCTTTAATTTTAAAATCCTACATCAGAATGGTCCGATATTACTGTGTGACACCATGGATATGTGATGTCTCTCTCAGACTTGGAATGAAGCTGGTTTAACAGGAGGATTCCGTTCTACAGTTGCCTGAAAAAGAGTAAAATATGGCTTTAACAGCCTGAAAAAGATGTCAAATATACTGTAGATTTACTTGGACATTTTAGCCTTTAATTTTAAAATCCTACATCAGAATGGTCCGATATTGACTGTGTGACACCATGGATATGTGATGTTTCTCTCAGACTTGGAATGAAGCTGGTTTAACAGGAGGATTCCGTTCTACAGTTGCCTGAAAAAGAGTAAAATATGGCTTTAACAGCCTGAAAAAGATGTCAAATATACTGTAGATACTTGGACTTTTAGCCTTTAATTTTAAAATTCTACATCAGAATGGTCCAATCAGAATGTGTGCAATGGATTACTGTGTGACACCATGGATATGTAATGTTTCTCTCAGACTTGGAATGAAGCTGGTTTAACAGGAGGATTCCGTTCTACAGTTGCCTGAAAATGTTAGGTTTGGAGGGACCCAAAACACAGAGACAAACGGTAGATCAGGAAAAAAGGGATTTTAATGACAAGATGCAAAAAGTCCAAGGGTGCGGAGACTGGTCGGAGGGATGGTGGATGGCAGCACGGAGGTATCTGGAGAGGCAGAGAACACACGGTGAGTAAAAGAACACGTGAAACAAGCTAGAGAGAGCAAGTGCAGAGTAGGATAACGATTCACTGGGAGCCAAGTTACCGCAAATGAGTGTGTAACAATCTGGCGCCGACGAGGTGGTTAGCCCGGGCTTAAGACTGGCAGGAGTTGATGAGGTGATGGAAGACAGCTGAGCGGGTGGTGAACAGGTGACAATGGCCACGCCCCGGAGAGTTCCCCCACAACCAGCCAGGAGACTCTGCCAACAGCTGGAGAGAAGGCCCACGGTTGGGGAAGGACAGCGGACCACAACAGTACCCCCTCAGCGGGCGCCTCCACGCGCCCGACCAGGCTGTCGGGATGGCTCCGATGAAAGTCAGTGACCAGTAGAGGATCCAGTATGAACCGCCGAGGAATCCACGACCGCTCCTCCGGCCCATAGCCCTCCCAGTCCACCAGATACTGTAGCCCCCTACCTCGCCGCCGGACGTCCAGGAGTCGACTGACAGTGTAGGCCGGGTGGTCGTCTATCAGCCGCACTGGCGGGGCGGATCCACCGGAGGACAGAGGGGCTGGAGGACACCGGCTTCAGTTGCGAAACATGGAAAGTGGGATGAATACGCATGGCAGCCGGCAGCTTCAGCCGGACCGCCGCAGGATTCACCACCGCCTCGACTTCAAAGGGGCCCAGGTAACGGGGGGAGAGCTTCCGTGTCTCGGCGTGCAGAGGAATGTTCCTGGAAGACAACCATACCTGTTGGCCCGGTTGGAACAGGGCGCCGGGACCCTATGCCTGTCCGCCCCCTCTTAGCCCGGTCAGCGGCCCGAAGAAGGACTCCCGGGCCTCCGTCCACACCCGGTGACAGCGGCGAAGATTGTCCTGGACGGAAGGCACGGACAGGTCCTTCTCCTGCGCCGAAACAGAGGGTTGGTAGCCCAGGGCTACCTCGAAGGAGAGACCCGTGGCGGACGTGACCAAGGCGTTGTGTGCATACTCAACCCAGGGCAGGTGGTCAGACCAGGTGGCGGGATTCTGGGCAGCCACACAGCGGAGAGACGCCTCTAGATCTTGGTTGGCCCTCTCCGTCTGACCATTAGACTGCGGATGGTAACCTGAGGACAGACTGACAGATGCACCCAGCGCAGTACAAAACTCCTTCCACACACGAGATATAAACTGTGGACCTCTATCAGAAACAATGTCCACAGGTATTCCATGGAGACGGAATACATGTTGGACCAAGAGGTCAGCCGTCTCACTGGCTGTGGGTAATTTAGGTAACGCTATATAGTGGACAGATTTAGAGAACCTATCCACCACCGTCAATATAGTGTCGTTACCTTTGGACTGGGGCAGGCCGGTGACAAAGTCCAACGCCACGTGGGACCAGGGACGGCTGGGGATCGGTAGAGGTAGCAGCAGGCCAGCAGGTTGTTGATGGGAAGCCTTACTCCTCGCACAGACGGAGCAGGCAGCCACGTAGGTACGAACATCGGCATCCATCGTGGGCCACCAGAAGTGTCGTTTCACCAGCGTTGCTGTCCGGTGCATCCGGGATGGCAGGAAAAGCGGGCGGTATGGATCCACTGAAGTACGTGGGACCGCACCGGTGCAGGCACGTAGAGACGGTCAGCCGGACCGCCACCGGGACCAGGATCCAGGGTCTGGGCCGCCCTGACCCGCGCCTCGATCTCCCAGCGAACCGCAGCGACGACACAGGAGGGAGGTAGCACTGTCTCGGGGTCGGCATCTTCCTCCGGGTTGTCATACTGCCGAGACAGTGCATCCGGCTTCACGTTTCGTGACCCCGGACGGTAGGTGAGCGTAAACTCGAATCTACTGAAAAACAAGGCCCACCTGGCTTGCCGGGACGACAACCTCTTGGTGGACTGAATATAAGCCAGGTTTTGTGGTCGGTCCACACTAAAACGGCTGATCCGCCCCCTCCAGATAATGGCGCCACTCCTCCAGCGCCACCTTCACCGCCAGAAGTTCCCGGTTGCCCACATCATAGTTCCTTTCCGCCGGGGACAATTTCCTCGAGAGGAGCACAAGGATGGAGCTTCTGGTCGGAGGAGCGTTGGGATAGGACCGCACCCACCCCGACGCAGAAGCATCCACCTCCACCACGAATTGGAGCGCACGATCTGGGTGTTTTAACACAGGAGGAAGTGAACAGAGATTTAAGTTGTTCCATTGCCCGGTCAGCGACCGGAGACCAGAAAAAAGGAACCTTAGGGGACGTGAGTCTAGTAAGGGGAGCCACCACCTGACTAAAATTGGCAATAAAGCGACGATAAAAATTGGCGAACCCCAGAAACCGTTGCAACTGCTTGCGGTTGGTGGGCGTGGGCCAGTCAGTAACCGCCTTAGTCTTAGCAGGATCCGCTGAAATCTGACCGTTCTCAATAATGAAACCCAAAACGGAACCGACTGGCGGTGGAATTCACACTTCTCGGCTTTGTGAAGAGTTTGTTCTCCAGTAACCGTTGGAGGACCTGACGTACATGGGACACATGGTCGGTTAATGAGGATGAAAACACCAGAATATCGTCGAGGTACACCACCACAAACCGGTTGAGGAAGTCCCTCAACACGTCGTTTACCAAGGTCTGGAACACTGCTGGGGCATTGGTCAGGCCAAAAGGCATCACCAGATATTCGAAATGACCTAACGGGGTATTGAAAGCTGTTTTCCACTCGTCCCCCTGACGAATGCGGACTAGGTGGTAGGCGTTGCGGAGGTCTAATTTCGAAAACACCGTCGCGCCCTGCAACGGCTCGAATGTAGCGTTCAGGAGGGGCAGGGGGTACGTGTTCTTCACAGTAATGTCATTAAGTCCGCGGAAATCGATACAGGGGCGCAGTGTTTTATCCTTCTTTTCCACGAAGAAAAACCCCGCCCCTAACGGAGACGAAGACGGGCGGATAACACCGGCAGCTAGAGAGTCACGAATGTATCGCTCCATAGCCTCCCTCTCCGGCCGTGACAGGTTGTACAGCCGACTCTTAGGGTAAGGGGAATCGGGCCGAATGTCAATGGCGCAATCATATGGTCTATGAGGAGGCAGGGTCATGGCATTGTCTTTACTAAAAACCTCAGCAAGGTCGAGATAATCGGCTGGCACTGAGGACAAATCGGAAGGTGGGTCCACAGATGCGGGGATGTTAACAATGGGTGGCACCGCCGAGCCCAGGCACTCTGCGTGACAGTGGTCACTCCAACCCCGAATGGCAGGCCGCTGCCAATCTATCAGGGATTATGCAGTGTTAACCAGGGAAGCGAGTATCAGGGGGTAGTAGACGCAGACATGATCTTGAATTGAATAGTTTCATGGTGATTTCCTGACAAAACTAAAGAAATGGGCACAGTTTGTTGTGTTACTCTGGCGAGTATAGCCGTTAACGGCCGTAACCGAATGGGGCTATCTATAGGCACGATGGGAATGCCAGCTTGGGAAGCAACCTCACAGTCAATAAAATTGTCCTCAGCGCCGGAATCAATCAGAGCGGAAAGGGGAAAGGAAAGAGTCTGGTATTGTAATGAGGCAGGTACTAATAACTGGGGTGCAGTGGGCTGAACGTCAACCTTAGGACTCGCTAACACGCCCACGTGCGTTAGCGAGTCGTGTCTTTGGCGGGCGGACAATTAGCGATCGATGGGAAGTATCGCTGCAATAGAACACTCACCGGCCCGCATGCGGCGTTGTCGTTCAGCAGGGAAAGACGGGCACGCCCCAACTGCATCGCCTCCTCCTCCTCCCTGGCGGTGTACCCGGGGTGATTGAGGGCAGCAGCGGGAAACAGGTGACCGGGACCCGACAATGTAGCCGTCCGGTCGGGGTGGAGTACAGCGACTCTTAACTCGTTTTCTCTCTCGCAACCGGTTGTCTATACGGATGGCAAGAGACACAAGTTCATTAAGGGTGGCAGGGTCATCCCGAACAGACAGTTCATCCTTGACCACGTCACACAAACCGTTAACGAAAGCCCCCCTTAGCGCCTCCTCGTTCCACTTAGAGTCCGCCGCCAGCGTCAGAAATCAACTGAGTAATCCGCTACTCCTCCCGTCCCCTGTCTGAGAGCAAGCAGCCGCCTCGACGCACTCCCCACATAGTCCGGGTGGTCGAAAACTGTTCTTAATTCAGAAGAAAAAGAGTCAAAAGTTATACCTGCGGGCAGGCGATTAGCACACACTGCCTCAGCCCACGCCAGGGCTCGTCCCCTGAGTAGTCCCAGAGCGTAGTGAACCTTAGCAGCTTCTGTAGCAAAAGACAACGGTCGTTGTCTGAAGATGAGACCGCACTGGAGCAGGAATCCGCGACATTTTCCCAAGTCGCCCGAGAACGGCTCCGGTGCGGAAATGGGAGGCTCACGGAGCGGTGCGGCGGCTGCCATTCCTGTGGGACCAGACGGAGAAACAGAAAGAGACGAGAGGGGGGGTGAAGGAACAACAGATAGCCTAGCGACCTGAGCCGTTAGTTGGGTAACCTGAGTGATTAGCTGTTGATTGTTCTCCAGGAGTGTATTGAGCAGCTGGTCATGACGTCCCAATAAAACTCCCTGAGACTGGATAGCCCGCTGTGTGTTGTCGTTGTCCGGAACCGATGGTATCCCTGTGGGGTCCATGTTGGCCAGATTGTTCTGTTAGGTTTGGAGGGACCCAAAACACAGAGACAAACGGTAGATCAGGAAAAAGGGATTTTAATGACAAGATGCAAAAAGTCCAAGGGTGCGGAGACTGGTCGGAGGGATGGTGGATGGCAGCACGGAGGTATCTGGAGAGGCAGAGAACACACGGTGAGTAAAAGAACACGTGAAACAAGCTAGAGAGAGCAAGTGCAGAGTAGGATAACGATTCACTGGGAGCCAAGTTACCGCAAATGAGTGTGTAACAATCTGGCGCCGGCGAGGTGGTTAGCCCGGGCTTAAGACTGGCAGGAGTTGATGAGGTGATGGAAGACAGCTGAGCGGGTGGTGAACAGGTGACAATGGCCACGCCCCCGGAGGGAGTTCCCCACAACCAGCCAGGGAGACTCTGCCAACAGCTGGAGAGAAGGCCCACGGTTGGGGGAAGGACAGCGGACCACAACACCTCATGCTTTGTCTTTTCTTGCTTCACAGAACTTTACATTACATCAGTCTATTTTTACCACTGGAAAATGCAATAAATCTTGTTTTTTTTCAAGAGTTTTAGGCCTACATACCATACTATCTCCTGAATTGATTCAGCTACAATGACGCACTTTCAATGATTAGCATGGCTATCACCTATGTAAGGATCACGAAAGCTACCAGAAGCTTACTAGGCGGAGTGGAGTCCATGTGGCGGGCTGCATGTGCAACTCACTTTAGTTACCCGACTGACCTGATGCATTGTAGTCACAGCTCATGCAGCCCAGATGCAGAGTGTTCACTTAAAAGAGCAGTCCAACAATTTGCTAAATGTGTGTATTCACTTTTTTGCTGGGAGTTAGATCAGACGATTGATACCATTCTACTGATTGATTCAAAATCCAAAGAGTAAAATATTTTTTTTACAGTTTTGTACAGGTTACACAAACAGGACAACACCAGTACTAGTTGCACATTGCCTTCTTCCATAGCTCTGCGGGGAGGGTCTGGCTAGTCCACATAGCATTCTGGGATGGGAGAAAAATTTTCTGTTTTATTGGCATTTCTTTAAACCAATCTCAATTGTCTTAGGCTGCGCTAAGCGCCGGACAGAGCCACAGTGCCGCTGAAAAATAGCCTTGGGAAGGAACTTGTTTTGGTGGAACATATGTAAGTTGTTTTAATTGTGAAACAGAAAACTCACATTGGACAGATAGTCTAGCTAGCTGTCTGCATTTACACTGCAAAGATCAGGAGCAGTTGAACATGATCCTCATACATTGACCAGAATTTAAAATTCCAACACAACGAAAGTGGAAGGTAACAGACATCCAGTCCAAAAAGAAGGCTATCAGGCGGAATTTCCAGCAGCACCTGAACAATCCCGGAAGTGGAACATCATGGATATAGACTACACCAAGACAGGACGCCATGCATTATGATGCATGCAATTTGTATTTGGATATTTGATCAGCATGAGGGAAAAATGCATGTTAATGCAAGGTGTAAATGCATACATCGGGATTGGAACACAATCAGATCAGCTAGCCCACATCTTGAGGTTAGGGTTAGGACACTTCCCTTGATACTGGGATGTGCCATGTTTATTGACAAGTTCACAAGCCCCACCTGACCAATACGGGAAAAATCAGGATAATGATATCACTAACTAATAGATGTAAATCCAAAGGCCTGTACATTGGATGTCAATATCCAGATACAAATTGCATATTAACACCAAGTATAAACGTTGCCTTAGGCAAAGCTAGATTTGATGTTTTTTGTTCCAGTCTTAGCTTTATGCTAAGCTAACTGGCCGTTCACATTTACTGTACAGACATAGAAGTATCAATCTTTCTTATCTTGGCACGAAAATTAAAAATATTAAACTGTTCCTTTTAGTGCATATTCATACACCATTAGTGAGTCTAAAAAATGCCAAGATACATTACATATAACCTTAAAATATTATTATTATGCTACTTTGAAGCATCATGCAGAACATACTGTAAGTGTATAGCAGCAGTCATCTCGGTCTACTACTCCACGAACAAGTCCGCACATTGGCATAAGAAAGGGCTCGTATCCTCAGGCCAAGGCTGTGTTTAAATTTGTAAAATAAATGCTGGGATGAGTTCTATTTTTGTTGTTTTATCCTGTCAGTCTTTGTGATTATTTGTATGGAGGAGCAATATGGTGGGACAATAATTTAGTTTTGAAATAGTGGCAACTTTAAAGTGAAAGTGAGATATTGGGCCACTGTCTTTATCATTATTCTGACCGAATATATTCCTACAGGAATAATAATTTAGTTAGTTAACTTGAAAAAGAGATATTGAGCCACCGCCTTTTGTCATTATTCTGCCCAAATATAGTCACGGTGGAACAATAATTTGGTTTTTAAATAGTGTATGTGCTAATTTCATGTCGTGTGGTGATGCAAATACAACCAAAGCATGAGTCATTTTCAGCTCTTTGTCATTAAAACCAGAACAGTAACAAGCTCCATGGCACGTGAAGTTGCTTGCTGAAAAATTCCCATCATCTCTGTAGTTCATCGGCACAGCCAAGGTGTTACATTGTGACAGGAAGCCTCATAGTACTACTGACACAATGTAAAATTGCAAAAGTTGCATCCAGCTTGTGCAGCAGGGGAAATTATTGAGTGGAGGAAGCATGTGCAAATGTCTGTGTGTGCAAGGCTGTTGGGATTTGAGCAGCATTCTGCTTTTCAGTTCGTCCTACAACGCCATGACCTTGGAACCCTGTGCACTGGTAGATTAAGTGGTGTTTGGGCACCTTAAGCCAGATCAAATAGAAGCTGAAAGTTCTCTCCCTCTTGCTCCCTGGCTGTGTGCAGAGCCAAGACCCGGTGGTGAGGCAGATGCAGCTCTATGGAGACTTGGACAGTACTTGTGCATTTCAAGAAGAGTTTATATATCTGTTCCTTTTATTGAAAATATTATGTGGATGTGGAAAGAAAATACATACTATATACTGCATACTAATTGGGGCCATTTGGTTTTCAGCTGCTTCTTAGATGTGAGGTTTTTGTTTGTCTGTGATTACATTTAAAGATGGAATATGGAAACTGTTCTGTTGCTTGAAGAAAAAATCCTAAATGAAATTTGTGTAGTTTTGAGTATATAACATTTTTGTTTTTAACTGCATTTTGTTATTATATTAGTGGTTGGCAAGTGTGGACTATGAAAAATGCTTGATAAAATTCCATGGACCTTTTTAATCAAGCATTTGAAATTTAAATTTCTCATGAAAAGAAATATTTTTCAGTAGCACTGCTACTATATGTTTTCTTCTATTTAGCATTCAGGCCATGACTAATGTATCTATAATCAAGATGACACTGATTGATCTAAGAGCCTTATTGCCCCAACCAAGCTCTAACTGGACTGAGAATCATTTTGGAATGAAATGAGTCAAATGGCATTTAAGATTATAGCTGGAATAGGATATATGGGTCTATCATAAAAGAGGCCGAGCCATGAGATTGAACCTAGATGGGCTCAAACTGGAAAATTGAAAATTGAACCACAGAGAGTGACTCTTCGCTCTTGGAAGTAGCTGACTTCGACAGCACCATTGCTCCACAGAAAGTTCAGCGACTTCCCAGTTTCACATCTGCCTCCAAAGTCATTTGCCAGTGGCAAAATCCGACATTTAAATGTTTGAGTTGCTTTTTTGTTCAATTGCATCCACTGACTGAACTCACAGAATGACGTTTCCAAAGACACTGACATTCACCAGATTGGCAGGAGGCATCTCATAATTCATGATGATTATCATTTATTGTATTTTAAGATAACTTGAACATACTCTCCAGCCCACATAGTATAAGACAGAAGTAGATTTAGGAAAGTAGGTCAAAATATAGACTGCAGTGTGTAAAATAGATGAAGATGATGATGAGATTTAGATCTTGGGCTCTTATTCTGAAGATGCAGATGTTTTATAAAAAGTCAAGATTTGGAAAAGTGAGTTTGAATAAGACAAACAAATACAAAAAAATGACTGAGGACTGAATTGCGGGGCTGTGATTGGTCTTTGCTTCTACATTTTCAAAAAAGAAAAACATGGAAATGTCAAATTTCTTCTAAACTATCAACCGAAATATCAATATTTTGTAGGTGAGAAACAGAGCATGCAGTTGCAAAGTCATGACATGAACAGCAGTCCAAATATATGTCTCACAGTGGAAACTAAGCTTGTGGTTTGTGGTCTGGCTTTTTCTATTGTAAAACCTCTCAACCTAAATCCAATAAAGACACTTTCAACACTTGGTCCCACATTGCTGTAGCACCTAAGGCACTGGGAGTAACATTTTATTTTCCATGGCCCAACACTGGTAGGGATTCAGATTCACAAAAGAGCACAGATAGATGAAAGTTAGTTGAAATTCATGAGAGAAATCTCCTGTGGTGCACTTCTGCTGTTCTCCCAAGATCTCAGTAAAGAGTGTGTTTTCCTCTGCTACGCTATAGTCCCTCCTCATAAGTCAAAAAAGCGTCCCAAAGTTTTGATCTAATGCTCATCAGTGCTTCCTACAGTGCAAGTCAAATTTTCTTGGGACTTTGCTTCCTGATTGTTCAGCAATGCCTACTGTTTCTATGATTGTTATGGGTCTGACTTTTCTCTACTGGGGAAAAATCTGTAGGTGTACATTAGTCACAGGTATGCTCCCTTAATGTGTAATGCAATTTCTCCAAAGTGATGCTATTAGCTGAAGGGGCTTTGGCAAAGAGAAAATATGCAGGTATCTTTGTTTATTCTTTTCAATCTGTTAAAACAAAAGCTGACATTAGTGTAGATGATGAAACAGACCTGTGTTTGGAGAATAGCTTTTTTTTTTTTCTTCAGTGGAGTCCCTCATCTAGCTTTGTGTTTTTGAGTTGGGGCTGCCTACATCAATCTTATTTCCAAAACAATCCTGTGCTCTTATGCAGGTGAGAAAGAATGATGACGGTTGCTACATTTGAGCTCAGCTGAAGAGTCCCTTTCCTCTTCACTGCCTCTGTTTTAGCAAAGATGTGAGTTAGCATTGCAGGCACACCTCTTGCAGCTGTGGAAGAGGGCGGTTTCACCCTCGCTCTACTCACTCATCTCTCTTATGTCTTTTTTCAGCCAACACTACCTCTTTTCTTCTGTCCTCGCCTCTCTCCCTGACATGCCTGGCTCATGTTCTCTGTGTTATGCACCAGTTCTATCTAAAGCGAGATGTCCCATTCACTCACCTTGGCATATATGATTTACACGCTTCCTGTGGTGCTCCAGGAAATTCATCTAGGTCCACATAAAAGTATGATTCCAGTTTATTACAACCTGGTTTTTAATTCCAGAATTTTTGTCTTTATGATAACATTATACTTAAAGGTTCTATTACAAAGATCCATCATACAGAAAGATCTGACTTCCTTTTTCAACTTTGACAAACTGTAGGCTGCTTACCACAGTTGTGTGTGCACACACTATCCCTGTGCCATTCCAGCTCTGCTCACTCTGTTTTACCTTTTAAATAAAGTGCAGTAATGTTGTCAAAATGTTTTGTTTACAACCTATCTCCATCCATCTTTGTCCGCTTATCCAGGGTTGGGTCGCGGGGGCGGCAGCTCCAGTAGGGAACCTCAAACTTCCCTTTCCTGAGCCACATTAACCAACTCCGACTGGGGGATCCAAGGCGTTCCCAGGCCAGGTTGGAGATAGAGTCATTCCACCTAGTTCTGGGTGTTCCGTGAGGCCTCCTCCCAACTGGACGTGTCTGGGGAAACCCATTTTGGCCGCTTGTACCCTGGATCTTGTTCTTTCGGTCATAACCCAGCCTTCATGACCATAGTTGAGGGTGGGAACGAACATTGACCGGTAGATGGCAAGCTTTGCCTTGACACAGCTCTCGCTTTGGTCATACAGAGATTGGATTTTCCCTAAGAAGGAACCCCCCTCAGCCTGTACTCCCACAGTACCTCCCACAGTATCTCCCGGGGATCTGGTCATACGCCTTCTCCAGATCCATAAAACACATGAAGGGCATACTATGTTCCACAACCCAGACGGAATCCGCATTGTTCCTCTTCAAACCGAGGTTCGACAATTGACCAAACCTTCCTTTCCAGCACCTTAGAGTAGACTTGACCAGGGAGGTTGAGAAGTGTGATTCGCCTGTAATTGGCACACACCCTCTGGTCCCCCTTTTTGAAGAGGGGAACCACCATCCCGGTCTGCCACTCCTTAGACACCGTCCCAGACTTCGACGCAATGTTGAAGAAGCGTGTCATCGAAGACGGCCCCTCCACACCCAGAGCTTTCAGCATTTCTGGACTGAACACTCGTCAATCCCTGGGGCTTTGCCACTGTGGAGTTGTTTGACTATATCAGAAATTTCCACCAGGGAAATTGACAACAATCCCACATTATCCTCCAGCTCTGCCTTTGACACAGAGAGCGTATTACTTGGATTTAGGACTTCCGCAAAGTACTCCTTCCACCGCTCTATTACCTCCTCAGTTGAGGTTAATAGTGTCCCATCCTTACTGTACATTGCTTGGATGGTTCCCCGCTTCTCTCTCCTGAGGTGACGGTTTTCCAGAAGCACCTTCGTGCCAACAGAAAGTCCTTCTCCATGTCTTCTCTAAATTTCTCCCACACCCGCTGCTTTGCCTCTTTCACGGCAGAGGCTGCAGCTCTTCGGTACCCTGCAACTGCTTCTTGAGTCCTTTGGGATAACATATCCTGGAAAGATTCCTTCAGTCGGACTACTTCCCTGACCGCCAGTATCTACCAATTTGTTCATGGGTTACCGGCCCTTGAGGCACCTAAGACCCTAAAACCACAGCTCCCCGCCGCAGCTTCTGCAATGGAAACTTTGAACATTGTCCACTCAGGTTCACTGCCCCCAGCTTCCACAGGGATGCACGAAAAGCTCCGCCGGAGGTGTGAGTTGAAAGTCTGTCAGACAGGGGCCTCCTCCAGATGTTCCCAGTTTACCTGCACTACCCGTTTGGGATTACCAGGTCTGTTCAGAGTATTCCCCCACCCCCTGACCCAACTCACCACCAGATGGTGATCTGTTGACAGCTCTGCCACGCTCTTCACCCGAGTGTCCAAAACATACGGCCTCAGATCAGATGATAGGATTATATAATTGACCTTCGGCCTAGGGTGCTCTGGTACCAAGTACACTTATGAACATCCCTAAGCTTGAACATCGTGTTTGTTATAGACAATCCATGGCTAGCACAGATGCCCAACAACAGACAACCACTCTAGTTTAGATCAGGGAGGCCGTTCCTCACAATCACGCCTCTCCATGTGTCTCCGTCATTGCCCATGTGCACGTTGAAGTCCCCCAACAGAAGTATGGAGTCCCCCACTGGAGCCCATGCAAGACTCAATTCAAGGTCTCCAAGAAGGCTGAATGCTCCAAGCTTTTGTTTGGTGCATATGCACAAACAACAGTCAGAGTTCTCCCCCCACAACCAACAGGCGTAGGTAGGCAACCCTGTCCTCCACCAGGGTGAACTTCATCGTAGCAGCGCTCAGCCGGGGCCTTGTGATATATATTATGGCTCTGTTTGATGTCATTGTTCAGTCCATTCCATAAGGTCACCCCACAAACTGAAACACATGCTTTTAACCGCAGTTTGCACAAGAAGTTGCTTGGACATGCATTGTTCTCTTAGATAATATCCCCTGTCTCTTTACTTAAACATTGCGTGTATGTTACATTATTTTTATTAACTTTAAACCTAAATTGTGGAGTTTGGAATGTAACAATGTCCATAAATTTCAGCAAATGTGAATTTAAAAACTCTATCCTGCATAGCAGAAAGGTCCCAGCACAAAATCAGAATCAGACAAGCTTTCACTCAGGGGACAGCCAGTCAGAGTTTATTGGCGCGTGGAACTTAACTCACTATCCAACAAGATATACGTCCTTTGGCTGTTTCAGCCGCTCCTAGCCAATTACCCTGCAGATCAATCAGCGGCTCAGGCTGTCTCCTCCTTCCATCCTCTGTGGCAGTTTGTTAGCCAGGCCTGCTGTTCAGTTACAGATGCTGTGGGGGTCAGGGCACCTCTCTGTTGTGGCTGGAAGACTGCAGTAATGTAAACCATGCTGGATGTGGGGGTTTATTTGTGGCCTGGTTTGGGGTTTGGAGTGAAGTGTGTGTGTGTGTGTGTTTGTGTGTGTGTGTGTGTGTGTGTGTGTGTGTGTGTGTGTGTGTGTGTGTGTTTGGTTTGAATAGGAAGGCAGCCAAGATTCTGTTGCAGATTGGAGAGTTGCATGATGTAGACAAACACACACAGATACACATGTTTCAGCATATTGTAAGTACGCATGGGTATTGATACATATGGTGTGTGTATCATACACACACCATATGTATCAATACCCATGTGTGTTTGTCTACATCAAGCATCTCTCAAATCTGCAACAGAATCTTGGCTGCCTTCCTATTCAAACCACTGTGTCCTTCTTGTGCTACATCCACAATAGAGCGTCCTATTGTGTATTCACACAGGGTTTGCTACATTGTACACATGATGCAAATGGTCTTTGCTCTTAAAACTGCATTGGAAATGTGTTGTATGTGTTTTCTCCCCCACTCCCTTTTTCTGTAGGCATAACAGCTCGCACAGGGCTTTTTGTTTCATTAGCCTATCACCGTGGTAGATCCATGGCTGTCATGCTGAGAGCCTTACTCTCTCCATTACGCTGTATAAGCCAGCAATAAGATTGAGCTGTGTGTTTTATCTCTGCACACATTAAGGCCTCAACCCATTGAAAATGTCTTGGAGAATTATTCTCTTAGGATTTGATTGAAACGGTCTTTTCATTTTTGGGAGGTGAATGAATTTTGTTGGCTCATCACTCCTGATTTGTACCACTGATTTTCGAAGGACGTCGCAGAGCAGATTGCCTTCCATGCTTGATGAGTTTTGCATTTGTTTTCATCTTCTCATCAGTGGGATGCTTCCTTAGGGAGTTCCTTTATTAACACACAGGGATGAAAAGGCCCAATAACTGCCTCAAAGGGAGTATGAATGGCCTGTTTTATTATATATACATGTTGCTCCCGCAAGCTATGTTTTGCCACTGAGAATCATGTCAACGCTCAACAGTGTACAACAAAACATATAGGAAATAACCATAAAATTAGTTGATGGTACTTTTACTGAAATAAAAGCTTGGGTCATACACTGTTTGGACTGTTTTGGAGGGTACATGCATATCATTACCGTATGATAGAAAAATCATGACACTTACTTTATGGTTTACAAACTTACTGTAATTCTCTGAATCACATTTTATTTATTTAAAGGTTTTGTAGGTTCAAACAAGGAAGAAAAATGCAATGTAGTAATAATAATGGAATAACATTTGTATACAAAGCATAGTCAACAGAATAGGCTGTGCTGAGTATGGAGAGGTGGTTGAAGTGATGCCTTCTTGTTCATAGCCAATATGGTAGACTTTCCAGGCAGGTTTAGTGTACCATTTTTTTTTATTTTTTTTTTTACAGAAAGACCTGTTCGGATCTCATGCCTCTCCCTGTTTTCCCCTGTCTGTGTAAAGGATTGTTATGGAACCCAGGGGATCCATTATGTGAGCGTGTGGGCTGCTACTAATAGCTCCTACTGGAAAGACTAGGTTACATTTTGAATGTTTACTGTTTGTCGTCCTGTAAGTGCATGTGACATTTGGTTTTCTGGGACTGTGAAACACATTGTGCAATGCTCTATGCAGTCGTTTTTTTGCTGAAGGTGTCAAGCATTTGATTGGCTCTGAAACCTTGAGTCGCGAAAGCTGAGAGAACTGTCTGGATGATTGCGCCACAAACATAAACACGTTCTTAGCGAGGTGTTGGTTTCCATCATCTTTTCTCGCACATTTTGTCTTCTTTCATCCTTGTCAAAGCTCACATTGCTCCTCCATCTGTGATTATTGAGGTGCAGGAGGGTGCAAGAGAACATTTTTATTTCCTCCTCAGACCACTGACAATACACCAATGGAGTTCAGCAAGTCAATTAGGACCATCGTCTTCCATTAGACGTCTGAAGTCTTTTTGGCAGATTGCCGAGAGCAAGGACCTAGAAAAGTCAGGAAGTCGATCATGTGTGTTCAACTCTTCTCAAACAAACACCAACAGCCTGCTGAACATCATGGCCTTGCTGGCATTTGATTTTTTATTTGGCAAGCTTGATTAATCCCAACACTACTATGCAATGCGACTCACATGGCCACCCCCCGCTGCAGGCTCTTATTGTTCCCCTAGGCCTGAAAATGTATAGCTAAGGAAAGCAGAGGTGGAGAAAGAGCAAGAGGAATGACACTGCTTGATGTACTGTATATATGAGTGATGCACAGAGACAAAACAATAAGACAGGAAAAAAGAATCCAGCGATACAGAGAAAGATTTGGATTACTGTGAATAGGGTACGGCTCCGCTGTGAGGAAGACTGATAAAAGATTGGGGCTGCTCCATGTCCCCTCAAGGCTCTGCTTCTATCTGAATATTCATTGAGCTGACACTGGCTTTTCTCGCCACCGTCTATAAAGGATGCCAGTTGGCTTTTACCTTGTGGCCACTAATAAGCCTCTTTGCCTAACATGCATACAAACGACTCTTCATGATACACAAACACACATTTCTGCACTTCCTTATAAACCGCAACTCTTGCTGCCTGTACAGTTTGCTCTCTGTACGTTTAGATTGCCGTGCATGAAGAAAAACACATTACTAGGTAATAGATTTTGCTTTATATCTCCAAGATTTGAAATTGAAACGTGGTGACTCTTTTATGCATGCACTAATTATATGTTACAAGGGGATCAAATTGTTTTAGGAGATCCTTTAGTTTAAAGAAAAAAATAGATTATTCTTCATTCAGCACATTTATATATTTTTTTCTGTGGTTATAATCCTGTATCATCAGTTTTACAGTAATAAAAGAACAAGACTAAAATTTGTTTTCTGGAAAATCTACAGATACACCATCTTGCAATGATCAGCCATGCTGAGTCTGTCTGTTTAAAGACAGTAGAGTTAACTGGTGGAAAAAGTTTTTGACACATGCTCGCTGAACACATGAATGGAGGAGTCATGCAAAATACAAGGCTGCTCTTATTTTTGTGTCTTTTATGTGGAGAGAAGACATTCCTCATTCAAGTAGGGCTGTATTCTAACTGCGGCAAACTACTCAAGTCTGTTTGCTTCTCCTAATCCAGGAACACGTACACACACACACTGGACCTCCGCTGAACAACTGCATCTGAGCCCTCAGATCAAAAAATCCTTTTCATTTTGTACTCCAGTTTGTTTGTTTGTTTGTAGAGGTGCATGTTTGTAAGGGAGAGAAAATAATTTCAGATTCCCTCCAAATACGTCATTTTAATTTATAACCACCCTCGAAATGTACAGCAATCTTAAATATTCAGGCATATGTCATTTGAGGCTCTTCTGGCAAGATGTAGAATTCAAGTGAGTGTGAATGAAATCACCATCCCTTTCCTAGATAGCCGTTTGCCAAAAAGACATACTTTTCTTTTTCTTAAATTATAAAAGATTAGGTTGAATCTATGGGGCCCTCTGGGCAGCACTTTAGCTATTTTAAAAGTCTGCCTACTTTACCTTCTGATTTAGTTGATATTTCGTAGTCTCTAACTCTGTCTCTTTGTTACAGGAGGGATAAATATGTGTGCTGGCTGCACTGGTGATTCATACAAAAGGAAAATAATTTGCCTTTGTGCAAAATGAACTTCAGTCATTATTTTCAAAGACCTTTGACATGCTCGACTCTAGTCTTTGAAATGGAGCAAAATGCTATACAATCAATTCCATCTCAAACCACATGCAAAAGGCCATTTCACTACACGCACAAAGTATTATGTATTCTATTTGTAATCACACAGCCAAGAACTAATTTACCACAGCATTTATTTCACCACAGCACAGAGCAAGGTAATAGGGCCTGAAACAGAATCCCAGGGTCATACATCAGACAGAGAAATAAAGAAAAGTGGGTGGGTAGGAGATGGTGGTGGAATTAGGTTTAAATCCTTCTTAAAAACCTCATTGTGTGTTTGTAGCTTACAGGAGAGATTGACTGATCAGCAGGGAAGTCTGAATCATTGATTTGATCGTGCTCTGCTTCTGCAGAGGCCAGGCTTTGTGGAAACTTAGATTGTGCTAGACAGAGCTCAGTGAACATGCTTAAATTGAGTGTGTAGAGAGAAGGACTTTGGTGTGGCTTAAATATTCATTTGCTGGTGGCACTAGCTCTGAAGTGAGGTTTTAGCTCAAAGCAGTGGATGTCTTGACATGCTACATGTCAAACCTCTGTGGTTTGGCCCCTTTCAGCTGAAACAAAGGTTGATTTTAATAAATCTTGCTTGCAAATCTTTACTTTTGAGTTGCAAAGCATTTATTGTTGTCCTGTTAAGAATGAGGAAGGCCTTTTTTTTAAAGATGGCCTGAAGCTTGGGGGTGTGTTAGCTGTAGTTGAGCATGTAATTGATTCTGTTTTTTTTCTCCCGTTGCTTTTGTACTGACGCACAAAATGAAGTACTTAATTTCTTGGACAGTGTTTTTCAGAAACGGTAGCTCGATAAAGCTCTGTCATATTGAACGGGGAAGCCATTAACCATAACAACCACACAAGTTGTTTCCACATTTGTTTAAAGTAGTTTCACAGAGTTGAGTTAGAGTAAAAAACAGCTATTCTCAGAGCTGAGCCATACGGATAAAATTTAATATTACAATATTTTTACCAAATACATCAATGTCAATATTGCAGCAAAACTGTAGGGTTGACTATTGGTGCTTTCACAAAATATTTACACAATGAGATTTTTGGTTATCATTAACAGCTAGACCAGTCTGGTAAGTTCAAAAAATTACATCACTTTACTGTAATGCAACCTTTAAAACCAGGAAAAGATAACACTTGTGTCATATTACCATTTTCAAAATTAAAGACGAGTCTCATAAATCGATATAATAGTATAGTATATTTGAGTATGTTGTAGGTAACCATTAAAGGACAATTCCAGCACAAAATTAACCTAGGGGTTAATAACATGTGTACAGAGTTGATTGTTCTCTGGGATTTGTTTTCATGCTATTGTATCATTCATGCTTTGTAAGTACAGACAGTTTGTTAAAAATATCGTTTATAAAGACATTACCTTTGGGTGTAAAGGCAGGCGCCATCTTGGAAAACCGTCATGACGCTGTGTTTGAGCTATGTTATGTATGGTTACTGGTTGCACGGCATTAGTCGTGTGCCTGGTCATGCCTGGTTTCCAAGATGACGCATGCCTGTTTACGCGAACAGTACTGTCTTTATAAACTTTTCAATAGTGCTGTCAGTTAATCGCATTATTAACCCTCTGAACCCGAGAGACTCGCCCACGAGCCTAAAAAGCACCTCTGATTCATAGTTCAATCATTAACCATCCATAACACATAGAAACTCGCCGAAAATTGTGGCTAAACGCTAACGAGTTAGTGGTTACGGAGGTCTTTTCCGGGTCCTTCTAGCCTCTACAGGTGATTTTCTATCCAGCCTGGAACTTCTGCCTTTTTTGGGGTTCGTTGAGCATTAAATCCATACCTTTACATCCAAGATTTATCCACTTTTTGTCCAAAATTCATCGCGTTTTCGCTCAATTCTGCCGCTAGCGCCGTCCGTCCTTTGTGTACGGAAGTCAAGGACTCCATATATGGGGTGCATGCCCATATATGGGAGACAACGTCACCCAAAGAGTATGGAAGGCCAAAAGGCTGTATGGAAGGCCAAACGGTGTATGGAAGGCCAATAGGAGAACTGTTTTAGACACACAATTGCTTGTGTAGCATTGCTGTGGGTGTAATATCAATAAATATGACATTATTATGTTGATTATTGGCATAAGTAAATGTCATGAGGGCAAAAGCGCCTTGACTTTCTTTGAAAAAATGCATGTATTTTGTCAACTGTATAAGTTATAATGATTATTTCTTCACAATGTGACTCCCAAGACATATGAGAAGTGTTTTAGAGAGTAAAATGGCTTAGGTTTTACTGATCTGTGTGTGATATCAATACATATCTGGAAGATTCATGTTCCGTTTTGTTTATTTATTTGTCTTTAAGGTCCTACAACCATTTTTAACATGCAGGTGAGCTCACTGCAGCCCAAATATTCTAATAACCCAGTTTGTCCTGAAAAAAATGATGTTCATATCTTGACTGTAGACAACAGGGTTGGTGTTTTACAAGCTTTTTTATAAAATAAATCCAGACGGACAATGAACTGTAAAAATGGCCTTAGGGCTAGGAGGGTTAACGGCGTAAACGCAACCCCATTTTAGCAGCATCATTTTTTGTTATCGTGAGATTAACGTTCTTTTTGGCCTGGCAAACTTTGTTGTTATTTTTCACATGCACGACACCACACGGATCTTGCTAGACCGGAAACAAGACAACGGGCACGCCGCACACACTTGTTTGGGCTTGCGAGCCGGTCAAAGAGTAATAACGTTACGTTTTGAGTGGATGGCGAGCGCGAGACGCCGAAATGGACGCCAATAAGATTCTGAATGGAAAGTTTACTTTTTAAAAATTTGCCAAATGGTTCTATTGACAAGACCAAAGTGATCTGTGTGTTTTGTTGTTGTGAACTAAACTATCACTGCAGCACGACATTTAGACTAGATAAAAATGTGCGATTATTTGCGAGTTAACTATGACATTAATGTGATTAATCGCAATTAAATATTTGTATTGTTTGACAGCACTACTTGTTGATAAACTGTCTGTACACTTACAAAGTTCTCAATGCTTCGGTTTACATGTAGGGATCCTCATTATGCTACCGTTGAAGTTTGGTGCTATTTTGAGCCTTGTTAGTGGTATAGAAATAGGATTTACCCTAAGCCCTGAAAGCTAGCGTTAGCAGCTAG
This sequence comes from Percina caprodes, assembly GCA_013375575.1. Lineage (NCBI taxonomy): Eukaryota > Metazoa > Chordata > Actinopteri > Perciformes > Percidae > Percina > Percina caprodes. The sequence continues at coordinate 575,624 of JABXJD010000327.1, read as the reverse complement.
CGACAGGTTTGCGGTAGGTTGGTTCAAGTTAGACATATTCAGTTAGCATGAAAACATATCCCAGAGAACAATCGACTCGGTACACATATGCTATTAACCCCTAGGTTCAATTTGCGCCAGAATTGTCCTTTTAAGTTACTACCGCCTATAGTGCAGTGCAAGCACATGATCCCTCATTGGCTTCCCAATCTTGTATCACAATCAGTTGAAATATGTAGCCAAGCCTCAAATACAGCTGCCAGCAACTGTGCCTATTATAAAGTTTTATTTGAAGGGTAAATCCATAACTTTCCACACAGTTTTGCCCTCTTCATAAACAAGGGCATTTGCAATGATGTTATGATCCACAGAAATGATGGCAGTTCTTGAGTTGGCAGTTGAGTTGTTAGAGTTTTGAAAATAAATAAGCCTCTGCTGCTTTACTCTGGAAAAATACATTGTTTGGTTGTTTTTTTAAATCAGTGAACGTAATGTTAAATGTTGTTGGCACAGCTTGTGTTTTATCAACACACCTCAAACTCTCTTTTGGGTGTTTTCTATGCAAATCGTGATTGGGATTGGGTTTTCATTTAATTAAATGTCAGAGGTATTTCATAAGATAGAGGCAACAGCTTGCCTTTTGGTTCAGATGTGTGAAGCTGAGTAATGATAGTATTTCCCTCCTATAAACTAACAGATGGCATTATAGGAGAGGCATTAGATACCAAGTCACAAAAGAGTTTACACGAGAGCAGGGCATGTCCACCAGTGAGTCTGTATTTGGTGCCAATGGTTTCTTTAAATGTTTGTAATGGAACAGGGCAAACTCCATCTCAATCACTTTCCCACCCTATCATTTTTTTTGCTTTGAGCAATCTGTGCGGCAACTTGCTCAGCATGATTCGCCTGCTCGCCAAAGAGCAACGTTTCATTACATTGGACTGGGATCTTTATTTGATCCTCCTCTTTTAGCACATTTCCCTATTATTTATTTATTTATATATATATATATATATATATATCCATTCTGATGTCTGATTAAAACTTTTACAGTAATGTGCCTACTGCCTACTACACCCCCCACCCCTAACACACACACTCCCTCTATCAGACACAAAAAGCCAATTTGAGAAAATTAAAAATCTTTTAAAAGGATGTAGTAATCTCACGCTTTTCCAACGGACATTTTTATGTAACTCAATTGATGCATGACTGCTTCCATTAACTTCTGATCCCTAAGTTGGTATAAATACTCTTTTCAATTTAGATAGTGGCGAGTAGTGAATGGGCCGTTGCGTTGCTGTGCATGTAGAGTACCAACCTTTGCCAGGCTTCTTGACGAATCATTCATGCTTTTATGATAAAGTCTGTGTTCACCCACTGCAGCTTTGCCGGCACATTTAAAGAACCAGCTGTCTAGAGATACACATCTCTTAATCTTTTATGGTGACAAAAGCCTGAAATTGCATATGTAAATCTTTTATAGCACAACTCTGTCCCACATATCACATTTCTTTATTCATTCTTAGTCATCTCAATCAATTTGCCTTCCCTTTTTTGTAAGCAAATGCCAGTTATTAATCTTTTCCATCATGCACTTCTTCCCTCACTTACCCAGCGTGAATGCAGTGCTGGAGAAACATTGCATTTTTGCCCTCAAACCCATTCCTCTGAGGCTCATAGCTTCTAAGTGTGTGCGAGAAAGTGAGAGCGAGAGATGGTGACACTCTAATGGGGTTTATCAAAGTCAACCTGAATGCTCTAACAGTCTGGGCCTGGACATCAAAGCCTAGTTTCCACTCCACTGCCAACTACTCTGGACATCCATCAAACACGGAGGCAGGGGTAAGCCTAAATTGACTAAATTGGAGGACGGAAATGTTTGCATAGTAAGGACAAATACTCTGATGAAGGTCTAATACCAGCGCGTTAATGTGACTGTGATAAAACCTGAAATTTCGAGAAGCTGGCTCAGAGGTTTTGCAAGAAGCTCCTTTGTATTTGAAACTGTGCGAAAAAAAAATGAAGGAGCCGTCATCCCCGTCTGTAAATTATGCTAGAATGCTGCAAGGTCTGCTCTAACATATTTTATGACATGCTATCGATTCAAGAGAAGATGAAAGGAAATGCTGTGTGATTTGATTTCTCATTCAGGGGTCTTAATTCCCTTGACACGCATTGAGAAACAGACGGTCCTTTTGATTGCAGTGAATCTGACCAGCAGGGTTATTCTCTCTGGGAGATCAGAGTGTTTCTCCCCATTTTTAATTAGACTTCAAAGGTTACATACAGAAATAAAAGCAGTATATATATATATATATATATATATATATATATATATATATATATATATATATATAGTACAGTATATATATATTCAACTTTTTGATTGATGTGGATGCACTTTAATCCATCATGAATCTGTGTGTGTTGTGCGTGTGTCCGTTTGGATGTAGCGTAATGTTTGCATACTTTTACTGTCAGTGATAAATGAAAGTGTATTTTTATAATAAATAAAATATTGACGTTCTACACAGTAAACCCATGTAAAGTGATGAAAATCCATTATGGGAATTGTACTTTACATTCTCCACTGGTCACAGAAACCGATATTTGCAAAAAGCTGATCATACTTCACTTTGAATTGCATTTACATATCATCTTCACCCATATGTTGCCACTCTTAAATGGTGCTCTTCAGGTTAGAACTGGGCATCATATAGAAATGGATTTTGGTATTATGCTGCAGCGCGGTACGATTACAGCCTCCCTTGTCGGGTGCATTTATGGCTGTAATATTATGAAAGGCGAGGTTACAGATGAGATAAAGGGAGCATATTGACTGTGTGCTTCAGTTTGTAGCCGAATGGAGCAGGAAAGTGCACAGTCTCTTATAAGAAGCAATTTAATCTGTTCTAATCAATTAAAATGGTTTCCTCAGAGTGCTTACAAATCAACTTAGTAATGCTATAGACACAGCAATAATGCCTTCATAATAAAAAGAAAATATAGTTAATTTACCTGTGTGCTCATGCACACAACATGCTCAAAATGCTAACTTGCTGATGTTATCATGTGTATGACGTGTTAACCATGTTCACCATCTTAGTTTAGCATGCTAACATTTTCTAATTAGTCCTAGATGCAAGGTCCATCTGACAGATGATGAGATATTTTACAGGATGAATGAAAACCTTATGGTTTTAAAATGTCAGAGGAATACCAAAATCACTGCTAGGGGCAATCCATCCACTAGTTGTTAATATATTTCAGTCTAAGCTAGACCAATAAATCATACGATATTTGCTTATTGTAGAAATAGTGGTATTGGTGTATGTTGTGATAGATAAAGAACAGAAAGGCCATTTAGAAACACCTTCACTGGTAAATAGTTTGTCCATCAAAGGCTTTGACAAAAAATATATTATGTATCTGGGTCACAATTATTTATTTATTTATTTATTTATTTATTTATTTATTTATTTTATTATCAATGAGAGCCATATCAAGATTTGTTTTATATGAATAAAAAACATATTATTGGCTGTACCACTAATAAATATCAACGTTGGCCCCCAAAATCCAGTATTGGTAGGGACAAACATGTTCACACTCATAAAATTCACATACCATTTTCTTCTACCAAAATGCAGCAGTGTAGATGCAGTGCAAGCTAACTGCAAAGGCCAATGCACCAGTGACACACATACACATGCACACACACCTTAACTGTATAGTTATTGATTGCTCCTCTCTATTTTGCTGAGACAGATGCTGTTTCTCCCAGGATGGTACTAGACCACTTGGCTGGTGGCCTTCCTCTCTCCCTTTCTTGCTAGATGGCTATCCTTCATCAGCAGCCACAGGCGCACACACACACACACACACACACACACACACACACACACACACACACATGCTCACCTCGAGTCATCACATCACTACTAATCAGCTGCCTCTCTTACTTGAATTTAGACAGCTTGCAGTCCTTCAGTTTTTTTCCTTATCTCTCTGCTTCTGTCAGCCTTTGTGCTGCCCATTCCCCATCACTTGCCTTTTCCATTTCTCGATAATGTTTAATAGCTTGTATTCTTTCACTTCCCTCCTTCTCTCCAGCCCCTGCCATTTCGCCACCATCTGCTGTTGCTTTATTCTCTTTCTACTCCAAAACCTTGTCTCACTTTCTTGACAGCAAGGACCAATTTTTCTTGCCTGTGTCAGTCTTTGTGTGTCAGCCTGTTATTCCTGCCATTTTGCAGTGGACAGGTTGTACCCTGCCTCTGTCTCTTAGCACCATCTTGGGCATCTCGCTCGAGGTTACCACTCACCCTTGGTTGATACTGTCTCTGTCATACTGGATTACTTACAAAACTGCTTCACTGTTTGTCTTCCTTTTTACTGCTTCATTATCAAACTTCAGTATAGCTAAGAGCACATAATTCCCGACACAACTGTTCTGTTGTTTTCCTGAATTAGGGATGCAACTCTGATTATTGTTTTGTATTAAGCAATTCATTGTTTAGGCTATAGAATGGCTTACCCTGCATGGTAGCTGGATTCTTGCAATATCATAAGATAATGCTAGAATCATGAGATCACCTGTCACATGAAAATCCATCTTGTCAGACTTCAAGTAATGTTTGTGTCCAAACTACCAGCTTACCAAACCAAATCAGCATCCAGTAAGGACCTTCTTGCACCTTTTGGCATGGTTTAGGTGTGTGTGTGGCGGCCGCAACTGTTAGTACAAAACAATGGCTGATGTGATAGACAGATGGTTCATCCGATCACCTGCCAGGTATTTTTTGAAAGTGCCTGTCCTTTTCCAAACAGTTTCCAATGACGGCTTCTCAGATGGTTTGGTAATAAAATGGCAGGAAATGGCGTTTTTTGTGCCCCCTAAAGACGCATCTACAATTCCCTTGTTTTATCCGACCATCAGTCTAAAATCCAAAGATATTCAGTATACACTGATATAAAACAGAGAAAAGTAGTAAATCTCCACTTTTAAGACTTTGGAACTAAACATTTTTTCAAATTTTTCCCACATGAATGACTTAAACAAGTGGTTATTAGATGTTTTGCTGTTTCATTTTCTAGTGATCAATTAATTGAATAATCCCCTCAACCTAACCTGTATACAGCATCTAAAGGAAGTGTGCAAATGTAAAAACATTGTGCACATTTGTGGCAAATATTTATACCATTATCCACCATTTTATAGTCATAAAAATACAATATATAATATTGAATATTGAATATTCCACTTACTCAGGACAATCCAGAGATATAATTTTTATTGAGACTACATTAACTTGACTATTTCATGTTGAAAATATATAAGTTGTGAATATTGTAGGGTAAACAATGTCCTAAGTAGCTCTGCACACACTGTATGTTTCAGACTCAAAATGTAGATTTTTGTTGGGTTATTGAACAGACAGCACACAGGCATGTTTCTAGCATCAGAGCTGTTTGGACTGGAGGAGTGGGTCAGGGTTAGAGTTGTATTACACTGCTTTTGAAGAAATTAGCAGTGGAAGAGCTTTGGGATGTAATCAAATGAATATTGAATGCTGTCCTTTTACACATTTTACAGTTAATGCAAGAAAGTTGTTTCAGACGTCACAGAAAAACTCCCAAAAAATGCAGCGTAAGTGAGATTTTAATTAAATCAAACATAATGCGCACGGCACCTTTTCTGTTGAACCACTCCGCATGGATACAATTCCTTATTAAAAAGACTCTGTTAAACTTAACCATTGATGCAGCAGTAAATTATGTTTTAGGCATCCCTCTTGTCCCCAGAAGGCTCCCTTGTTGTCTAACAAGTGAACTGTGACCTGTTGAGTAATTTGGTTGTGGGAACCACAGTTGGAACAGCTTAGCGAGCAGTAATCTCCTCATCTGGCACTATGTGCCGTGTCAAGCACAAGTGGGCTTTATTTCACTTATTCATTGGCATCCATCAAAAAGAGATGGAACTATTTTTAACTTTAGCACCTGTGAAATAATGCATGTGAGGAAAGGATAATGAATGATCATAGCAGGTGTCAGAAGTATTCTGGTTTAAAGCCTCAGGGCTGAGGAAAATTGGACAGATCTTGCTGTGTTTATTTATTCATGCACGAATCTGGCAGACATGTAGCAAAAGCTATGTTGCTGTACAGCTTCCCTGCTGCTTGGACCCCTTCAGCTAGTGCTATGAGCTTGTGCTTGGCTAGCTTCCTGTTGCCTTCTTATTGTGCTGGTGGCAGGCAAGAGTCCTACTGCCAAGTAGGTCTTATCCTTCCTTAAAGCTGCAAGTATTATTTAGAGAGAAAAAAAGCACTGTCACTGCTTATAAATGAGAACATTTTATCTCCTGAAACTTAAATTGCAGCTGAACTGTATTCTTTTTCTTGTTAAAGATCTATAAAATCTAATTATCTTTACAAATTATACACTTGTTAAGGAAAGCTGTACGTGTGTGTTCTCTTATTTTAAATAGTGACTGCTAACAAATTTGAATTTCCAATGACAATAAGAGGAAAATAAGCCTAATTTAAATATATTAATGTTGCCAAATGTTTAAGAAAGCCTAAGGAGGAAAAACACTTTAGTTGTGCTTTCCCATTAGCTTTTCTCAACTGGCAAATGGCTGCACTTTCTTTTTTTTCCTGTTGTATACCCTACACCTTGCAAACAAGCACACTCTGATGCACACCATGCACACCCGCAGTAAAACATGCACAGAGAGGAGAACCTGTCGCAGAAACTGCATCAGAATCTGCACTGAAAGAGAGCAGATTTTTGCAGATCTTAGTGTAAGTAATGATTAAATTGTGAGTCTCTCAGTGAAGGAGGTCATTAAAGTTTTTAACTTCACTGGCGAGAGGACCAGCGATGTGCTCCTCGCAGGCGAGGGATCTGGTTATTCATTTAATGGATACACACACGGATACACTGATATTTAGTAAATGTATATACTAAACATCTGTATGTATATAGCCACAGTGTAAGCTTACCATCTGCACAGTAAAATACACACAGATCCTCTACTAATGTCATGCAACAGTGCTTTCAAATGTGCCCTCATAAAGCTCAGGCAAACTCATAAACAAACACTAATATACAGTTGTTCATTTGCACTCTGTGCCATGCTCTGATGAAAATTTTATGAAGTGAAAGAGTACTCGTATCTTTGTCATGTCTTAATGTCTTGGTGGACTTTATTGGTCTGTGAGACAATAATGTACATCTGTTTATTCGAAGCGATGGGTATATTTGCCATATCAGGAAACTTGAGGTACTTCAGGCAAGTTATCACGCATCGTTTGGACAATTCTAAATGTACTTTTAAATGTAATTTCTATGCTTTGTGAAACCTTGTGCAGAACAAGCTGGTTCCACACATATTATTGTAGATCATTTTTAGCTTCCTTCTGGTTTTAACAAGAGCCTGTGATAGTGAATCATGTCCATTATGACTGTGATATGTGCATATACAGACCTGAAGGCAATGTAGAAGAGACTAAGTGGTTTTGGAGGTCATTTGAAAACCTTGTTGTACTCACCAGTTTTGATTCAGCTTTATTGATTGTCATCTTAATCATACATCTGACAGTGGGAAGTATGTGACTTAAATAAAAAAAGCCATTCTATTTGTTAGACACTGGATGGGAGTTGCAGACTAAGGTCCTGATCAGACAGAAAGCTTTTTAGCAGCCGTAGCGTACTGCTATTTGCTTTTTTACCATTGTCTAATCAGATGAATGAATTTGAATGCACAAGATGTTATTTCAGCGCATTTGTTATTTTTCTGAATAGCAATTTCATCATGGCTTGCAAGTCGGCCTTTTAACAGCCATTGCAGCATTGTGTATCACACTGACATTGTGACCCATAAAATTGTCTTTCTTGACATAGATGTCATATTACTAGCAAGGCAACACTCAACATCCCTGATGCAAAGTGATGCCAGGCATGTGTGTGGCATGTTGACATGATGCAAGTCTGGTGTCCTTGTTTCCGGCTTGTCATCACTCTCATGAGTCAATGACCTTAGACCGTCACGATGACAGCGACGCATTGAGACCACAGAGCCAGAAACTTCCGCTAAAACTGTTTATGTCAAACACATGAACTCCAGGATATAGGGCTTGGATGTTAAACAGTCCCCAATACAATGCTTGTGTTGGACACAAGGTTTGAGGGGTAGAAATGTTGACAGTGTGTAATACAATGGTTCAGTGACGGCCTGTTTGACACTTTCAACTCAAAAATGATGGCTGAAGGATGAAGGAGAGGAAGGCTTTCCTAACCCCTCTCTGTTCTGCACCATGGGATAGAAAGCACAAGCGGAAGAGTTTGACAGGACAGGAAGGAGAGAGGCTGGCGTGTTGACAGCTCCTTGCTTGCTCACTCACTCACTCACTCACTCACTCACTCACTCACTCACTCACTCACTCACTCACTCACTCACTCTCACATACACACACACACACACACACACACACACAAGGATGCATATTTACATAAACAGAAGAAGGGCTGATTCTAATACAAAAATCTACTCTGTCTAAAGCCTGTTGAAGGTTGGGTGTATGACTTTTTTCATCATAATTTGTTAAAAAGCATAGGTGCCCTGTCAACAAACTATCACCGTGGCAGGTTAACTATAAAGTTAGGTTTTAGGTTGCAAAGTGTTCCAGGAGCGCTTGGAATAGCATATTGTAGCAGGATAATCTTAAAAGTATACTGCAGGAGCTTATAGAGAGCAAATCTATCAAAAACTAAAAGTATGTAGAGCCCTTAGAGAAGATCTGTCAAAGATTACCTTTTTTCACATTGTTTTCCAGATTAAAATCAGCCAAATTTTTGATGGATGATGATAAATAAGTAGGTTGTGTTGTTTTATGGCTGATAGTGTTTTAAAATAAATCAAAAATGTGTAAAAAAAAAAACTAAAGAAAATACAGCTTACATACTAATAAAATATTTTCAATCGTTTTATACAATTGAGTTATCCTAATAGTATCTGCCTCCACAGTATAGGCTACAGTAAAACATCTGCAATCTTAATATATCTCCACAAACAGATGTCTCTATTGATAGCTGCAACAGTTTCTCTCCTTTTATCCATAAAAGAAGCAGATGTTTCAGGGAGGTGCCTGAGGGTTGAGTGCAGTGGTTGACAATAGAATTTAAAATAGATGGATACTGATGAAGATGTGGATATGAATAAGGTCGGAAAGAGACGCAGCAACAATTCAGTTATTAGACCTTTCCCCCTTTCTGTCACTCCTCTGAGTCCTCTTGAGTGGACAGGCTTGGAGTTGCTACATTTCATGGACATCCTAAGCGCTAGGGACACATATAGATTAGCCTTCAAGGGCAGTCTCACAATGAGCCCATTGGTACTGACTGATTATAGATTCTGCTTTAATTCTGCATCGACTAAGGATATCAGTGGAAGGGGACAGTGCCTCTGGATACTTCCTCAAGTCACAGTCAATATTACAGTGAATATTTCACCAAAAGGCAAATGCTAAATATGGTGCACCACAGAAACTTTGTTTTATATTCATAGTGGTAAAGTTTTATTGCTTGGAAATGCTCACTACTTTCATTCACAAAAGAAAAGTTAACGGAAGCTTTGCTCCTACAGGAAGAGAGCAACTTCCAGCAGGTCAGACTGGGCTTTCTGCATGAACAATCCTAACCACTTGAGGTGCCTATGCAGTGTTGACATACTACATAATGCCATCCACATTAAATAATATTTAGTAATATTTAATAATTCCCAGTGTCTCATACCGACAATGAAATATAAGCAGATTTAAAGATAATTGCCATCATTGCCCACTGCCTTATCCCGTAGCCTATTGTAAGTTAGCGAAAGTGCTCATACTATGCTCATGTTCAGGTTCATAATTGTATTAAGAGGTTATATCAGAATAGGTTTACAAGGTTTAATAAAAAAAGACATATTTTGTTGTACTGCACATTGCTGTATCTCCTCTTTTCACCTTGTTCTCTGTTTTAGCTACCAAGTGAGGCATCTCACTTCTATTCCATCTGTGTTGGGAGTTGCACATGCACAGTACTTAGGTCAGCCGTACTATCCAGTCAGAAGCAGAGTATGAGGGCATGCCATGCTAGCAGCTACGTAAGCGAGCATTATAACGTGTGCTACACGTGTTGTTAGGCAAGGCAGCTTTATTTGTGTAGATCGTTTCAACAGCAGGGCAGTTCAAAGTGCTTTACATAAAACATTAAAGAGCAGTTTAAAACTATTAAATTACAAACAGATAAAATACGAGAATAAAATTTACAGTGCAGTATAAAAAAATTACAATTATTTAAAGAAAGGCAACATCAAAAAGAAATGTCTGCAGCCTTGATTTAAAAGAACTGAGAATTGCGGCAGACTGGTTTTCTGGGAGTTTGTTCCAGATATGTGGAGCATAAAAACTGATCGCTGCTTTGGACGTGATTGTCCATCAGTGGTTACGGTGCGGTCTCTGGCAGCTCTCCAGTCTTTTTAGAAGGTCTTTCAGTGGCCTTCGCTGACTGAAATGATGAGCCTGTCACCAAAGATGTGTCCATATGGAGCATGTCAGAGCAATCATAAAAGCAATGACAGCATACAGGACGACAAAATGGAACATCTGGACGCTCAAAACCGAGGGTACCAATATATACACAAAAATACAGTTCTTTTACACATACAGACATCACACATACAGATACTGTACATACAGGCTCCTGCATGGACTCTACCTCCAGGACAAATTATGATCGACCACAACACCATGACAACCTCATATCTCAACCTCCTCTCAATGAAATTGGTCAGAATCGGCAGTGATCAGTCATGTGCTGGATGAGGCCGCACTGACATTTATTCTGTGACAATGAAGCAGCTCTCCTCAAAGCATGATGATGCTGAGACTGCAGGCGATGGTCATAGAGTGTGGGTGGGTTTTAATTCATAGTTTATCAGTCGCTCAATGTGCATGCTGATATTTGTTGCTGTGCCAACTGCAGGGGATGGAGGTATATTTATATGTGCAAACCTATTTGTGTCTTTACAAGAAAGTGGAGGAATTTACCATCATGTTTTGTTGTAATGAATAAATCTGAAGTCTTTTAAAGTTAGGGTGTTTATTTAATGGACCAATTTGACAATTTTTGAAATACACTTGTTCGCTTTCTTGTCTTTAAAGTGAATACAAAGCTACCGCCAGCAGCTTGGCTTAGCATAAAATTTGAAAATAGAGGGAAACACAAGCTTTTCTCTGTCGGATGTACCAAAAGATGTTCATTGTTGTGATACCCAACTCACATCTGCACTTGACTCACATTGGGTAGCGACAATGCCTTCGTCCAATCAGCTGCTGGTTTAAATGTTTTGGGAGATAGCAAAACGCCAAGAATACACCTGAACACACCTCCCTGTAAAACCACATTGCCAAATTGAAAAAACAACTGCGTCAGTCTTAAAATAGCAAAGACATCTGTGTTGGGCATTGCGCCGCACTGCGCTGGGTGCAAGATAGGGCCCTTAATGACTGTGTCAATGTTAGCTCAATTTGCTGCCTACCTGTCTAACTTTAATAAAAGAAATTACATGTAAGCGTATAATATAGATTAAATACACATTCACACCTTGTTGAAAGCCCCTGAAATTTGTATTTGTCATCTGTATGCATGCACTGGCTTTGAAGTCTTAGTACTATGTTATTGATTATTGGGTCCCAGTGCCATCAATAAGTACGATTGCAGTCCAAGATGAAAGCCGAGCAACCATTCTGTAAATGTACAGAAGTGCTGAGCTTTAAGACCTGGGTCGGTGTGTTGGAGGAATTGACAGATGCTCATTCTGACCTGCTCTGCTCCACTGTGACACCAGGTAACAAACACTTTACTCAGCTTTATTTTTTAACACACGGTTGCACAGAGTAGACCCTCTGTGTTTAATTTTTTCTTTGAGAAGCACCTTCTGGATTTTAATGTCCTCTTGGGGTGAAGCAACAACTAAGAATGTGTGTAAAATGTGGGACTTCTGTAGTTGCTGTTTCATTTCATAGTTTCTGTGTTACATGAATTGGCTCTCATTGGATATTTAGCACAGTATTTATCTCAAGTGAATTTATGATTGATGAATTCAAGCTTGAGTGCTTTGAACCTGCCTACAGTGGCATGTGATGCATAAAGCAAGATGAAACAAGAAAGGTTCCTTATCTTTTCTTGACAACATTCATTGACAAGTATTTTTATCAAACTGTCAATAATATTATGTCTATAACTGTCAATAATATAATGAATAAAATGCAAATAAACAAGGGGTTCAAATTATTGAAATACTTAAGGCGTGTGGATTTCCAAAGCCACTCCAATTTGATTCAGTGTTAAGGCATTTTAGCTGTTTCATTGTTCCCAAAATGTTGGCAAAATGAAGTCCAACACTCCTGTCACCCTCCATTACCCTCTAGTCTGCTCTGCTGGGAGTTGTTGGAATCAGTAAAAATTAAATTTGCAAGTGTAAATGCAGTTTTCAGTGTGCGGATGGAAATTTTATTTCTATTAGTATGTGACTAAAGTACCACCCTGCCCTTCTTCAGCCTCCCTCTCACTGTTGATTGTGTTCACTTATTTGGGTGTTAAAGCAATGGCTTAAAAATATGCTCCACTGCAAGTAAAGCACTCAGCCTGGTTATAATGTTTAACCTCTCTAGGTGATTACTTACCAGGCAATTATATGCAATTCCATACTTCATATGACGTTTTGGGAGAATTGACACAATCGCTGATGTACACAAAGTGAATTTTCAAACAAAAGCCAATTAAATGATTGTTCCAGTTGGTGTGAAGCCAGATTCAGCAGTTTGCTGCCAGACATTCTGTCGAGCAGTCTTTCCAAAAATAATTTGCCGACTGGCTTAAATATTTCCTGCCTGTTACGGCCTTAATGCACAATACGTATTTGTTGGCGAAATTTAGCAGGAAAAGTGTTTTGGAAATAGACTGCATGTCAGCAAGAGTAAGAGCAAGGCAGAGTAGCAGTCAATGGAACACAGAACAATGAGTACAGTATATGACTTTTATTATGAGCTTATGATTTTGTACGGAGGAAATGAATCCCATGAATCCAATTCTAACTGATCCAACCTACTTTTATTGTCATGAAGAAACAATTATGTAAACAAATCTGTACGTTAAAGAGGAAACTGATCCAGTTTAGTTTGATGAAATGCGGACTTAAATAACAAAAGGGTCCTATATGTGTGCCTATACAGCTGCTGTTTTCCAATACTGGTTGAAGAGACACTGGCCCTGCATGGATTATTCTGGGCTCAGTGGAGAGAGACTCAGTCAGACCTAACACAGGTAGCCCCCCACACAGAATATTTCCATTCTGATTCAGCCAATTTAACACCTGGTGCATCCCAAAAGACAGGGGTTAAAGTAATGAAGACAGGAAATCTAAGCTTGTGGGTTTGTGCATATCAGGGTCTAGCAGCTTCACTTCATCTTTCCCTATGACATGTTGGCCCGGTTACCTGCAATGTTTCTGTGGTCAGAGAAGCCAGTGTTGGTGCGTTAAAACAAGGTGCATCTCCTTGGTGACAACTGACAGCAGCGCCTTGCTGACGTGTGTATAAGGTGGGGTGGTTATTAGTTGTGAGCCATCAGAGGTGCTGCTGAGGAAAAAAATGTCTCTAAGAACTCAGTGAGACTTGATATTTTGAGCATGTAGGACTCGTGAACTGAACTAGAAACTGTTTCCAACCAGGCTGCAAGCTACACACAAGATGATAGCCTGATTTTGGTAAAGCTGCTATAATCAATATTTTACAATTGTTCACAACCAAGCATATGTATGGGGGTTGTTTGTAGCGATGAGCTCACATATTTTGCAGTTCTACGAAGCGTTTTATCTCTAGTTTTCACTTCCCAGGCTACAACTTTAGCAGATTAGCAGTCAAATTGGTCTGAAGGCATCGTTCTTAGTCACGGTCGTTAGCAAAAACCTCTAAAATCTTTCTCCATGCTCCCTGCCATGCACCATACGGCAGACAGACAAAGTTAGAGAATAGCTGCTAAAGAGTGCATAGAGATATTAATAGAGCTAAAAGAGTACGAAACAAAATGTTGCAAGTCTTTAAGCAGAGCAAGGGGGCCTCTAAATTATGTTTAAAAAATATCTGGAAAGTTTATTTTTTCAAAAATTAAAATATGTCTGAAAATATACATTAAAAGGAATCTAACATACTAATAGCAAAGATAAATTGGCCTATTTGTGAAAAAAAGTTGAAGACCCTAATCTTAAAAAGTATTAAATTAATTAGGTCAGGGGTCTCATGATAAACAGATTTTTTTTTTTTAATATTTAAAATGAATGCAGTAGAGACCAAGATATCTGCCTGCCTGGTCAACATCCACATATTTGTGGTGACATGGGATTATTTACTCCGGCTTGATAAAGCTCTTTTTACAGCCTCTGATGGCATTAGTTGTTTTGTCAGACTGAAGAGTACTCCCTATGACTAGTAGGCTCGGAATCGGTGCCCCCGTTTTCACCTGGCATTAACATTTGTCCTGAGTGATCAGATCCCTGATCACATTCGGAGACACACCTAGAGCTCTCCACTTGCGATCGGATCACTCAGATCGCATTTTAATACGAGGTCAGAACAGGCCCACTGAAGTGCACCCTTTTAAATGATACAATTAACTGTGAAATTTAAATGGAAATGGAAAAATTCCTATGTGTATTGAGTGAAATTTGCTGCTGCTGGTCTCAGTAATTACTTTTAGAATACTCATTAATTTATTCACCACTGGTGAAATATAATAATGTGCCACTCTATAAATGCCTTACTTGTGTACTGAAGTAGTAAACTGCACTCCATACCGCCCAGCCTTGTTTTCCAGAAATAGACGTTAGAAGCAGCCGTCGTAGTAGCTTCATGTGCTTTAGGGATTATGTTCTCAAAGGGAACATGAATGTTGGAAATGTATCTAGCATAGCTGACAGTTGTGATTGTTACCCGAACTGTAGGTTTTACAGCTTGCTCTGCCTTTGGAGCTCTTGTTGTGCTACACAGCTGCACTGGTGGTGTCTTATTCTTAATGCAACTGTAAATCCTCTTAGAGTTCTTTTCAACAATTTGTCAGTAACTTTAGTGATGGAAGAGTGAAAGAAAGCGTGGAGCCCTGAGGCCAAAGTCTCAATCTGCATCTTTCTCCCTGTTTCTTAATTTCTCTCTCTCATAAGCTTTGCCTCTGTCAGTCTTTACCACATATGTAAATGTTACTCCGCACACCCCCTTTATTTTCCTCTGCTCACGGATTCAGTCTATTTTAATTCTAATATTACACACAATTTCACCTTAAAATCACATTATTTGGAATCTTAAACCATGTTACCATAACTGTTCCTGCGCTAACTTGGCTAACAATTTGTTCTGCATTCCTCCCTTAAATCCAATTGTGTTTGTAAAGGCCAATAGCTATTGTATATGGCTGCAGTTTATCACTCCACTGGGTCAAATTGTAGCCTGTGGTTGGCATAGAAAAGTCTGTGAGCCACTGATTCCCCCCTGGGCCCTATGGAACAGATGCAGAGCGGCAGTGAAAATTGAAACAGGACTCTGCTACCTCTCATAATTCCATGACAGCGAAATGAAACACTATCTCAAGAAAGCAATCAGACTCTCAAATTACCTTTCTTGGGGGTGCATTGTTTGCAGATCAGCAAAACTGTCCTTGCTCTTTCCCGTTATGTCATTGTATATCTCTGTCTTTCTCTCTCTCTCTCTCTCTCACTCTCTCTCGCTCCCTCCCTCAACCTCTCTCTTTCTCTCTCTGATACTCTGTGTGCAGTAATGATTGACAGAGTGGCGATGTTGTGTTGATTTATTGCATGGTTGCCCAAATGGAACGTGGATGGAATGTGTCTGTCATTGGGGCGTCACGTAGATAAAAACACCGGTGATGCCTAGGGACAACTAACTGCTCCATCATGAATGGGTTCCCGCCTGAGCCATCAGTGCATCTAACACACACACACACACACACACACACACACACACACACACACACACACACACACGAGTTTGTACAGATACACAATCAAATGCACGAGCACTAAAAACAAAGCGTGTTCTCTGCATTGACAAAGCTGCACAGTCATTCAACAGTCAAATTGGCTTGCAATCAGATGTAGTTGCTTATACATTGTGCCAGAGGTCTAGTGGTGTGTATATGCAGATATATATGATTATACATAATGTATGGCATTAAAACAGTATTTCACTGATTTAGTACTACACTCCAACAATGTTGTCGGGTTCACAATGGACAGTTTAAAAATAAGTGTTGAAATTGATGCTGCAGAACCAGAGCTATTGTCATGTTTCTTTTCCTTGTCATAATCTGGTGCCCCTATTACCACACAATACAGTTCAGCAACTGACAGTGCGGGGGACATGATGGTGTGTTATGCTCATAGCCTCAAGAAGAGATGGGGTGCGTAACTCCACACCCACAGATTGTTTTCATTTTCAAACTTTTTCAACCTCTATTGATCCCAACTCAAGTGACAGTTAAAGCAATTTATCAGATTTTGCGCATAGGATTTATTCAAATGTTTTCATATATACAATAACACTCGTAAGACATTACAGACGACATGTGCCTCCTTTCAGGCAAAGGCTGTACCATCCTAGGTGCAGTAAAACACTATCTTCTGGATAACCACCCGGAAAAAAAGGTCTTTCCCTTGCTGTCGTCCCATAACCTGTAAACAGGAATGGGATTAACAACGTTATAAATAATGGCGTTACTCACGGCAATACTTTTTTTAGTAACGAATAATCTAATTGATTACTATTCCCATCTTAATAACGCCGTTACCGTTACTGCCGAAAAATATGGCGCGTTGCTATAATTTAAGCTGTTTTTTTTTCATCAGACCAACTAGATCTCTCAGCCGTGAGGCAAAGACTTTTTTTCTTCCTTGGTTAGTGGGCCGTGCACGAGACAAGCGCATAAATGCTGACAATTGGCTGAGGTAGAGTAAAATTTTATGGTAAGCCAATCAGAGGTAGAGTTGGGCGTGTGTTGGAAAGCACGCATAGTCGGGCACAACGAACAACACAAGCAAGTCAGTCAACGAGCGAGGTATGGCGTTATGAAATCAAGGAGAGGGGAACTTTTCCTGCGAAAGATTTTCCACCGTGGTCAGAAAACAAGGGAGACACTTTGTTTCTTTCACTATATGATTCAAGAGTTGCTACTCGCTCCGAAGCTAATTGCTGTCACTCTCTCACTCTCTCACTCTATCACCCACACACACACACCGGCTCGACGCACACAACAGCGCAAAAGTATAAACATCAGGCCACTTACGTTATTTGCACTACAAAAAGTGTATATATGTGTTATTTATTTTTGCTATAGTGCTTAACAAGCATTATTTAATTTTGCCCAGTTGTGGCCCGTTGAGGGGTAATAAATATCAAAAGTTCCAAAACATTTGTCATTTGTATCGATCCATTAGACTTATATCTACATACATGGCATTTGATTGGAGGCTAGTCTCACTTTGACCCACAGCAACATAAAAATAGTTTAGATGTGTGTACATTGTTTCTGTTAATGTATTGTATTAAGTATCTATTTTATTATAATATTCAGATTTATTATAAATAATTGAACATGCACATATTTTATGTGCCGTTAAAGAGAGGTGGAGGTGGGATCACATTTGAGCATTTAAAATGTACTTGAAAGTAACGCATTAGTTATTTTCTGAAATAACTAGTTACTTTTATAATTTGTAACTGAAAATCTAATTTAGTTACTTTTTGGAAGAAGTAACTAGTAACTGTAACTAATTACTTTTTTTAAAGTAACGTGCCCAACACTGCCTATAAGTTTTGTGGATGGGTATGAACCACTAGCGCTTTTAGCTAATGCTGAATATGAAATATGAAATCAACAACAGTCACAAGCTAGAGGAAGAATTATCCCCACATTGGCATTGGTTAACAATGCTACACCAGCAGCCCCTGAACCTAACATTTTTACCTGAACATCTGCTGAGATTTTAAGATCTATTAACAAGCACAGAAACTACTTCATACAAAACATATGATGTCTTATTGATGCACTGTTACAAATAAAACTACCCAACAGTAAAATAAAAGCTCCGTAGCATACCCAGGTAGCTAGACACCACTACACCACTGCAGTAAATGCTCAAACATATACACACACATTCATGTAGGATGGGGTACTTTTCTCATTTCACATTTCTGCGCGCAAGGTGCTGGAGTA
The DNA here is from genome assembly GCA_013375575.1 of Percina caprodes. Taxonomy (NCBI): domain Eukaryota; kingdom Metazoa; phylum Chordata; class Actinopteri; order Perciformes; family Percidae; genus Percina; species Percina caprodes. The sequence goes on along the minus strand of JABXJD010000327.1, from coordinate 557,315 downwards.
GTGTTGCTCTGTGCCCATGTCATTATTTCCCAGAGGCATTTTGGGAGGGAGGAAGGAGAAGAGAAGGATAGAAGTTATTATATTTTTTTGATAAAGATGTTTATTTATTTATTTAAAACTAATACTGAATGACAGTGATACCAAAGTACATCTATTAAAAACTGTATCTAAATATATATAATTTTTCTATATTAGCAGATGTCTTAATCCGCTATACTTCACTAATGCATATGAGGAGGTTGGTACACAGAACTTTGACCCAGGAGACCCGGGATCGTTTCCCGCGTGTGGTGTTTGCTTCCTGTCCTGAGTGTAATATCTATTTTCCACGTTTGTTCTTTTCCTAAACCCAACCCCGGTCTTCTTTTCCTAATCCCAAGCATTTATTCTCTTCCTAAACTTACATGTGACGTTTCCTAAACCCAACTGTAGCCTCGCGATAACACGTGTGTATGTTTACGCTGTGACGCTCAAAATGGGTATAGATAACACACCACTTGGCTTTAGGAAAATGGTGTGTATGTTTATGCAAAGTCATGATACCACGTTGCAGCTTGTGACTCTGTCAAGAAAAGAGAATACTGACCAGGATAAAAACACCTGTGATTGACTTCAACAGGCCCACTGTCAGGCAAGGGGGAACGGTACAGATGACTGCAGCAAAAGGCCCAAGGGGGGCCAATGCAAAGGTCTGTGGTGCTGACGTGATTGGGTGCGGGGCCAGATTTGGAAAAATGTCTCCCGTCTATAATGACGACCAATTATAGACTCCGGTGTTATTTGTCAAGTTTGCCTGTCATCAAGTTGTGATTAAACTGATTAATCCATTAGCTCTATTTTTTACTTAGATATTTACAGGTCAAAAGAAACTCATTAATTCACTAAAGGAGCACAAATCCAGGCTGTTACATGACAAATTACCATATTTTATATTTAAAGCACAACCCTGTTCTTCCAACTAATTTGAACCACTTTTCTCAAGACCACACAAACATACACACACATCTGATATGTTTACAATACTCACATTGATCAACTTGTCTTGTGCTTAAATTCACACATGACTGTAGAGAAAATTCTGACTGCACTCATTGTGTACAGTATATACGATCAGCACCTACAGCAATTTTGAACTACTGTATATCCACTTGTATATCATAAATACATTTGGTGTGGATGACGGGGTACTAGTTAATCTGATCGGGCCATGGGGTTACATTGGACTAAAACCACTTGCGAACCACTGGTTCAGAAGTTCGAGATGAACAAGATGACCCTGAGTGTCCAAGTTTGCCCTGCTGAGTTGTCTTTGAGCAAGACACTGTATCCCTATTTGCTTCGAGATCCGAGCTCTATAGCTGCTTCCCTTATGGAGATCAATAATGTATCACATGATTTGTTAGATCATACACAAGGGCAGAGATCATACCGTTCTTGTAATCTATCTGAAATGCTGTGACAGTCCGTCCTTCAAGCTCCGACAGATGATCTCTTATTTATTTATTTTTTTAACTGCTACTTCTGGATACTGAACCTCAACTGGGACTTACAATACTGGGGTTAAGTGCCTTGTTCAAGGGCACTTGAACCATTGATGGTTGAGATGGGGGTTCGGATTACCTAGCAGCTTTTTTCCACTGATATTTCTAAGCTAACCACCCCTTACCGTGTCACACACCATTTTTGCATTCAGTGTATTATAGCTCCAGCGGCTGCTGTGGTAAATACAGGTCAAGGGCAGGCTTCATGATAGTGAAGCGGAGTGAGTCAAGCTTCCCTGGATAAACAACACTAATTGTTATTCATGTCACTTTGTTCTCCATTAGCATGAGACATTGTTCTTTCTCTGTTTTCCTCTGCAGACTAGTTCAGTACAGTTCTTAGCAGGATTGTTGGTATGTAGCTGGTGTTGCTTGTGGCGTTGGGGTACACATCGCTGCTAATCGCTGTTCGGGGCACAGACCCAGCTCACTGGCCATGACACCCAGGGTGTGGTGAATCCTATCAGTCACCGACAGATCCTGTGGCCTCCTCTTTTCACAGCTACTGTTCTGTGTTGTCGGGCTGTCATCCGTGGGGTCAACAAAGCCCTGTCAAGCGGGTGTTAGTTATATAGCTAATCTTCTTTGATCAAGAAGAGATTTTATCACAATAGAATTGTTTGGTCTGGCAGTGCTTTTGAATAGTCTAGTATGCAACATGCATGTTTGTTTTGGGAGTTGAAAGCTAGGTGACTTACTAGGTTGAAAACTGCAGACACACACTCAATACAAGGAACTGTACAATCACCTCAATCAAAATTGTGCTTTAGTTGTGATTGAAAGGGCTGCAAGTAATCATACTGTAGAGTGAAAATGTTTTCCTTTCCCATCTTTCTACCTCTTCTTCTGTCTGTCTTTCCAACCCCATCCACAGCTGTGCCGGGTGTGATTAATGGCAGCCATTCATTAGCTTGATCAACCACTTTAGCAGAGATTATTAATCAGATGCTTATTCAAATGTCACCCCCACGCAGCTGAGAGGAAATGAGGCCACTGGGAAATTGAGTTTTTGTGTGTGCACTCTGCCTGTTTGTGTCCCTTGGTTACTGGAATATTGCCACAAACCGAAAACCTCATTCATATGCTGTTTAACATAGCTACATTTGTCTCAGCAGCTAATACTGAAGGGATGCAGTGGAGCCTGATGTTCAATTCCAAATGAGACGTAGTGTGCCTCATTAATAAAAGATAGTGTTGTGCCTGTATTATGAAGAGCAATACAATACTTCTGGGATTGTACAGTTACTAGGAATTTACGTCTGACAGTTCTGCGATGCTATGAGTCATCTCTGTGTGTGTGTGTGTGTGTGTGTGTGTGTGTGTGTGTGTGTGTGTGTGTGTGTGTGTCTCACTGTACAGCCACACAGACCTAATCAGGGCCTACTCATCATTTGTTCCAATTTTTTTTTTTTACTAGAACTAATTCCTAATGATTATATTTCTGTCTGGCTGCCAAACTGAATTACTGTTGCCACACTGCTAGCATTATTAGCATTATAAACATGTTTTTGAAGCAATGTGATGAGCAAATTTGAGTTGGCATTTGCAAGCTGCTCGGGTTTGCTTCTGGGGGCATTTGCACATAACTTCTGTAAATTCTCTCTTTGCATCTTTCTGGCTTTGCTAGCTTTCATGCATAGGTGTATACCTGCTGGCCATTGGTTTGAGTGTTGTTGCTTTTGTCAGGATGATGATGAGAGGAGTTCAATATGTGCATGAACAAAGTGCTGTAGGACAACTTAAAGTCTGTGTGCCAGGCTTTAAAGTGAGTATTTTCTGGCTTGCAAAGGGTAAATACAGTAAGCTTCAGAAGATTACACTCTTGGTCGAGCTTTATGAAGAGAGTAGAGGGTGTGGCCATGTGTGGATGTGCTCTGAATTCAGCTCAGTCAGGCAAAGCCATTTATACAATGCAGTGGAGAGAGCAAGCGCTATAGAAGAACTGTGCTGTGAATACAATGTCAGCACATACTCCACATGTCAGCACATGCAGTACACTGTGGTGAATTCTTTTCACCTTTTGTGTAACTATAGTATTTGTAATTTATCTTAGCAACATACGGTGGGGTTTTTGAAGTTTCCCGTTCACCCTGTAATCATATAATACAGTAAACTGTGTGACCATTCTGAGGCATCCAGCTTATAAATAACAAGGTTAAATCACATGCTGTGGTAAAGAGTACACATTCTTTAAATTGATCGAATCGATTAATCAAAGACGGCAGCGAAGGAGAGGGGGTGATTGATGGCAGAGGGGATGGAACTCACCTGATTGAAATTCCAGAGTCAGTCTTAAAAGGTCAAGGGTTGCATGAGAGGCATTTATAGGCACAGCAGCCTCTTAGTGGGACCTTTGGTGCTATGTTAAGAATAGCCGTTATCAAAAGTGTGTGCGCGCGTGTGCATGCCTGAAATCATCATGCATCTATTCCTCTGAGGTTGCTTGGCCTTGTGATCGTGCTGGGTTAAGTGAAGCCAAAGCCCAATAATAACTCTCTTGCACAACAAGCACAGATGACCTGAAGGTCACTGTTTCATTAACTGTCTTCCACTTTGATTTTCTCATCCCTTGTTCCTGTCTGTTTCCCTGCCTGCCTACCTGCTTACTACACACACCTAAGAATCGCGTGGAGGGCAACATGGATGGACATAGAAAGGAGGCTTGTCTACTACATGGAATAAATAAACTAACTGGAATAGTGTGGTACATTTGGGAAATAAACATATTCACTTGCTTGCTGAGAGTTCAATAAAAAGATAGAAACTACTCTTGTATCTGTATGTTAAAATATGAAGCCACAGCCAGAAGACTGTTTGCTTAGCTTAGCATAAAGACATGAAACAGACTGGCTCTGTCCAAAGATAAAATCCACCTACCAGCAACTCTTAACCTCACAAAAAACACATTATATATTGTTTGTTTAACCTGTACAAAAAAAATGTAATTTCACTGTAAGACCAAATGTTTGAGCTGCAGGATTCATTTTAGAGTCAGACTGAACTTCAGTGTACGGGGGGAGCAAGGACTGATGAACTGCTCCCGATCAGGCGTTGGTTGTTTGAATAAATTTCTGACATGTCGCTCTCACACAGTTGAAGCAGACCCATGGGTCAATTTCTTCACGGCCAGTGCCTTTATTCTCACTGTGTCTGTGTGAAAGAGCAAACAGAGCTAACTCTCGAACAGAGCATGAATAACTTTTTCCTTTGTTTACAGTCTTAGTGCTAAACTAAGCTGTCTCCTTGCGCTTCATATTTACCGTACAAATGGTATCAAAATAATCAGCAGATTAATTATGAAACAGAGAGTGTATACCTACAGGGTAGAGGTGGGGGGACTCCCATGTCTGCAAAGTCCGGATCTGAGGAGAGAGCAGAAGAGGGGTGGGGGCATTCGTCTTTAATACATGATTACAAAATCAGGATATTTGCAGTGGCAAATGAAATAGTCTCACATGAAATAGTTAGGTGCAGCCCCCTAACGCTGTGTCTGTCTCACTCAAATATACAGTCACATGTTCAAACAATGACACTCGTGAGTCACATTTATTAATGAGTGACATCAATACTGCCTGAATAAAAAAAAAAAGAGGCTGTGATTCATTTCTGTGGGAAGCAATAGATGACAAATTCTAGTTGATGTCGGTATTCTCTTGAAAGAAAAATAATCACTTTCTGTGTCAACATTTGACACTCAAAACCTCAGATGGGGTGGCCACGTGGTGGATTTGTCTGAATTGTACAAGCAAGCATTGCTTTTCCCAAAGGCGAATAAGCTAGGCCAGAGAAGCTACCTATATTTTCAAATTGCACGGTAGTCTCCATTTAGCTTTTTATAGATTGGATCATTTGAGCATTAATTGAAAGCAACAATTACTAGGGAGGGAATTGTAGTGAATGCCTCAGGAGAAGCTAACATAGACTCTAAGCACCTCTCTTGTCTGCTTTTGGGTTCACATGAATGTTTTACTACTTTCCAGTTGGTATTGAAAGCACTAAGTAGAGAGTGTTTTCTGTGGCCTTGCTAGATTTGTTACAGGCACTCAACAGGCTTTTCTTCTTTGCACCATAACAGGAGGTTCACCTTATCTGAATCCCCACAAGAGCACAGATGAAATCGGGCCAAGAATCTCTCTCCTTTTGATTATAGTTTTTATGCAGCAAGTGTCGTCATCATCAAACACACTGAATGCTCACCCTCCCTTACCCACCCTTCCATTTACTTTTTTTGGTTTTGTTCTGTCACCAGGCATGCAGCATTTGTATATGGGACTTGCTCCTCATGTCCGGCGTTCACACACTTAAGCTCTGACTCATGTCTAGACAGAAAAATTAGGGCACACATACAGAGAAAAAAAACGGTGACATTTAGGCAAGGTGTTCACGCTGTGCAATCAGACCTCATTTTCCACACTGAGCTCAGTCAGTGGTTGCCATGTCTCGATTTGGCAAGGAACAATCAGATTTAATGTGAAGCCTTTTTTGTGTTTCCTATTTCTCTGTCCTCAAGTGAATGCAGCCAAGAGCTCCCAGCTAGCGGTGTGTCTTTGAGAGCACAACTGCTCTGTCACTAGGCTGGATTATAATCGAATCAGATGGAATATGATAAATTGTGTTTTTTACTTCAAAGACAATGCTGTATGTCATAAATCATGGCAACATGCAGTGCCATTATAATGGAATTCTACGTCAGAAATTGGTCTAAGTAAGATTATCCTGTGTCCGCATTAATGTTGGAAACTGAGACAAAACTATTTGGAATTAGTTTTAAATAAGTGACAGGAAGGTTACAAACAGTGCAGTCATTTGTTTTGTCTTTCTAAAAGTGAATTATGATTCCCATACACCTTAACCTTAAATGGACGCTTTTTCCTCACAGGTTTCTCTATAGAGCTCCCCCTACAGCTTCGGAATAGATATTTGGCAGCTCCGATGTTTACTTGTGTCTGACTCCTCGCTTGGTCGATCTGTCATTTTCTCTTTCTCTGTTCCTCCGACAATGCTTTCCTAAGTTTCTCTTTCTTTTTTGCCAACTCAGCCATGACGTGTATATAGTGTGAAAAACTCCATCGCAACCTTGTTAGCCGGTTCCTGAATGGGCGTATGTGTGCAGTGCCGTGAAGCAATTTGTTACATCGTGAGTCCTGGTGACGAAAGTTACAAGTCTGGTTTTTCTTCTCAGAAGCGCTATGGGGGAGCGAGACGACCACCATTTAACACAAAAAAAGTAATGTAACCATTCCAATGACTCCGAAGCTCTTCAGTTAAGGTAAATTAAGTTAAAAAAAAAACTGCATAGTTCCCCTTTAAAGTCAGTTATGCTTTAGAAGCTGATATATTTGAAGTTCTGCCGGAGCATGGTGGATAAAACACACAAACATCTCTTCACAGTGCACATACAGAAATGATGATGTGAAAGAACAGTGTAGATGGTTCAAGAGTCAATTTCTGTCTTGTGTGAAGTCATCTGCGGAGCAATATTGAATCTTTGGGGATAAGAGACAAGACTGTGATGTTTTCCTAGCCAGCTGAGGTAACCCACCTCAGTGAGACCCGGGCCTGTTGATGTAATTTATTGCAACATTATACAGAAAAAAAGTGTTTAAAACGTTTTTGCTTTCAGGCTGACTTTCAAAACTTTACCAGACGCTTCCCTTATCTTATTTAGCAGACAAAACATATGGCCTTAGCTTTGTTAAAGTTTCTTTTTTATTGTCAGTGTGATAAAGTTTGGTTAAGGATTAGATTCCTAGTCCCCAACTAATGTTTTTGCTCGTCCATTTATCTCTGTTAAGCTTCTGTTCTGTTTTGTTCCAACACTACATAAGGGAACAAAGATAAGACTTATTTGGTGAGCTCAGAGTTTTTATTCAGATTTATTGTGCCAGTCCAAACAAGCGTTATCTTTGTTGTATTTTTATTGAGACTTGCAGTGTAATCAGTATAAGTCAAAAGCTAAGTGACAGTGACCTTAATTGTCATGTGCCTTTTAGTTTGACCGGTTGTTACCCTTAGAAAACAACATACCAAGAGCAGTTAGACAGCTACTGTGTCTTGAAAATGTATAGAGTCTGTACTTAACTTATCCATTAATTAATTACTGTCAAAGTTGCTGTAAAACACGGCTGCACATTCTAGTGATTAGCATGTTGAATGAAAGCCAAAGACATCTACTGCCTTAATTGCTAGTAAATTTGGTTGATTTCAGAGTTTGACTATTTTAGCTCTAATGAGGGCATTTTACATAATTTAAGTGTAATGGGGTCACTGTAGTAAGCTTTTTCTTTTCATTTGGTTAGCACAAGAGCAATATAGAGTTGTATGTTTTCGTCAGAATGTGTTTTTTTCTGTAACTGGGTTGAATGAGTGGGTAGAGCAGGTGCACATACACTGAGAGGTACTTAGAGGTCCAGGGTTTCCAATCTGACAAGTGAAGATTTCCTTTATGTCTTTCCGCTTTTTTACCTAGCTTTCCTCTCAAAATTGAAGGCGAAAAAAGCCCAAAAAATAAATACACATACTTCAATTAGGGTTTAATTACTTCATGAAGAGTAAACTATACAACATCTCACATTGTGGTGACATTTGAACCATGCTATCACCACCACTGTGGTACAAATATCTCAACTATCAGAGGGATTGCCATTCAATATGCTACAGACTAGAGATTAATGCTTCAATCATAAGCGGTTTTGTTAACATCGGAGATCCTCTGACTTTTTCATCTAGCACCAACCTCAGGTTTTAAATTTAATGTGTCCAATAATTTGGTTTATGCCTACATACGTGACAAATGAATGCCATTTACGTCAGCCTAAGCTATACTTGCTAACATGCTAACATAAGGTGGTGAACACGATAAACGTTGTAACTGCTTAACATCAGTGTGTTAGCATTGTTATTGTGTGTGTGTTAGCATGCTGAGGTTAAAATGTGTCTTCGTGGCTATTGTTTGTCGGATAAATATGTTATAGGATAGAATGATTTTTGGAAAAATGTAGTGCAAAGATGTTTTCAAACAGCGTAACAATCATGCATAAGTGGAGTTTCCAATGAAGAATCTCAAACTCATGTCATTGTTTTACCACAGTTTTGGACTTTTGGGCATGACAGAAAATGACATGGCCATTATGCCAACAGCTTTAGAGAGAGAAGGGAAGCCAAAATAATTCAGTAATTAAGGCAGCATTACCTTTCTGTGCAGGAAGTTCCTCAGTACAATACATTGTTACACCTGGTTGTTTCTGCCGCTGCAAATATCCTGATTTTGTAATCATGTATTAAAGACGAATGCCCCCACCCCTCTTCTGCTCTCTCCTCAGATCCGGACTTTGCAGACATGGGAGTCCCCCCACCTCTACCCTGTAGGTATACTCTCTCTCTCTCTCTCTCTCTCTCTCTCTCTCTCTCTCTCTCTCTCTCTCTCTTTTTCTGCCTCTCGCTTGCTCTTTCTGCCTCTGTTTCTTTTATCTCTTTCTGTCATTGTCTTACTTGTTTTCATATTCACTCTTTTCTATCATAATAATGGCTTTTTAATATTATTATTTGTGTTCTAGTTGTATAAAGTATGTACGCGTGTTTGGTATTCATGAGTCCATGTGTATTTGCTTGACCCGCACACGTGTATATATGTGTGCTTGTGTGTGTTTATGCATATGCATGTGTTTCAGCCTGTCAGTATGACATGGTTGGTCCAGAAGGTATCGTTGAGTCCCATCAGATCACCAGAGACGGGAAGGCTAGCGCCGCAGAGGCCGTCGACTGTAAATGGTACATCCGTGCTCCGCCACGCTCCAAGGTTAGTGACATTAAGCTATGCTCCCATCCAACTGTGAATTAGATTTACTACCAAATCTTGAAATGTCACACAGTATGAAATGGAAATGAAATTGGGTTCTATCAGCTGGGTTGATGAACGCGGTAACGTCAGACAACAAGTCAAGAAAATTAGATGTTGCAAGATGATGTTCATTTGGCAAATTCTAAATGACTTAATTCCTTGAGAAACTTTCAACTTTCTTTTCCAATTAATTTGCTGTTTCCATTCAGCATTTCTTCAGACATGCAGTAAGAACAGGGGTTGCATCAGGAAGCTTTAATATTACATGTGGGTTTGTGTGCAATGTGAGTGTTTGTGGCTGCGGGGGGACTTGTTCCTCTGCTAGGGTCAGACAGATAGGCAGAAGGGTTTACTTGGGGTCATGCCCATTTTTTCTAATCACCAAGCTTTTGCCAAGAGGAATAGTGGGATGGAAGGAGAAAGAGAGAGGAAGATGAGTGTGGGTAGACCGAACAGACAGAAAGAGAGAAAGAGAGAGAGAGAGAATGCTGATGAAATAGTGTTGCCATGCAGGTTGACCCTGAGGCTGCCTACAGCCTGTATTTGTTTTCTCTGCCTGTGTTCTCCATTTCGTGCTGCATGCATATACAATTACTGACATAGATCCACACGTATACACACCTTTGCTACATCCCCTAACACACACCAGACATGCTGCCTTATCTACCAGAGGTACCTTTGCTGCATTAATGCTACAGGATTAAATTTTCCCGAGGGTAGAGCAGCAGTGCAGGAAAGCGCCACATTTAACAAACGCTATAACTTCTCATATGAGTCCACAATGCTTGATCACATACGCACGCACACAGTCTCGTCTATGACTGCAGTAAATCTACTACTGAAATAGTGTTGGCCCTCTTTTGGGTGCGTTTGTAGGTTTTGATTTAATAGAAAAAGGCCAAATTTTTACTTTTATTGTTCGAACAATTCAGTCAAGGAGACAAATTATTATGAGGCCTGTGTTTGGTTTGGTCACATTTGTAATGCTGTAATTGTAAATGGTAAGATAAAACAGACATGCAGTTTATGTTGTAATGGCTTAGGGATGTTAGAAAAAGCTAGAGGCAACCCTCTTTTAACCATATTTAAGGAAAAAGAAATAAAGTCAATATATATGAAAAAGTGATTAACTATATATGATTTTATCAAGGGTGTTCTCAGAGTGTGCATTCTCCCAAGAGTGAGATAAAGCAGCCGCAATGTCAGCTTAACCGTGTCACTATTGGTTTCACTAATTTAGCACTTGTTAATGTTACACAATGTTATCCTTCCCTTTTTGTGGCCACCATAGAGAGCTGCTTAACATCATACAGCCCACATTAAGGAAGCTATTAAAAGTTGTTTCATCCCAGATGAAAACTGATTTGCTTCACAGTACATTTTCATGCAGGCTTTTCATCATTCTTGTTCTACACACACACACACACACACACACACACACTGACTTATGATATGCCTGACTGATAATGTTGGTGCGACTGTGATTCATGGCCACAGCAGTTGCTTAGCTCTTATCTGACATATTCGTTGGGTCGAATATTTCCAGCTAACACACTCGTTTCCCTTCAGAAATGTCCTTTGGAATTCAGCTACTTCAAGCCCCAAGGCCACAGGAACTATAAGACTGCGTCATCCACCTAGAGCTATTCTCTTCATCATCAGCACTCATGTGGAGCCATACAATAAATGTAACTTTGAAACTGTTATTGGGAGGGACGCTGGCCATGGTTCGATGTTACGCATTGATTCCTCAGTCCCTCTAAGTGGAGTGCATAAGTCAACCAGTACATCGTGGCTACAGAACCAAAGACAACCATAGGTCAATTGTGTGAGCGTGGCATGCATGCATCCGTGTATGTGTGTGAGGCTACAGCTGTGTTTGTGCATGAAAGAGTGACAGAGTGATTGAGCCTGGCAGTATGATGTATTTTCCTTGGTCTGAATCAGTGTCATATTTTGCCCTGCAGGAGTGTCTCACAAGGCAAGTCATGGGCCAAAGGCTGACAGTCATTGCCACTGATGGACAAGGCAGCAAATAAAATTTTTAGCACAAATCTATCTTCAGTCACACACAGTCCTGAAGCTCTCACCTCCACCACCACTGTTCACACTCAATTACACATGAAATATATAAAATTTAGTGTCTTTATTGTCTAAAACACACACACACACACACACACATTACTGCAGTGAAGGATGCAGAGGATGCAGGCAACCACTGTGTATGTGCTGGGAGCTTTCATTTCCCTATGCTGACACAGTACTGCACTGTACCCAGTTTGCCAGAAACAGCAGAGAGATAATGACATCCTATACCGGAGGCTCTAATTAGACTGCACTCCAGAGAGAAGGGAGGAGAGCGGGACAGAGGAGGAAAAATGGGAAAGGAGGGGATAAGGGAAAGATATACAGTACTTAATAATGCATTTCATCAAAGATGTAAATGTATAGGGAGAAAGTTTACGGGTGAGACGAAAGATGGCAAAGAGAGAGCGGTTGCGTGAAAGGTGAGGAAAGAGGTGGAGACTGACTGAAAGATATACCTGCATCTAAACAATAATGACCATGTGTTGTTGCCAGAAGTGACAACACAGACTGCAACAAATGTAATGCCATAATGTGATTGCTCTACGCCACCATTTATCATTTAAATTTTTTTGTAATATAAGTAGATTCTGCAGAAACTACCTCAAAAATGTTTTTAATTTGCTTTTACTCGTATCCATGTAACTGAAAAAAATGCAGTTAGTGACAACGCCATGCAAAACAAAATCCCTTTACACATAAACATATGCAAAATATCAGCTGTGTAACAGTTTTTCTGTTTGGATAACCATCCAATTTAAGCTAACATCTGTTAGTTGTAGAGGAATATTTTCAGTTGTATGAGGTGCCGTCAGGGACATTATTCAGAATTCCCTCTCACAAACACATGAGAAATGTTCTTACATACACTACTGAAACACTCTCACATAAACAACTAGAGGGTTATTCGCTCGCACACTACTGAAACGCTCTCATATACGCTACTGAAACGCTCTCTTACATGCTACCGAAACGCTCTCATATACACTACTGAAATGCTCTCATATACACTACTGAAACGCTCTCATATACGCTACTGAAACGCTCTCTTACATGCTACCGAAACGCTCTCATATACACTACTGAAATGCTCTCATATACACTACTGAAATGCTCTCATATGCACTACTGAAATGCTCTCATATGCACTACTGAAATGCTGTCATATACACTACTGAAACGCTCTCACACATACAGTGGTGTGAAAAAGTGTTTGCCCCCTTCCTCATTTCCTGTTCCTTTGCATGTTTGTCACACTTAAGTGTTTCGGAACATCAAACCAATTTAAACAATAGTCAAGGACAACACAAGTAAACACAAAATGCAATTTGTAAATGAAGGTGTTTATTATTAATAATAATTGCCCCCCTTGTTAAAACATACTATAACTGTGGTTGTCCACACCTGAGTTCAATTTCTCTAGCCACACCCAGGCCTGATTATTGCCACACCTGTTCACAATCAAGGCATCACTTAAATAGGAGCTGCTTGACACAGTAAGGTCCACCAGAAGATCCTTAAAAGCTACACATCATGCCGAGACCGAAAGAAATTCAGGAACAATTGAGAAAGAAAGTAATTGAGATCTATCAGTCTGGAAAGGGTTATAAAGCCATTTCCAAAGCTTTGGGAATCCAGCGAACCACAGTGAGAGCCATTATCCACAAATGGCGAAGACATGGAACAGTGGTGAACCTTCCCAGGAGTGGCCGGCCGCCCAAAATTACCCCAAGAGCGCAGCGACGACTCATCAAGAGGTCACAAAAGACCCCACAACAACGTCCAAAGAACTGCAGGCCTCACTTGCCTCAGTTAAGGTCAGCGTTCATGCCTCCACCATCAGGAAAAGACTGGGCAAAAATGGCCTGCATGGCAGAGTTCCAAGGAGAAAACCACTGCTGAGCAAAAGAACATCAAAGCTCGTCTCAATTTCTCCACAACACATCTTGATGATCCCCAAGACTTTTGGGACAACATTCTGTGGACCGATGAGACAAAAGTGGAACTCTTTGGAAGGTGTGTGTCCAAGTATATCTGGCGTAGAAGGAACACTGCATTTCATAAAAGAACATTATACCAACAGTAAAATATGGTGGTGGTAGTGTGATGGTCTGGGGCTGTTTTGCTGCTTCAGGACCTGGAAGACTTGCCGTGATAAAAGGAACTATGAATTCTGCTGTCTACCAAGAGATCCTGAAGGAGAATGTCCGACCATCTGTTTGTGTACTCAAGCTGAAACGAACTTGGGTTCTGCAGCAGGACAATGATCCTAAACACACCAGCAAGTCCACCACCGAATGGCTGAAGAAAAACAAAATGAAGACTTTGGAGTGGCCTAGCCAAAGTCCTGACCTGAATCCTATTGAGATGTTGTGGTATGACCTTAAAAGGCCGTTCATGCTCGAAAACCCTCTAATGTAACTGAATTAGGACAATTCTGCAAAGATGAGTGGGCCAAAATTCCTCCAGGACGCTGTAAAAGCCTCATTGCACATTATCGCAAACGCTTGGTTGCAGTTGTTGCTGCTAAGGGTGGCCCAACCAGTTATTAGGTTTAGGGGGCAATCACTTTTTCACACAGGGCCATGATGGTTTGGATTTTTTTTCACTTTTAATAATAAACACCTTCAATTACAAATTGCATTTTGTGTTTACTTGTGTTGTCCTTGACTATTGTTTAAATTGGTTTGATGTTCCGAAACACTTAAGTGTGACAAACATGCAAAGGAACAGGAAATGAGGAAGGGGGCAAACACTTTTTCACACCACTGTACATGTGAAACGCTTTTATATATACATTAAGATGATCAGTAGTACGCATGTGCGAAAGCTGCATGCTGCCTGTTCCGTTACTTCAGCCTTTGAGTTTGCTTCTTTTTTTTACTTTTCTTTTTGTTCGTTCTTATTTTTTCACTGTAGCTCTCGGAAGTCCTGCCCTCTCTAACGATGTTGTTTGAGAGAGTTTTTGTGTTTTATTTCATGTTTTAATGCTGCTTCCACCGGGACACTAGATTACATTACATTGCATCAATTTACCACTACATGTGTCTTACCAACTGGTCAAGAAGAAGTTTGACTTCTTGTCAAACACATTGTTGAAACACATATGGGTTTGGCAGTGTGTGAACAAGTAATGCATTGAAAACTTTTTCTGTCTGTGTCTTGCTTTCTCTGTTTGTGAAGTGAAGAAAAAACATCTATTCCATGATTCCCATCATTTTCAAGTGGGTTCATTTGTTCATTGTGGTCTCATTAATAGCTACATCTATGTCTGGAATTACAACATTATTATTGGTTTGAAGTTCAGGTAATGGCCCTTCTTCATAAATGCCATAGTAGTTATCGGCATCAAAAATTCTGTATGGATTCCTGCATTATTATTGACACCTGAATGCCACAGCTAGAGACGTATCTGCCCTCCTTGTGTGGAGAGGTCATGGTTGTTCCATTGATTGATTGATGAATTTTGTTACTGTTCTTTCAATCCTAAAATAAATATAATGCAGACAAAATAAATGTAGTTCATTCACTGAATCCAGTACACACTCTTCCTTTGTGAAGTTAATGATGTTTATAAAGTGTCTAGATACTCTCTAACTCTATTGAGTTCTGCCCATAGTCTCTCAATCCTTTGGTTATATACTGATACACCTGTAATAACACTGTTCAATCCTCTTCAGGAGCGTTTCACTTGTATGTGTGAGAGTTTTTCAGTAGTGTATATGAGAGTGTTTCAGTAGTGTATATGAGGGCGTTTCAGTAGTATGTGCAAGCGAATAATACTCTAGTTGTTTATGTGAGAGTGTTTCAGTAGTAGAGCATTTCACATGTGTTTGTGAGAGGTAATTCTGAATAATGTCCCTGACTGCCCCTCATACAGTTGCCTCATTATAACTCATAGCAGTTACTGCGTTTTCCACAGACATCATTTGCATCTTTTACACTGTCTGGCATTTTCTACCACAACTGCCTGCACTGTCTGACACCTTGCCCATCTTTTCATGATGATAATGGCCAGAATATGGACATTCATTCTGACTGTAATGAACAGCATATACACTGTACCAGCACCTTTTAAGCAACAGTGAGAACATCAGTTAATAATGGAACCTGTGTCAGTATTGGGCACTGCAGAATCAATGAAAAGGCAGCCTATTTTTTTCTGCTGGAGCCAATCTCTTGCCTTACAAATTGGTGATTGTATCTATCTGATTCATTGAACGTCATTTGGCTTTGTGATGCAATACATTTTTTCTTCATTATCGGTTAGTTAGAAGAGTTCGCAACAAGAGCTGTAGAAAAAAAAAGCTTTTATGGGGGCTTTTTTGCACTCACACAATGAGGCCCTCTTGATGGTCACATTTAGTAACTAGCATTGATAAACATTACTTTAGTGAATGCACATGTTGAGCAATGATTTCAAAGGCTTGAAGAATTGCAAATATTATTATTCCATGCTTAAACTGAGCAGGATGCACTTGATTGAAATGGGAGTAATTGCAGTATGTGATACCATTTACACCATTTTATGTCATAAAAGACATACTTTTTTGATTCAGTATAATAAGGCTATCATCTTTTACAGCATAAAAGGGTGTATATGGCAGCATGTAGGGGCTTTTTTGTTTTATCATTGTGTTGGCCCCTTCCGCCAAATAGCAATAATTGAAAAGACCTCCCTGTTCTCATCAACACTTACAATTCTAGCCATGTCCTGAATTTGCGTTTCCATCTGTCCTGCACTAGTGTTTTTAGGTTTCACAGTTCACACTGGCAGCAGGACAATAGTACCATAGTTGCATTTTTAGATGCAGTAGTACATCAGTGGTGCTTAGGTAAAGGGCACAATGAATAAGATTTAGTAAGATGTGCTGTTTTTCCAACTAGTGCAAGTGCTGGATTGATTTACTTTGCATTAATACATAAAAATGACCATCTCTCTCTCTCGTACTGCTCCTAGTACACCACAACCCCTATTCTACTTAAAGTGTTGATATTATTTTTAGAGGTTGTACCAGAATAGGTTTACATGGCTCAAAAAACACCATATTTTTGTTGTACTGTACATTGCTGCAGCTCCTCTTTTTCACCCTGTGTGTTGAGCTCTCTGTTTTAGCTACAGTCAGAAGCAGAGTATGAGGGCTTGCCATGCTAGCAGCTAGGCAAGTATTATAATGTGTGTTACAAAGTGACACATGTTCATTACAGAAGTAAAGGCTGGACTACAATAGAGCTGTTTGTGAACAGTGTTTTCTGTTGGAGATGATACGTCTCTTTAGGGTGGACTTTGGGCTTTTTCACTTTGTAAACCTATAACATGCACAAAAAAGATATACAGTAAAGGAAAGCGAAAAGCATAATATGAGCACTTTAAACCATCCAGGATACTAGGACAAAACATTAGCTGTAACATGATACAGCAAGAAGATGGTCCTAATTATTTTATTTTAATCTTTTTTTAGAACAATTATTACCCATTACCTTTTTGTGAAACCACATGAGGAGTCCGCAACAACTGCAACACATAGCAGTGAAAGACCTTGAGTTTAGACTTGAGTGAAGTAATGCACTGGTCCATTAGTGTGCAACTCTGAAATATTTCATAGATAATGACAAGACCAAGAGTCAACAGCCACACTAGCAGCTTTGCAAGGATATACTAAGAAAAAGAAATGCTTTCAATCTCGGTTAGAATGCCTTTGGCTTTTTAGTATTTACTCATTAACCAAAGTATTGGACAAATACAACATTTGACCAGATGATGCCAGATGGCCCTTAGGGCATTTTTCCTTCAATATCAAAATCCGTGTGCTCTACAAAATAGTAGGCTACTATCAAGCCAATTGCAGAGATCTGGGCCCTCAAGCGTACGACCTGAAACAGGCATAGGACAGGCGTATGCCGATTCCTACCCAAAGCAAGACATTTATCATGAACGTGAGCGTAGTCTGCGAAAGAATCTCACGTCTGGTCTGAACTGGTCTGAACAAGTTTTCAAGTCAGTGTGGACTTACGGTGCAGCATGTAACAGGAGAAGGAGAAGTCATCAGTTGATCACTTATCGGTAATGGCAGAGCTGGCTCTTTTAGAAGACCTCTATGAGCCGAGCAACAGTGCACATGTAGCCTACACACACAAGCCATGGTGGAGCGCTCTATCGGATTGATTAAGGGCATCAGCGAGAGGGGGTGTACTATACACACCAGAAAAAGTCTACAATATTGTTTTAGCCTGTGGGGTTCTGCACAACATCACGCAGGAAAACAGGATGCCATAAATGTGGTATTGGAGCCAGATGACCCGATGCCCAGAGAGCAGTGTCTAGCACAGCCCCAACTGGGGGTGATACAAAGGAGACAGGATATTTTTCCTTGCTTTTGAAAGGTATAGTGTTATGTTTGGCAATGATATTCAATACAGGAAATGTAACAATGCATTTCTATTTATTCTTCAGGTATTTGATTGTCTTTTAAAGTGCTGTTAATGGCCACAAGTGAACAATTTCCTTCTGCTACTGACCTACATATTTTGGCTTGTTTTTCCAGCCCCCCTGCTGTCAGGAGACAGGGTCCGGGTGGTGGTCCAGCACGGGGGGACACGCACTCTCCCTCACAGTTTACTGTTGCCTGACTCATGAAAAAAAAAACACGTTTAAAATAAAAAAAACACTGGATAATCTCTGCTACTGTGTGTATATTTAAATATAGATACACCTATATGTAGACCTAAGAGACTGCAATATAAGCCCATTTATCACTATTAGGACTATAGCATACGTATGTCAAGGACGTATAAATAAATAAACTTCAGCTGGAGTCCGATTTAATACGGCAACATTGTTGACCACATCAGTGATCTCTTTCTGTTCCGCATTCTTCCTACAGCCTAATTCCAGTTTTTAGACTGCCAAATAGGACACATGTTGTCGCTTCTTAGCCGGATTACGTCTCGCCATGTTGTAAATTGTATGGACGAGGCCTCAAAACCGAGAATATATTGGGGCGTGATATTTCCATTACGATTGTTTCCATCCACCGCATTTATCAATGTACGACCATTCTTACGCTCTGATTGGTGGGATACGAATGTTTCATTAATCCCACGTGAAGCCTGTTGTAAAATGATTTCTGCGCTATCTGCACTGGTTTCTACGTTAGGTTGATAAATGAAGGCCATGGTGTGGAACTAATTCTAATAGACTTTGTGGTCTTCTCAGTTCAATTTGCTGTTGCTTAAGATGTTGCTTAATATCAATGTGAAAATGGTAATACAGAATTATACAAAATGTTCTAAATTTTTTATGATTTTGTCTGAAATTTACAAACATCTCCAACACGATCTTAGTAGCGCTATTTTAATGTGTACTCTGTGTTCCAAAGTGCAACTTTAATTTTCAACAGAATGGAAACATCACATTATAATCACATTATAAATTTTTTTTTGCAATCAAATCTTTTTCTTTTTTTATTTAAGCAAAAATGCAAAACATTAGTCCAGATGACAATATACAGAAAATACACTACACATACCGAAGAAGGCACAGTGCACCTTTTCCACAATCTCTCCCTGCGAACAAATGTTTTCACATCAAAACAAAGAGGAAATACAGGAACGAGGGAGACACAACAAAAACACATCAGCAAGAACAATGTCTGCAGATCACAAACAAGACACACAGAAACAGAAAGACACACAAACAAACGAGGCATTGACAGGGAGACCGGCATAAGACAAAAGGGACCATACACAGTAATGAGGTGGTTTCCAACAGGTTGCAATTGTTCTCTTGGCTAGCAAAAACGGCAGCAAGTTTTTGAGTTTTAGAGATCTGGTTGGCTGATAGAGTATTCAGAATCAAAACATTGACAGTAACAGGTACAGTATCATTAATCAGGGCAGATATTGCAATATTGCAATAATTCAATATTGTTCCAGACCTGACCAACAGGAGAGCACTCCCAGAACATTGAAGATATGTACCTTGTGCTTTTAGTGTGCATAAAGGGCTGTTAATTATTTTCATATAGTGCATTTTAACAGAGGTGAGATATTTCCTATGATTGAAATTGTAGTGAATCTGCTGATGGTCTGGATACTTCTGCGATGTTAGAATATACATCATGTCAGTTGAAATCGATACTCAGGCCTGGGCAATCACGTACCCAGATCCTCTCAATAAGAAGGTCAAAGCAGCCAGATATCACCAAGAACTGATAAAGCTTTGATACCATACCACAGGTTTTTGGCTGCATTGTAAATAACTTCAAGATAGGATGGATTGGCAAAGACCTCTGCCAGGGGACACCGTACGCCTTGAGTGCTGATCTTAATTGAAGGCAAAAGAAAAAAGAGGAATGTGGTAGATTGAATGCGTTTTGTAAGTCAGAAAAAGGCAATGAGCCAACCTTGCTAAAAATGTCTTTTAGACAATGAACTCCCCTCTGTTCCCACTGTGGAGCTATTATTGGACTCCTACCAATCAGGAGAGCTGAATTATTGAATAATGGAGAAACTTTGTGTCAGTTACAAGTTAAATGACAATATGTTTCATCCAATCTCCAAGTTTTGATAAGATGAGAGATAATGGGGCCAAAGCAGATCTGGCACTGTTTGTTAGAGATATTGGCAGAGAACATCATGGAGTGACCAAGGCTCTGTCATAGCACTTTCTAGACCAAACATTATGTTTAAAGTTGGGAACTGACAATCCTCTTTCCTCCTTTGTAGAGTAGACATCTTAAGTCGTGGCCATTTGCCTTTCCAGATAAATTTAGATATGTATATATTTTGATTGGTAGCATCCAGAATCAAGTCAAGAGACAAGTTCAGCAGTCCTTCTTCCTGATGTTGCCACTCAAGTGAACAACCTAACCAGCCAGCTTCTCTTCTTCTGTGTGGGCTTTTTGTCCAACACTTCTCTTGGACTCAAGTTCATCCACCATGGTTTCTATAGTGGTTTGCCTCTGAGCCCACAACTCATATTTGTTCTGCAGAGTCTGCTGAATTGAGGCATTAACCTCCTCTGCTCTTTTCAGTGCAGTCACTCTCCTTCTGTTGCTGCTCCAGCTGTTGAAGGTGGGAGGCCTTTGATTTCTTAACCTTATCCTCACACCGCTCTGCAGCAGGATTGCTGCTTTGCTTCTGCACCTTCTTTTTGGCCTCAGAATCCAGTTTGAGATTTAGGCTTGTGATTATCTCATTAGCAAGAATCAGCCCGTTAACAGTGTTGATTTTAAAATGCAAGCCTCACTCAGCTACAATTTGAGCTTGTGAATCTCCTCCTCGTAAGACCTAGTCTCACTGCTTCGGGCCTGTTCCAGCTGGTCTTTGAGTGCTTTAATTGTTTTCTCAGCTTCTGCAGTAGAGTATTAGTTCTTACTGTGAACCTCTTTCAGCTGGACCTTTAAAGTCCAGCCCTTTTGATCCACAGTTGACATTTGAAATAAAGGTGCGCCTGAAACTGGGAGTCTTCGAGATTACAGTTTACATGCTATTTACCTACATGAAGGTCAACTACACCAAAACCAACAAAATAACAACAATTCAAGTTGCCAAGGGGTAAGGATGATGTTGCAGTCCTCTCACTTCTTGAATTAATTAATAACATGGATAGTGCTAATCCAAAATGGAGCAAATGGATGAATGGCATTGTTTACTGCCTAGAGCACAATCATTACTTTCTAATCTTTTATATATCCTTTGTTTTGTGATCAGTCCCTGATTCTGCATTGCCTGCCACAATCTATCTTCAAATCCTTCGGCTGCTTTATTTTGTTGTAAATTGCTTTTTTAATGGACGATGATGTTTCATGCATGGTGGCAGTGGTCAAACAACTTTAGGGATAGCGCACCTCTATTTTGCAGAGAAAATTCTCCGCCTCTTAAAAGCAAGACGAAGACAGGCCAAGGAGACGAGTTGAAAGGAATTTTTCCACAAGATCACACTTTTCAGTTCAATCATTAAGTGTTACGGATTAAGCAGCCAAGCAATATTACAGTTACTGGAAGAAATCAAAGATGAAATTGAATCTCCGACTCAGCGTTTACATTCCATTCCAGCAGTTGTTAAACTCCTTGCTACATTACATAAAAACATACAATATTGGCATGGGGATCATTTCAAACAGTCATAGCATCAGCAGTGGGATTATCGCAGTTTGCACTCAGCCATATCATAGCACAAGTACTTAACGCTTTGCTACAGTGCACGTACACGATTAATGCAAAAAAAAAATTGACATCTCCCATTTAATAGCGCTTTTAAATGTGCGCAATTTACGGTATAATGAGCGTAGAAAGGCGCTGATTACCCGATGAACTGGAGGTTTGGTAAATATGACGTAAGCTGATGTATCACAGCGTGCGCATTCTGCGGGTTGGCCATGGCGCTGATAACAAATGTATGTACGTCTGGCCTTCAGTCCTCAACACAGCGGCTGCGGGTTTGATTCTGACCTGCGGCTCTTTACTGCATGTCCTCCCCACTCTCCCCTTTTTTATGTCTAAGATGTCCTGTCACAAATAAAGAAAAAAAAAAAGAAGACAAAAAATTGTATTTGTAATTAGTCTCCCCTGATTGAATTACCTTTTATAAGTTACAGACTGTTGCATTGACTACATTCTTTGTGCTGTGGTTGGGAAACTTAATGTCTAATTTGGCTGCTACTAGCTGACAATTAAAGGACTGGGCCAAGTGACGTATTTTTATTTTTTTTATGATGAATGAAAGGAGCGCAAGAGGGGGAATGACATGCAGCAGAGAGCGCTGCAGGTTGGAGCTGAATCCGCGGCCGCTGCATCAAGGAGTATACCTCTATATATGTGCGCCTGCTCTACCAATTGAGCTAACCTGGCCACCAAGTGACCTATTTAACATGCTTATGTTTTTCCCATTACTGGCCTCTTGAACCTTAACCTTGACTATAACCTTAACAGTAACACATACAATCTGACTTACTTGGCAACATGCCACATGGATTGGAGCTCATTTTAAACATTATCCACCTATAACAAATGGTTTGTTCTTTACTTGTCTGTAAAGTAAGTGATTGCTGCAGTTTTCTTCAACTCCTAAAACTTCATATTTCTGGAATAAAAAAAATAAATTTAAGATTTTTTTTATCTAACTGCCTAAAATGTCATGCAGTGTTTCTTTTCTGATCACTGACCTAATCATGATGTCTTTCTGAGTTCATCCAAGGCATTGTGCTGGAAATACATGCAACATTGGATAGATCACAACAGCACTCCACAGTTACGTCTTCAGAGCCTTCTCCATACTCTCTTTTCTAGATTAAGACATTACCAACACAAGTCCATACACATTCATTTTCTGTGCAGTATATATACATACATTCTGCATCTGCATTGTTAGGCCAGCAGTGGCACTGAGCAGTATTTAATTCCTAAATCACAGCATGGAAGACAGAAAAATTCCCTGATTCTTGTCACATATTCCCAAATAGTGGCTGAATATGGCAAATCTTTATTAGATGGAAGATTATTGACACCAATATGAAACCCCTGGGGGAATTGGCTAGCTTGTTTCTCCCCTCCGTTTCACTTGTCATGTTGTTGAAGCCGAGTTTTCATTAGCCAAACCATTATCCTGCTCCATCTGCAGCTTTTGTCTTTGGGAATTTGAAGCATCACATTTCCCTGTCACAGTTTGGGAGCGGCCTACTCATTAACTGTAATGATGGCCAGTGTTGTGCCCAGCCGACCAGAACCATAGCTGTGATTGGGCGATCTCAGCCTGATGAATGGGTGACAGACAATGATGCTGAGGCAATATGGAAGTGTTAGTTTCTCCCAAAATAGCTGTTGTAAGGAGTGAAGGTGGATGGCAAGGTGGATATTTCACTCAAGAAGGGATTTTTAGGGTGATAAAATAGTCCATATATCTGTCATGGTTTGAAAATCTGTTATATAGCTACTGTATATGTTTGCAGTCCATGAATTTCAAACAGGGGGTCTAAAATGAAGTGTAAGTAGATAATATTTTCTCTCGTGAACATCCAAAGCTTATGGCAAAATGTCCAAGGTCTCCTTAAAGTTGAACAAGGTTGTAGGTTGTGTGTAATGCTCTATCTCAACAGATATGGCTAGTGAGTCTAGAGCAAAATATTATCTGAGTCCTCATTTGATGCGTGTGTAATGACTTTGTACAAGCTGCAGTCTGTCAGTCTTATTTCATTACAGAAGCGCTATATCAGGCACTGGGATAATTTAGTAAGATGCACAGGCCATAGTAGAAAGGAGCTTAAATTGTTTCTGTTCACCTTTTTCCTCTGTCATGTCCACATCTTTAAAGTTCCTCATTTGATCTCTGCTTTTTCTCTTTGCATTTTCCCTCCTCTCTGCCTCTTTGCATTGCACAGATCTACCTGCGTTTTCTTGACTATGAGATGGCCAATTCCAACGAATGCAAGCGCAACTTTGTGGCAGTGTATGATGGTGGCAGGTGTGACATTTTTAACCCTTCATTTTGATAAATTATACAAAAGATCAAGGTGGCCATAGTTACACATTAACTTTAGGCTCTTCATTTTGTGACCATGACTTAATATATCACTTTTTCTTGTGAAGAGTTAAATATTTAGTTATGTCAAGACAAGAAATTTGACAATATTTATATATATATATATATATATATATATATATATATATATATATATATATATATATATATATATATATATATATATATAATATATTTGTCAATATACAGTCCCTTTGCCCTAAAGTCAGGCCATGGCAGGTTAGCCTTACGTGATTTAATGGTTAACACACTGAGAACTAAAAACCAAGGTTGATAAACAGATGAAGCAAATGCAGTTTCTTCATTAGAACAGCCAAACAGCTAATGTATAGGTAACTTTACTTGTAAAATCATTTTATCTTTAGATCATAAGATATTAAAGTAATGTTAAAAACAATAACTAACAACAACAATAACTAATATCTTGAGATTAGGATGTCATTGAATGATTAACTACAATATGCTTAATATGAGCTTCCCAACAATCTAATTTGTTATCTTTAGATATGAACCTGAATATCCAGTTGTGTCTTAAAATAATATCAGCAACCATGGCTGCTCTGGGCTTCAGTTAAATAATGTGGATTATTGAGATTCACATTGAGATTCAGAGCAAATGTCGATGTTACTTGATAATAAACTGTTATCTCATCCTGTCTTGTCTTAGTTCGGTTGAAGACTTGAAGAGCAAGTTCTGCTCCACGGTGGCCAACGACATCATGCTGGTTTCCACGCTGGGCGTCATTCGCATGTGGGCAGACGAAGCCAGCCGCAAAAGCCGCTTCCGCATCCTTTTCACGACCTACCACGAGCGTAAGATATCTACACTCGCACGCATGTTCTGTTAATCATAAATATGTTTACTGCAGCACGACCCACCCACTGAGGGACACTGATTAGCTTTATTAATTAGACTGCTACTCCATGACTACAACATTGACGCCTAAAATTAAACAGGTTTGTTCTTTAGTGGTACCCATTAAGTGAAGATAGAGACACAGTGACCACTTTTATGGCAACTTATATTGGATGACATTAACAGATAACATGCTGTCAGAGGTTTCCATTTAGTTTAATGACCATTAAACAGCAGCAAGACAGAAACTAAGGAATGTGATTTCCATTACAGGGAATATTGCCTGTGGGTTATTGTGAATATGACAGAAAGAGTGAGACAAAGGAATATCTAGGTGAGCTATGGTATGTTCACATCTATCTATTTTCTTTTAAACAAACACCTTGGAGAGATTCATATTCACACACACACACACACACACACACACACACACACACACACACACACACACACACACATTCTCTTCCTCTTTCTTATTCACTGGCTCCTCATTGATGGGAGCTTGTAGTTTGACAGGGGTTGCAGAGGGTATTCTTTGCACCAGTGAGGTGACTGAAGAAGGTCTGAGGCTTGTGAGTATCCAGTATGTAAATGGGATTGGGTCCCTTTTAATGTCACACACACACACACACACACACACACACACACAAACTGCACAAATGAATGTTGTGTCTGCATTTTTGGAGCTTAAAGAGAAATCTCTCAAAGCAAACTGGATAAGCTAAAAATAAAATGAAAACAATGAAAGGCTGCACAAATGTCTTTTATTTTAGTGTGATTCAAATACAAATAGTATATCAAAGGCCCCATAGTATGTTCATATTCAGGTTCATACTTGGGTTTGTACAAATTAAATGCTAAAATGCTCAGCCTGTCTCTTAAAGTCCCCCTCCCGATAAAATCAAGTCTGCTCTGATCGGTCAGCATTTCTGGGTCTTCTGCATCTGCATTCTTGTAGTCTCTGCATCATCAATGCAGCTGGGGAACAACCGTGACAGCCCTGTAGTGGCTCTTTCTACAAATATATAGAATATTTGTGACATCCGTGTGGACGCCCTGCTTGTAGGCCCAGTTTCTGAGTAGGGGCTATGTGTTGTTGACTGATTTCATACTTTTACAGTATTGATGTAGCACCTCAACCTGCTTTATAATAAAAAAAAGACAAAAAATCTCATTTTTTACAAATTGGCGTCATCACGTTTTTTAAACATCATTTGCAGTTCCACTGAAATTTCAGAGGTGCTTTGCGCTTTAATTTTTATGAAGGCAAAAGGAAACACCATGCCAGATGCTTCTTTCAGATTGCTCTATTATTGCCACTGTGTTATATTTGGATTATAGCTATTGAGAAGAACAAAAATGCATCATGGATAAAAGAATGTATTTAAAAGTAAGTGGTTATTTATAAGGGGGTTTAACTAATGTTTCCTTTGTGTTGCATGGTTGATTGGATTTATTAAATGTCACAAACTAGAACCACACACTTAAAGAATCATCCGATCTTGAAGGACAATCAGTTGTCAATCCTAACATTTCTACAACTTGTATATTTTGGTTGGTTGTATGTGTAAAATGTAGTGATCTTCTACAGAACAAGGGACAGGCAGCATTAGGAGTGGAGTTGTTTGTGTTGTGAAGTCAGTGTCCCCTTTTCTAAGGCCTTTTCACCAAGCAGAGCCAGGATGTGCTGTTGCCGAGGCAACACTTCTGCCTAAGTCACTCAGGCGATTCCCAGCCAGACCTCAGCCTTTAGAGCAGCATCCACTATGGCTCAGCAGCACTGCACCAACCCTGTCAACAGTGAATTAACAGGTGTACCAGAGAACTGGGAACCACAAGCAGTAGAGCAAGTAATACAGCCTGGTGTTGCTGCTAGTGCAGATCAACTTGTTTTAAGCATTGTTTTTTAATGTAAAACGCACTATAGTACATTTGTAAAAGTGCTGTAAGGCAGCTGATTTCAATATGCCTCGTCATTTCCTCACAGGTTAAAACTTGTGTACAAGATGTAATGACATGTAATGACTTGTAAATCTCATCTGATTTTTACCTATATGCACAAAAGACTGTCTTGTAGGCCTGGTGAGCCAAAGAAAAATGTCCACACTGGTGGACAATAAAGATTTATTCTATTCTATTCTGTTCTATTCTATTCTATTCTATTCTAAGTTCATGTTTGAAAAAAGGCTGTCATTTTAAATGATTTGTTTAAAAATAAATAATAAGATGAAAATTACATTAAAGCTCCCTGAGAAACGGAGTAAAGTATTTTATTCACTCCACTAAGTGAACAAGATGCCACCTGACATCTATATGATTTAGCTTTTAAAAGAAAATTCCACCCCAAACAGCTCTGTACTACTGAACAACTACCAATATCTGTTCAGTGTACCAGTTTATTAACTTATCCTAGAACAAATGCGGGAAAACAGACAGAAAAATAGACACTATTATGTGACAATACAACGAGTATGTAATGCAGACCAAGACGTGATCCAAAAGCTGAACAGAAAGATGGTGCTGTTAATAACCTCAATAATACATTATAAAAATCATTAATTAGAAAAGATGGGGAGCAGGCGAGTACAGTTGACAGACGGGACAATGTCAGGCGAGGTACTCTGTGCATTGTGTACTACAGAAGTACAATAAGAAGTTAATTAAGTATCCTCCTCAGGTAAAAGGAAGACAATGTATAACTACTTTTAAACGTGAGTGTGTGTACTCTGTTACAAGTGCACTGTCAGGATTTGCAGTTTATATGGCGGTTTTTACAATAAGCGCTCCCTCCCCACAGTAGCCTTTATATGTTTGTTCACAGCTGCTGGTTCCCAGTGGGCCCGGCAGCTTTGAGAGAACCATTCACAGCGGCTGACTCCCAGCAAGATGCTCCTATGGGGAGAGCAACGTTCCCAAACGCAAACATCCACTTTTATCGTCAGTGCTGTGTTTGCACCCGCTGGTACTACTGATCTTGCTCTGTTTCCAGGCTCACTCTTTCACACACACACGCACACTCACTCTCTCTCTCTCTCTCTCTCTCATGCACTACAGTGTACAATTTCAAATGAGAACTACAAGAAAGTGAAGCCTATCTCTACCCAAGAAGTAATTATGTCTTAGGTGATAAATGTGCTTGTGTGACATCTCGGCTGTCAGCATTGTTACGCATCATCAACAGAGACCCGTCTCTGGGGTTGCAAATGGGAATTTGTTCTGACTTCACTACTCACATCACTTCTTGTTTCTGGCAAAGCTTCCTTGCTGAATTCATGAAACCGCTTGAGAACAACACAGTATGCTGATGTCTGTTAATATATGGATATCTTTACTAGGTTGTGGATCAGATTATATCATCTCTACGCACTCATTATTGTAGTTGCTCTGGGATTAAACACAGTATGTGTCAGTATGGGGATATATTGTGACATTGTACAGCAACAAACAGTAAGATAGGATGGATGGATGGATGGATGGATGGATGGATGGATGGATGGATGGATGGATGGATGGATGGATGGATGGATGGATGGATGGATGGATGGATGGATGGATGGATGGATGGATGGATGGATGGATGGATGGATGGATGGATGGATGGATGGATTTTTGAGATATTCAGGTTTTGGAGAAATTCCATGCACTGGGATTTAATAAAAGTTTAAAATGTAATCCATTTAATCAACTGACAAAGCCCACTGTTTTTCCCCAGCATATTTACACCAAATACAATATCATCTATTGCAGTGCTGACACATTAATTTAGTTAAGGCAATTTATTACATTTAAAAACAAGTGTAGACCAAAGTACTTGTTTTGAAAAATGTACAAAAATGTTACAATTAAATAATTAAGATTAAAATATATAGGTTGATAAAATAAACAGACCAAATTAAGAAAAGAAATACAGTTTTATGAATAATCAAGAGTCCTTTGTAAAAAAACATTTTCCATCGCACCTGTACAGAAGAATTTTTGGATGAGTGAGTTGTTTTTTCCTTTAAAAATAAGGTGGTTCTAAAATATAGATGGTTCTAGGACCTAAAGAGAAAGACTATGACAGAGAGAGAGAGAGAAAGAAAGAGAGAGAGGATTGTTCAGAAATTATCTCAAAATACTTTTACTAACACATACTTTTCCACAAGACCATGTACATAATGGAAAGTATGTTTACTAATGAATAGTACTTGCCAAGGTTTTCTTTAACTCAATTCTGCAATAGTGAAACATAACTAGGTAAATTTACTCAGGTTTTGCACTTATTTACCCCACTATATTTCAAAATGAATGTCCTTTTTACTTCACTACGTTTATCTGGCAGGTGACTGTAAACTTCTGCAATACACTGTAGCATTTGGTTAGCTTGCTGTGGCACTCTTCCTTGCTGTGATTGACAGTAGAAAGCAATGAATTGGCCAATGAGCTTGCGTATGCATTAGTGTGATTGGTTGTTGAGAGCAAGGGCACCTTGGGTTTAAATTATGTACCATTGTTATGATGGAGCCCTTAACATTACCACACTGATTTTACGATCATGTCTTGCTGATGGGTGGCTCTACCTCTTGTAATGTGAAGGCAGTGCTGTGTCTTGAACCACACTGGTCTAAGGACATGTTTATGTTTATGGCCTGGTTTAAATTTGTGTTGACACGGGCTGTGCATTGGGGAGAAATAAACAACATCCTGCTTGAATAGAAATCAT
Source organism: Percina caprodes (assembly GCA_013375575.1). Classification (NCBI taxonomy): domain Eukaryota; kingdom Metazoa; phylum Chordata; class Actinopteri; order Perciformes; family Percidae; genus Percina; species Percina caprodes. Next base: position 527,750 of record JABXJD010000327.1, on the reverse strand, counting down.
TTGTTTGGTGGTTTATTATGTGTGCAAATGATTGTGTGGTGACCAGAATGGTAGCCATGCTATTTCACACACATACAAGCACACAGACAGTACACACACATACCAAGAAATCATTCAAATCACAGGTTGTTTCTGCAAATATTTAAAGAGGAGGGTGAGGATGAAAATTCATGAAGAACAGATGGGTTTGGGGGGAACAGCTATGATTTGAGTAATGCCCATCCAAATTTATTTCCATAAAGTCTGGTAGACCGGAATATCTCTTCAGCTGTACTTCAAATACTAATTTGTGCTGCAACATATCTAAAGTGTGCTGCACAATCACACAATTCACAACAATTCAACAGGTAGTTTAAGTGTTTCTATGGCAACTGATTAGGTTACAAGTGACTAAGTACTGGATAATGTTTCAGTTAAGCGAAGATAGTGCTACAGTGTATTTCTGTATTAACTATTGTGTTTATTTGCTCTTTGCTTTACAGCTCCATGTGATGCAGATGCCTTCTTTTGTCACAGTAATATGTGCATAAACAACACGCTCGTGTGTAATGGCATGCAGAACTGTGTCTACCCCTGGGATGAGAACCAATGTAAAGGTGAGATGCTACTTTTTAGCATTATGAAGAAAGACACTAGACTATGTTTGAGTGTTTCAGCACCATGGAAAGCGACAGCGAAACAGAGTGGGTTTAAACAGTACTCTACTTGTCACTAGAGCTAGTGGTCATAGCAGTAGCTATGTAGTGCTATAATACAGAGGTATTTTTAGTATTTTCTGTGTCGCTACGGGGTCTGCTATTAACACTACTAGATACATTATTAGTATTGCCTCCATGATGTCACTGGTACCGCCATTAACAAGGGGCACTATTATTAAAACACATATTGTAGCCCGGTGAAATCAGGTAGCAGGCATTATCATGATTACGTTTACATTTAGTTTTTCCTAGTTGCTTTTATTGGTTTTCTTTGTTTGTGTCATTTTCAACTATGTATAGTGATGGGATCATACATTACCACTCCATTATCTGCCAAAGTTAAAACAGTTTTGGTTATTTAATTTAGAGAGTTCTGTAGTTCTGTGCTTTTCTCACTGGTTTGAAAGTGGGTGGGGCTTAGTTAAAAAAAGTGATGTCACTTACGTAGGTCTGTGCACCAATCAAGATTTAGCTACTGTTTTTGATTTGAGTTTTTGAGTGTTATATGGTAACTTTTTTTTATTCTACAATGTTGAAGAGAAAAACTTGAATCAAGCCAAGCTAAATTTTAATACTTTAATACTATGTGTTAGTATTTTGAAGTGGAAATTCCTAGATTGACAAGCAAGTTAACTTAATCAGAATTACATTGTAGATGTTTTTCTCTATGTAATATTAAAGCTATAATGTGTAGTTTCTGCTGCCCCCATGAGGAATTCTAAGTAATGACAACAGAACTGTCTGCGCTACTACTAAAAATAATACATTATATGATTAAGATAGAAGATTTTATGTTGCGGGGTAAAATTTGAATTCACCCTCAACTGATCCTGTGCTTGGTCCAGGTCTTTGTTTTCATTCTTTGAAGGTGCCCTTATTTTATAACTCAAGGGAAGGCATTACCTGTGTATTTCATGACTTAGTGATACTGTCAATTTCTTAATTTCCTCTGAAGTCTGAGCTCTCACTGCATTCTGAATTTTAAAGCCACTGGATCTATACATTGATCCCCAGTGTCTTGCTTGTGGCAGCTCCATAATTTATCTACACCCCTAACTGAGATTTCCTTACTGCAGCATCTCTATACGGTGTATGATACTATTCCAATAATTAGCAAAAATGTGTTTTTCTGGGGATGTTTTCTCTGCATTATATTGCTAATTAATGTCTTCTGTTCCTCGACTTTTCATGACCCATGACTTTATTCCAACTACATATGATGAGATCTATACTGAAGCTTCCCTTAGCACTCTAGCATTGAAATTCTCATGTCAAAAATTCAATGTGCTTTAATGTTCATTACACTGTTGCAATTAAGATGTGTTCTAATTTGTTATTTCTTTAAACATATACTGTACGTACTCATACACACATAAAACTATCTCCCTTTCTGTTGTGCTCTCTCTCTACCACTGTACAGAGAAGAGGAAAGCCAACATCTTGGACAACCTGAACAACACAAACGGGACCATAATTGGTGTCACTTGTTGCATCGTCCTCATCCTCCTCATCGTCTCTGTCATCGTCCAGATCAAGCAGCCACGTAAAAAGTACATCCTGCGGCGTGAGGACTTTGACCCCACCATGTTCCAAGAGGTCTTTGAGCCGCCTCACTATGAGCTGTGTACTTTACGAAGCGCCGCTACAGCCGCAGCAACCTCAGCAGACTTAGTCGATCTAGCAGAAGACTTTGAGAACTACCACGCCCTTCGCCGTGCCTCCGCGCTGCGTCCACGATCATCACTGTGGCTCCTCGTCCAACCCCGGCTCCGCCCACATATCCCAGCTGTCCCTTAGTGGAAGAGGAAGCCGTGGGAACTTGAGCACCCGAGACACAGCAGCCGCCACTCTGCTCACAGACCTTCCACAGCCGCCCATGGCACTGCGGCCCTTGCTGCCGTCCACTGGAAACCGTAGGAGCATCTTGGTCATGAAGCACAGCTACTCGCAAGAGACAGCGGACAATGGATGCGACCTGGATGACGATCTGGAAGAAGTTCCCACCACCAGCCACCGGCTTTCACGCCACGAAAAGGCAGTACAGCGGTCAGTATCCTTAGATTTCTGATGAGGAAAGAACAACAACTGTAGATTTAACAATGGGGTTGTTTAAAATGTGTGTGGGATACTTAGGCCTACATTTCTTTTGTTTTCCTCTTATTTTAGCTTTTCACTTTCTCTCATTATTTTTTTTTGAGATTATGATAAGCTTCTTCTTTGCATTGATCCTTGTTCTTTCTCCCCTTTCTATCATTAAAAACTTTTTTCACAAAGGGCTACATTTTCCCCCTTTGCATGCTCACCCTTGAACATGTCAATCGCCCCTGCTAGTTTTCATCCAAATGGTGATTTATAGCTTACATCTATACGCTCTACTGTACTTTGCGTTTTTCAGAGCTCTTTAAGGAAAGGCAGACCTCTTTTTAGAAGATATTAATTCTGTAACCAGTCCAGTTTAGACTGTTAGCCCAAGGGCTTGAATCAGTGCCTCATAGAGACAACTATGACTTCATTGACATGAATGCAAATTATTATAAAATATGCATTTCTATTCCTGTTTATAACAGGGATACTGAAAATATGACTTTATTTCTATGTAACTCAACATTTTGGCGTGAACAAGATTTTTCTATTTAAAAAAAAAAAAAAGTATTTTACTGTGTACTTGCACCTTGACTGCTTGAAAAGTAAATGTATATGTTTACAAAAACACTAATGTGATATTAATATTAGTACATTTTTGGAGATACGACTTTCTTGCATGCACTTTCTATGTGCTCCTTCCAGAGTTTTCTTGACTGTCAATTCATTGTCTGCATGCAAAGCTCCCAGAGACATGCAAAACACTAATGAAGTTTATTGCTGTTATGTAGCGTAGTATGCATTCTGACCTCTCTATGCAAAAAAAGTTTGATATTAAATGAAAGAGCCATGACATTTCAGGTTCTGCCTCATTGGCTCTTTGAGCAAACATGAATCAGAGTACAACACAACTAGGGTCTAAGAGACAATCTCAAGGTAAGCACCCTTATCCAAAAATCCAAATCTTTATATGTTGTTGTGTAGTCATCATTTGCCCAGTTTGTATTAACTTTTATGTTTTATTTTCTGTGATTTTTGCGCGGGTTTCTATTTTGTTTTTTTAATGTATTTTTATTTATTCATTTTCACCAAGATGGTTTTCTTGCTTGCAGCCATCTTGTCCTCGCAGTTTGTTTTGAAGTCTTTGTGATGCTCAAGTTTACTGTATGTCCTCCCAAGGACATACATTGTATCACTCGGTGGATATTCATTAGCATGGACTTTTTTTCCATCATCTTTAGTTGAAGCTGTTTTCAAATGTCTAACCTCTGCATTTTCCTCCCAGTAGGCCTATAGAAAATAATACACATCAATCATGTAAAGATACTTGTTAAAGCACAAATTGGAAACCAGACACAAGCCCAACTTTTCATTAAATTACATCAGTGAATTGTTACACTCACTAAAGAAAGCACATTGAGACAAACTCTTTGTAATTTACAAATATTTACTGATCACACACACACACACACACACACACACACACACACACACACACACAGAAGTTGTCTGTTGTTTTGCATGAATTATGTCACATGTACTATTTGATTTTGTGTTTAATTTTGAAGCATAGTGTTTATGCGTGTGTAACAGTTTGTGTGTATGCTCCAGGACTGTGCTTTAATAAGGTTGCAATAAGCACAATATAAAATAAGTTAGATGAATACATTTGAGATGCAAATAATTGATGAGAGGAACTTGTTCATCAAAAAGTTGCATTTCAATGCAGAGTTACAGAAGTTCAGGCTTTTAATGGAGCAGTCACATGAAGTGCTACCCATTGTTTTGTCTTTTAGTGTGAAAGGTGTGTGTGTGTGTGTGTGTGTGTGTGTGTGTGTGTGTGTGTGTGTGTGTGTGTGTGTGTGTGTGTGTGTGTGTGTGTGTGTGTGTGTGTGTGTGTGTGTGTGTGTGTGTGTGTTTGCTTATGGTCTACATTATGTTGCATTGTCTCCATCATGTAGACTTCTTGAGAATAGTGCGATCCTGGATCAGTACGAACGGGCTTCACTGACATATGAAAAAGCGGAGCGGAGATTTACACCAGCATGATGCTGATGATGATGATGATGATGATGATGATGAAGGGACACTTTGACGAAAGCCAGGATATTGGAAATATATTCAGATGAACACAAAGGACTAGATGAAATGCTGCAAGTGTTTCAGCTCTGTACGCACTGTAGTCAATCCAGATTTTTTTTTGTCTCGCTGGAAAGAAATGGACCTCAAATGACCACGATTACTGATTATTCATTATTAAACTTTACATCAGAAACATATCTGTCATTGTCATGGACCACTCACTGATAACTAGATGAATGTGATCAAACATCTTCATGTTCATTGTTAGGCATGTATCTTTCAGATGAGTAGCATACATATTATGATTTTATAGAAAATTAGAGATGCTTGCTGTTTGTCCAATCTAGATTTATTTTATTAGTGAAAATTGGAATTAATCACTAACCCTAATTGAATTTAATGCTGTTGGAATAAACAGTTCAAGGGTGAGTTATGTGGCTTGTGCATGCTTCTTTTGTATCCATCAAAACATCAACATACTAACATTTAAATATGAAAAGCCCCCATCTACTAATATATAAGTCATAAGGACATAAAGAGTAGTCAAAACAAAACCATCTTCCAAATTAATTAATTAATTGCATGTTGTTGCTTTGCTAAATCATTAGGTAAAGACAATGTCAGGATTTTCATTTTATAACACTTTAAAACTCCCTTTTAAATATGTTCACTAACTTTGAAATGCATTTTTATTTTTTACAAAGAATACTTTTTTTCTGGCAAACCTTTACTTCAAGTCTGTTTGTCTTAATATCTTTGTATTAAAACAGACTTTTATAAATTTAAAGGATGACAGTTTTTACAGTTACTCAAATTTACTGATGCTTTGTAAAATAAATGACAATAAAGCTTTGCCTTTTTTCTTTGTTTTAATGGCTTTTGGTCAGCAGTTCCTCTGTCCCTTTAGAGTCTTCTCAGACTGTCAGCACACGCTATCAATGTCTTACAATCATGTGTGTTTAGATGCTGGTTTATTTGCTGATTTGCTTTAGAGGAAAACCCAAGTCAAAATTATTTTTTCACCAAGGAGGACAATAAAAATTAGTTTTAGATGTTTGAATTTTTTTGTGTTTGTCGAGATGAGATTAATCCCATATATACTGCAGAAGGGACCGATCAGCCTCACACTCTAATATGACCTACTGTTGGCAGGCTGCTATTGTAGGAAAAACAAGCTGCAATATATGGAAAGTGAGAAGAGATCAGCTTTGAGCACAATGACATGAACAATTCACCAACGCTCTGCCATTGCCCGTTTCTTCTTGCTGTGTCAGTTTTTATGGTATTTACCATCAATGTGTACATTCTTTTCTGTATTCAATGTCATGTATGTATTATTTACATCCATGCTCTCCACTCTCCTTTTCCACCAAATACACACAATCATTCACAGACCCATATTTCTGCACATACAAAATAAAATGTTTCTTTTCTATACACACACTTTGCTAATGTCTGGGTCTTGTCTCTCTGTTTTACAATGATGCCAACACTTTTGTTATAGATGTTTGAAAAGCGTTCAAAACAGCTCACACAAATATTTCCTCTCTCTTCTTTACTCTCTATTACACACTCTCTAATACACAAACACACACACAACACCACAAAGTCATCTGCCAGTATAGATAGAAGTAGACAGCTCAATAATTAGGTAAGTCTAAACCAATTTGATCACAAGCAGCCCAGGCAGCAGATGAGAAAGGTGTGTGACCCAGAACAGACTTAAAGTAATAGTGTTTTCATTTCTCTACAGATACGTCAGACAGATGCATCATTCCTCTGCATCTTGCCAAGTTTGACAGGATTTGAAGGTTTCTCTCCCTTGCCTCTTGAGTGAACTGTTGCCCTGAGCAACTTTAACAATGTAGAGTGTTGTAATGAGAAAAAAAAGTTTGTGGTGTTCGCAAGTTTTTTTTTCTTGCATTTGCCCTATACCTGTGCTCCACAAGTGGCTGTGATTGACGAGCCGTGGAACACTAATTATTTCAGATATGGGACGGAAACTTTGGTTTTTTGAAAAATAGAGTACCTTTAATGTAAAGTTGTTCATGAAGAAAAAAAAAAAAATCAGGTTTTTCAAATCATTTTCATGTAACCATCCAAATACGAAATTGCATATTTTAGCTGCTGATTTCACATTATATATATATATATATATCTTTTTTTATGTCATTTCTTTAACGTAGAGTATCAGGTTGTTTTTATATCTAAACAAGTAGGCTACAGAAAGCTGTTGACAAGAAGGTAAAAGTGAATGTTTGAAATAAAGTGATGTTAAACTTTATAAACGGGTGCATTTACTTGATTCTGTGTGACCCATCGAGTACATTTTATTTATTCCCACTTACATTGATGTCTGAGCATTATTCACTTACTTTCTCTTTGTCAAACCTAATTTCCTTATGGTTTTATTTATTTTATTTTTTTTAAACCTGTGTGCATATTTATTTGACAGAATGTTTCCAATAAACTAACGTTTACTGTGATGATTTATTTTGTCAGTAAAATCTAATTTTATTATTTTCTGTTCTTCTGTTCTGGAGCATTGCGGATATTCAGGTCATATTTCACTGCTCAATAGTGTCACTTTCGGACATACTAGGCAGCTGTTTTCAGCCAAGCACCAACCAGCAGACAGACAAAGTTAGCAACTAGCTAGTGAACACAATGGAGCATTTATTACTTAATGTTTTTAAGAAGGTAAATGTAGGATACACCCTTGCTGGTCAACACACAGGTTTTGAACAAAGGAGTGCCTTGAGTTAAGAGCGGAAAGAAAAGCTCCCGCACGTTTACCGTCGGAACTTAACAGTGTGACATTTAGCGGAAGTAAACTACACACAAGTAGCTTTAACGCTAGCTGCATTAGAGACGTGTTACTGTAGCCGTATTGTAGATAATTATTTCACTCTCAATTAAACAACAATGCCTTCAGTTGAGTGTATGAGGCAGTTCGTCAACGAGCGACTAACTGCTGCTGCTGAAGAAATATTCAGAGTTTTTGAAAAAACCATCGTCGAGTACGAGGAAGAGCTCGATCGTCAGCGCAGACTGTTGAATAACGTTATCGCTTGGAATCCCAAAATAAAGTTACACATCATAGGTGTGTAAAATCTTCATGGTCTTTAAAAAAAAAAGCAGCATCCTTTTGGATTAAATACATAACGTATTGTAATTGTCTACCATCACAGTAAGTTATATCCTATTTCTTTTGTTGTGTGTCCCTCCAGAGCTCCCACAGCAACATGTCTGTGAGGAGAAAGAGGAGGAGGAAGAGGTTCTTGCTGACCAGCAGCAGATGTGTAACGTTACTCAGGAGAGGAACTCCAGTCTGGACCAAGAGGAGCCAGATCCTCCACAGATTAAAGAGGAACAGGAGGAACTCTGCGTCAGTCCGGAGGGAGAGCAGCTTGTACTGAAGCAGGAGACTGATGCCTTTATGTGGACTCCTACTTATGAGGAAAGTGGCCGCAGTGAAGATCAGACTCTGAACTTGAGTATCGATAAAACTCAGTGTGTGGTGGAGGAAAAGCGTCTAAACTACATTCCAGTTAACAGGTCTGTGGTATCAGAACCTAACACTGACCTCTTGCTCCTCTCTCATGAAACTGAGAGCCAAGATCAAAAAAGAGCCGAGCGTGGAGACTCTGGATCAATCAGAAATGCAGAGCCAGAAACAAACAAGAGACATCACAATAGCAGAAGTCACATTAACATTGTAAACAACCCTAACTTGTCAGAGATTCACCTTGATGCTCACACAGGTAAAAAGATGTATAACGATATAAGAATCCACACAGGTGAGAAACAACATTCTTGCCAAACATGTGGGAGAAGTTTCAGTCGGATATCATCATTGAAATATCATTTAATAACCCACACAGGTGAGAAGCCGTATTCTTGCAAAACATGTGGGAAAACCTATGCTCAGATATCATCATTGAAGTATCATATAAGAACCCATACAGGTGAGAAGCCATATTCTTGTAAAACATGTGGAAAAGCTTTCAAATGTAATACTATTCTGAAAGTCCACGTTAGAACCCACACAGGTGAGAAGCCTTATACCTGTAATACATGTGGCAATAGATTCTGTGACCTGTCGGCATTGATAAGACACATGAGAATCCACACAGGTGAGAAGCCGTATACTTGTAAAACATGTGGGAAAGATTTTAGTCGTAGCGATGATTTGAAAGTCCACATAAGAATCCACACAGGTGAAAAGCCGTATACTTGTAAAACTTGTGGGAAAACTTTCAGACGTAGCAATGAAGTGATGGTCCACATGAGAAAAGCCCACACTGGTGAGAAGACATCTTTTTTAAAGGCATGAAAGAGTGCATACAGACAAGTCATTTTCTATTTGAATCCACACAAACGAGGGGCCACGTGCAACACTTGTGGAAAACGTTTTTTTCTCAAATCACGTTGTTGAAGAAACACCTGAGGATCCATATACACCGTAGAAACCATTGAGCTGAGACTCCTGTTAAGACGTGTTTAATAAGTTAATAATACCCGTTTAGAGCTACATCTCTGTAACTAAATGTGAAATATTTCCCACAAAGGTGAGATGTCAATATGTTAGTGTAAAGTTTCCCTTCATTTGACTTTATTACTTATTTTTTCTGTTTTGAAACAATCGTGATCTCCCAACTTAAGGAAAAATATTTCACAGTGAGTGCACAGTACATATTTGCCAAATGTCCATTTATGGAAAATGTTAGAATCACTTTTAATTTAAAGTTTAACAAGACCATAGAATCCATGTATCTAAAGTGTTATAATCTATATGAAGCCTCCTGGACATCTTTGCAAGAAGTCAGATTTTACATTTGAGAGAGACTGGTATTATGGTTTAATATTACCATTAAAGAAATCCTATCAATGAGAACATGCCACTTTTTGCTATTTTTATATACTTCCTCAGTTAATGTGCCTGTCCACATTTTTAGCATTTTATTTTTTTAGTAAAAATGATTAATCAATCATTAAATAACTTTCAGATTAGATTAGATGACAATTGTTTCAAAGAATAAATGGCAACAATTCTATTTGTAAGTTGAACAGACCTTACCTCATTTCAACTTTCAGGACTTCGTGTAACATTCAGCAAATTTAATGAATTCAATTAAATAGCAGTTGTGACTAATTGGAACGTTGCTTCTATACTATATATATATAATATATATAAATTATATACTCAAATACAAAATATATATATATATATATATATATATATATATATATATATTTTGTATTTGAGTACTGCTAATTTTTATCTATCAGTGGTACTTAAATATAACACTTAAACGTCAACTTTCTAAATTTCTACCGTCTAGAAAGGTTGAATTAAGCGATTTATTTAAATTGAGTCAGGTTGCATTGACATTTTGATAAGGATCCAGATTAAATTGCATTTGAGTCTTGAATTAGATCAGAGTCCAGGTATTGTATATGCTATGTATAGCTCCATAGTAAGTAATGGGGAAAAAATGGTGTTCTACTTTGAACTGAGGGTGTAATGCAATATCAGACCACTTATCATTTCTCCTGACCCTTAAAAGAAAGTAAAACCAGTATGACAGACAAAAGGGCAGCATAAAAATGTATATGGATGCAGTAAAAAAATAAAAAAAATAAATTAAAAGAAATGCATTCTTTGAATGTATGCAGGGCCGACCATGCAGGGTGTGTGTACTTGAACTGTACACCTGTATGTGTTTGCATCTTGAAGTCACTCAAGTGTGAGACCATGGACTTACAAACCGTGTGAGAGATTTCAGATCAGTAACTTTAAAAGTCACACAAGAACTCAAACAGGTTAAAGTTGTATCACTGCAACAGAGGTTTCAGGTGTAGTCAAACCCATACAGGCGAAAAACTGCATACTTAGAAAACATGGAAGAGGTTTTGGCTCAATGAAAATATGTATGACAGCACAGTTTATGTAAAATAAGTGTGGCCATGTATTTATATACATTTCAGTATGGCCAGCATTTCTGGGAAACATCCCAGTCCTCTATATCTTGGGAATCTTTGTTCCACTGTGTTTTGCACAGTCATGTCTGTTGAACTAATGGTGTGATGTGGATTGCAGGTTGTTGTTGTGTGCATATAAAAGCATTTGCCAAATGCCATTTTTCAAAAGACCAGCGTCTTGTGGTTTTTGTCAGTCGTTATAGTTTGCAATCAGTTCAAAAGACTTGACAGGCTGATATATATAGTTTGATTGCAGAAAACGAGTCAATACTAAAAATAGAATACTTTTTGTAATGAAATATTTTTAACATGTAAGCCGTACTATAATTCTTTACCATCTTTCCCCCTCAAACATTTATGTGATAACTATAGTAAGAATTGTTACTTTGCAGGTTAAAAAAGCAAACTTAGAATGAGCAATGTTATAGTATCAAGCCCTACACTTTATCAGCTTGGTAAATAAATTATATAATTGTATGGCACTGATGGGGGTCCAATCTAAATCATGTTTAAATGTCTCTTAGTTACGTTATGTGTATTTTGTTAATAGTCCTTCTGTTCTTTTACTTCACTAACATTTTGATATCAGGTAAAATGGGCCATCAGCTAAAATGGGCCATTTAAGGTTTGGGGGTCCCAGCCCCTCTGGAATTTAGAGCCAATGACTGCAAAGGATTTCAGACTGTTGTCATAACTGTGCTTGACAAGTAACAGGTGATTTGATTGGTTTATGGTTACTATGGTGGGCGGGGCAATAGTTCAAATCAAGACTGCACCAGAAAGCTGCATGGTAAGTAGCCTGGCATATCAAATCTAACTAAACTATTATAAGGATCATAAATCTATAAAAAACAAACATGCACATAAAAAAAACTGTGCATAATATCTGTCTTGATGGCATCCACCAGAAATAATGCTGTTACTTTGGTATATGAACTTATTTTTTGTAAAAGTGATGTTTTTCTTAGCGGCCCAATTTACCTTAACCCACTGAGGTAAAATGGGCCACATGGTTTCAGCTAAAATGGGCCATCCTCTGTGTCACTCACAAACACACATACACATGTGTGTGAGTGTGTGTGTGTATATATATGTATATATATATTTATATATGTATGTATGTGTGTATATGTATGTATGTATATATATGTGTATATGTATATATATATTTATATATGTATGTATGTGTGTAATATATATTTATATATGTATGTATGTGTGTATATGTATATATATATATATGTATATATATATATATATATTTATATATGTATGTATATATGTGTATATATATATATTTATATATGTATGTATGTGTGTATATGTATATATATATTTATATGTGTATGCATGTATATATATGTGTATATATATGTATATATGTATGTATGGTATGTATGTATATATATGTATGTGTGTATATGTATGTATGTATATATATGTATGTGTATATATGTGTATATATATGTATGTGTGTATATGTATATATGTATGTGTGTATATGTATGTATGTATATATATGTATGTGTGTATATGTATATATATATTTATATGTATGTATGTGTGTATATGTATATATATATTTATATAAATTACCATTCCCTTTGCATTTTGACTGGCCGAATGCTTACCTAAAACAGCTGGCCCATTTTACCTTAGATGCTGGCCCATTTTACCTGAAACTGCTTATGCAAAAAAAGTTGGCACAGTTGATGTTTCAAGAACTGTAGGGCCTAAATAATTATATTTTATGACATAATTTCAACACAAAATGATCACAAACAGTCATTAGTAATCATAAAAACACTTGGAAAAGGCATATATAGTATTATATTATTTTCCCAACTGATTTACCAAAAAGTGGCCCAATTTAGCTGATATCACCCTACTCAAGTTTGGAATAAAATGCCATCAGTTTCAAGCGGAAAGAAAACCTCTAGTGTGTTCACTGTCGGAACTTAACAGTGTGACATCCAGCGGAAGTAAACAAGGGTTGTAGCTTTAGCAGAATCGACGTATTGCTAATACATCCAACGCGGGAAGAGGTTATTGTAGCCGTATTGTAGATAATTTTATTTGGTTTTAATTAAGTAGCAATGTCTTCAGTTGAGTACGTGAGACAGTTCGTCAACGAGCGACTAACTGCTGCTGCTGAAGAAATATTCAGAGTTTTTGAAAAAACCATCGTCGAGTACGAGGAAGAGCTCGATCGTCAGCGCAGACTGTTGGGTAAGTAAAGTTACACATCATAGACGAGTAAAAAGGTCTTAAAAAGGTAGCATCCCTATGGATGACATAACGTATTGTAACTGTCTACCATCACAGTAAGTTATATCCTTTTTCTTTTGTTGTGTGTCCCTCCAGAGCTCCCACAGCAACATGTCTGTGAGGAGGAAGAGGAGGAGGAAGAGGTTCTTGCTGACCAGCAGCAGATGTGTAACGTTACTCATGAGAGGAACTCCAGTCTGGACCAAGAGGAGCCAGATCCTCCACAGATTAAAGAGGAACAGGAGGAACTCTGCGTCAGTCCGGAGGGAGAGCAGCTTGTACTGAAGCAGGAGACTGATGCCTTTATGTGGACTCCTACTTATGAGGAAAGTGGCCGCAGTGAAGATCAGACTCTGAACTTGAGTATCGATGAAATTCAGTGTGTGGTGGAGGAAAAGCGTCTAAACTACATTCCAGTTAACAGATCTGTAGTATCAGAACCTAACACTGACCTCTTGCTCCTCTCTCATGAAACTGAGAGCCAAGATCAAAAAAGAGCTGAGCAGTTTCATAAGAGCAGAAGTCACAGTAACGGTGTTAACGACCCTAACTCTTTAGAGATTCACAAAGTTTCTGACACAGGAAGAAGGTTTTTCAAATGTGACCAATGTGGAAGGGTTTATCAGTACAATTCATTATTACAGAGACACCTGAGAACCCACACAGATGAGAAGCCATATTCTTGCAAAACATGTGGGAAAGCTTTCAAATGTAATAGTACCTTGAAAGTCCACATGAGACTCCACACAGGTGAGAAGCTGCATACTTGTAAAATTTGTTGGGAAGATTTTGAAAGTATTTTTGATTTGAATGTCCACATGAGAATCCACACAGGCGGGAAGCCGTATAGTTGTAAAACCTGTGGGAAAGATTTCAGACGGAACTATACTTTGAAAATCCACATGAGAACCCACACAGGTGAGAAGCCGTACCATTGCAAAACCTGTGGAAGAAGATTCTCTCATTTGTCAGCATTGATAAGGCATATGCGAGTCCACACAGGTGAGAAGGCGTATTCTTGTGAACTGTGGGGACAGTTTCAGATGTAGCACTGAAGTGTTAGTCCATATGAGCAAAGCCCACACTGGTGGGAAGCTGCACCTTTTCAAAGGCATAGAAGAGTGCAGACATCGCAAGTCATTAGGCTCGTTCGAGATGAACTGCGCCTCGCCTGTAAAGTGGACGAGAGCAGGCGGCAGCAGCCGTGATCTGAACGGATTAAGTCTCTGATGAGGCACACAACGTGTTCTGTACAGAATAAGCCTTTAAATCAGACAAATGGCAATTAAAATCCCAATTCCAATTCAGAAACAAAAGTTTATGTAAAACGTCATCATTTTGAATCAGTTCTGAACCAATCAAAATGTTGAATCAGCTGAGAGGCTGGTGTTTCCTAGCATGCTCTGGGTCTTGCAGGCGGTGAAAAGCGCCTTGATCTTGATTTGGCCGCCTTGATCTCGTGAGATCATCGTTGCTCATGTGTGCATGACTTCAGGGTAAGTCGGGATCAAGTCGGACACAAATCTAACAACATCAAAGAATTTCTAATAAGGGAAGAAGTTCCACTCTCTCAATACTTCCGGCTTCTGAACTGGTTACAGTTCCACCTTGGGGCGCTCACAGGCGAGTGCAGAATGAATGGGACTCTATGGAGCTGTACCTCTCAAAATCCACTTTCCTCAGGATATAATTTTTTGCCTAGTAATCTGAATTTTGCATTTGAAAGAGGAGGCTAAGACAATACACCCTGCTGGTTGTTAGATTTTTTTAAAGTGGCTTTTTTCTAAAAAGCCTTTACAGTAAAAAAGGACCTACTTAACGAAGTTGTTCATTGCTGGCTACAAGCTAGCAATCAAACACGGCAAAGGCTGTCAGTTGAATGGCGTTTTGATCTAACGTTAGCAATCAAACAATCAGATAGCTAAAACGTTTCTGAAATTATTTCCACCTTCTGTTATAAAATACACCTAGAAACCATTGAGCTGAAATCCCTTAACTGAATGTCAAATATTTCCACAAAGGTGAGATGTAAAAAATATAAGTGTAAAGTAGACTTAAAGTTCATGTACCTCAAGTGGGATTTCATGGTTCTATATAAAGCCTCCTGGACAGCTTTGAAAGACAGTAAGATTTTACATTTGAGAGTGACTGGCATTCATGTTTTGTATTACCATTAAATAAAGTTTATTAAGGTGAACATGCCTCCTTTTTGATATTTATAATACAGAACCTTAGTTATGTGCCTGTCCACATTTTTTATTTATTTTTTTAGCATTTTTAATAAATGATTCATCGATCATCAAATTGTTTTTTAGTAAATAGCAATTGATTCTAATTGGAACATCACTACCTCATTTCCAATTTCAGAACTTAGTGTAACATTCTGCCGATTTAACAAATTCAATTAAACAACGATTGCGACAACTTGAAGCATTGCTTGATGTATATACAGTATACTATAGTCTAAACACTGTACACAGTTTCATGTGTGCAGGGCTAACCACAGCCTCTGTTACCATCTTGAACTCACTCACGTGAGAAGCCATGGACTTATAAACCTTATGGGAGATATTTCAGATCTAGCAGTAACTTAAAAAAAAAACACAATAACTGACAGATTAAAGCTATATCAGTGCAGCAGAGGTTTCATGTGTAGTCAAACCCATACAGGCGAGAAGCTAAATTGTGTTGTGTTGTTAAATTGTGAAAAGTTAAATACTGTACCATGACAAAAAGCTATACATAGCCTAAATACTCTATAGGCCCTACTTGTATTTGAGTACAGCATATATATATATATATATATATATATATATATATATATATATATATATATATATATATATATATATATATACACACACACACACACACACACACACAGTAGAAAATAAAGATTTACAACCTACAAGTGTATATGGTGCATTAACAACTTGCACGCCGTTATATATATATATATATATATATATATATATATATATATATATATATATATATATATATATATATAAATATAATAGTAATAGTTGTTTTCTTCTGTAAATATCTTTCTAACTTTGCTCACGTTTATTAAACCAAGGGAACAGATTTTTATTTCTCTGCGTACAGTTTAGTTTTTTTTCTCAGCTGACCCCAGGGGGTCTCCGTAGTTTAGTTTCTACAATAAAAACTCAGTCTCCCATGATTCCTATAAACGGTGCGTGACGACAAAGAATGCGCCTCCTGAACACGACTTATTTAAGAGACCGCTCCTGTAGCACAATATATGTTGTATGTTGTGCATTCATAACCAATAATAAGTCACTGTGTATTATTTAAGCCTGCTGTAGGTGTATGTTAGTTTTACTAGCTTTAGCTAGCTGTCAGTCGTGCTAAAGTACACACTTACTCCGCTTTCTGTGAAGGTAACTACAGCTAACTCGCAGAGGACATAATCATGGCTTACATGCAGATAGTGAAAGGTCTGCAGCGGAATCTACAACAGACAGCAACACTGTACAGCGCCCAGAAATGCAAACTCGCACAAGTCAGTTTGCTCGTCCACACACACAGGACAGCGTCAACAGTGTCGAGACTGACCTTCCACAGAAGAATCGAGGCTCCTTCTTTCATGCCAGTGCTGAGCTGCTTCATACGGCGAGGTATTTCGCTCGATTCTACAGCCAGAAATCAAAGAAACCCCGAAGAGAGAGACAAGTCTGTTTCCAGGTACCAGAGTGGGAGCCCCAAACCTTCAGCTGCACAAAAAGGTAAGCAATTAGTGACATACTTACTATAGATGAGTTATGTCCTCGTTGGTCTACTCTCATTCCAGTCCACTAAATTGCAACATATTTTCCTAAACAGCATCCCCCCCCCCCTCCCCAAATGCAAAGTAGATTTACGCTCGAGAACACATAAACATAGTTGAGGTAGCGATGTTGTTATTACTCATACGGACTGGTAGATTATAATCTGTTTATTTTATTATTTATAGACTTAATCACTATAAACAGTGATTGGATAGTGTGTATATTTCAAAAGGATCTCAGTCGTGAGAAGTCATCATGACAAGTGAACAGAGTCCAATATAATGTCTTAAAATTGTGGTCCGGTAGCGCAATAAAGCATTATTTATTTATTGAATATAGCAAGGACCTGTTTGCATTTGTGAGACTGTAACCAACACATTTTTTTGATAATTTTACTTGATAAAGTACAACACTGTTAGTTGTTAGTTATTTGATATCAAACAGTTTACCGATTGTCTAATAAATCTCAACCTCATATCTTCCAGTAAAAGAAGCTGGCAGAGACTTCACCTACTTGATAGTTGTACTCATTGGGCTTGGAGTTACAGGTGACTACAACCGCAATATTTCAAGTAAAATGTATCTTCTTGATATAAGTCAAATAATGGATATGGGCACTAAAGTGTGTGTGTTTGTGTTTCAGGTGGACTGTTATATGTGGTGTTCCAGGAGCTGTTTTCCTCCTCAAGTCCAAATAAAGTGTATGGGAAAGCCTTCAACAAAGTCAGGTTAGACCCAGAGGTAAGAATGACATCACACATTGCCGAGGCCAAATAGTACCTCTCTGACAACATCTCCTCCACAGTACTCAACTATAATGTACATTGCAGTGTTACACTGAATGCATACATTTAGCGTGACATTTATTGTATTGCATGTTACCTATTCTAGATTCAATTCAATGTGACTCATGAAATCATCTCATGTTGAAAAGTAAAGTGCAAAGTAACACTTGTGTTTATTGAAACTGTAGGTGATTGGTGCATTTGGGGAGCCAATCAAGTGTTATGGGGAGACTACCCGTCGAGGAAGGAGGCAGCATCTAAGGTGGGAATATTGTTACTATGTCCAAAAAAGCTGTTGATTATAAGCAAATGAGGTAATGAATACATTGCACATTTCTGTCCTAAGTTTTAAATAGATTGTATGAGTTAGCGTCTGTGATGTGGCAGTGCTGAGGTATCACCATATTTTGTGTGTGTGTGTGTGTGTCCGTGTGTGTGTGTTTGTGTCCACCTTAGTCATCTAGAGTTCCTGAAGGACGGACTGAAGCATATGAGACTAAAGTTCTACATAGAAGGCTCTGAGCCAGGTCTCAAAGGAACTGTACACTCAGAGTCAAAAGAGGTTGGTACTTTACTTGGTTAAAATGCGGTTTATGAAATGGATGTGACACACAAAAACAGTACTGTTCATGTTTGCTATCCCAATATTTAAGAATTATACATAAAGTCATAAGTAAATTTACATGTGACAGCAGGCCACAGGCCATCAAACTCCTTAATAATGAAGGTTCTGTACAATAATAGGTACATTTGGTTTATTTTTCTCTGCCCCCACCCCTAGTGCTTTGGTCTATGTTATGAGTGGCAATGTATACATGTTGTGGTTTTCTTTTTCCTTGTCTTGTCTGTCCTAATGTTTTAAATACCATTTGATTTGATTTCTGCTGCAACATAATTTCCCCATGGGGACAATAAACATGAACGTACAGATGATAAATGCAAAGACAAAGGTGATTATTTGTTATTTTAAAGTAGTTTTACAGATATCCACCAAGTTAAGATACTGTTTCAACTTGTTATTCCACAGAATCCTGAAACTGGAAAATATGAATTCCGTTACATATTTGTGGAAGTAGACACCTACCCACGACGAACCATTATTGTGGAAGATAACCGATGAGAAAGATAATAGACTGAGAAGTTTCACTTATCTGCAAAAGCATTGCAAAAATGTGAATAATGTTTTTGTGGTATTGCACAAATAGCTGAAAATGTACTGTGAATGTAACTTTAAATCATCATTAAAAGCTGTTATGTGAAACATAAACAATTTGGGCTGATTTCAACATTGCCACAGCAATGGGGCATTTGGCAAATAGCTTTTTAAAGTACATTCTCTTTCACAGACTCTTATGTGTTGTATCGGGGTTTTTTTAAAGACTACTGGATGACCTGCTTTTTGAAATAACCTTTTAATCAAAGAGGCTTTGAATTGTAATAAAACAAGTTGGTCTGGTATTTGCACAAGAAAGTGCATACAGCAAAAAATACAGTATCAGTGTTTTTTTTTTTTTTTACAGTGTTGGGTTTAAACCATTGATCTTTCAGCTTTATGGAAATGAATGTATGGTTTAACGGTATTGTGGCCGTTATTGTAACATTATTTACCCTTAAAGTCTTTGTTTATAATACTGTGAAGTATCTGTCATTTTAGATATCTTAAAGGTTACAGATTCCTTCTTAAAAAGTTTGCTCAGTCAGCTACGCTTCTGTCTGCTTTTTGTCTTTGTTTACAGCATTCTTGATGTGGTTGTCTTTTTAAGATAGTAGATTGCATATAAAACAATAAGCACTAGATGGAGGCAACGAGTCGAGGGACAGGAACAACCTAAAATTACTTTTTAAGATTCTTTTGTATCATTTCACATTTTGTAAGTTATTACTGGAAATCACATGCCTGATTGTATTATATTATAAACAACGAACACCTATTTTAATGGTGTTTATACTTTTTTTATACATTGACATATTTGTATAATATACACTATTAATAAATATGTGTATTTGGTCCCATTTTTACCTTTTGTCAAACGGACCTACATGCTATCCTCTATGGCCCTCAGTAGTATGACACCTCAATGAAACGCCAGCAATAACCAGCATCAGCCTGAAAAGATCACTTATTTGTGCGAGGAGGCTGAATGTAATCTTTGGGGAGACAGATAGCTTGTTATTACAATTTTTAATCCTTTGACATTTGTACTGTTTTACTGTTTGTTGCCATAGATACAGTTGATGTTTGCGGTACTTTTCTATGAACCTAACGTTACATGGAATTCTTTGATTATTCAGTGGCAGCAAAAAGTATAATGTACAACGATAATACAGCAACAACAACAACAAACGTAGATATACGTTTTCCGAGAGCACGTAAAAACTAGCCGATTCATTGTAATAATTACGTCTGTGTTCAGTGGAAGCAGCTTACGGGAAGCACCGAAGGTAACAGTCCTATGAACACCGCCCACTGTTGAACCAAAGGCAGCATTGAACGCAAAGAGGATGTAGTTAAAACTCTGCAGGACTAGTTTACTTGTTAAGTTAACGAGTAACGTTAGCTTACCAACTAACTCGCTAGTAACCTTGTATATAATACAAATAAGATATGTTCATAAAGCAGGCCAGTTTAAGTTGTTTTGTTCGCAGTGGGCGTGGGTAAATAGAGTAACGTTAGGGTAAGCTGCAGTTGTTCTTGTGGCCTGCTAGCTGCTAACTGTTATACGGTAGCATAACGTTAGCTAGGTTAGCTAAACTAATTCGCATCACATATCCGAAGCGACGAGTGGAATGGCGCACCTTTACAGCTAGCTAACTCATAAAGGCCGAGTTGTCGCTCTAAAGTAAGTTGAATATCATGTTCTTGTGTTTGTATTTACCTAGTTAGCTAAGTAAACGGAGGAACAAACGTGCCAAACGTACCATCTGTTTTAAGTTAGGCTAGTAACAGAAAATGCTTTAACATTTTACTCCAACGTTACCTAGCTCAACCATAAGAAGCTCAGATCTTTGATTTTATAAAGGTGATCTAACGTTAGTGTTAGTCATAACCTTTGTTATTACAATTGGTTTGATAAAAATGCAAGGTAACGTTATTTAACTTAGCCTCCTACGGAAACATTACTTATAATTGTTAATGTGTATATTTATTGCTATATGTTTGTAAATATTGTAATTTTTTATGTACTATGGACCTTCCATTTGTGTCCTGAATAAAGTTGTTATTATTATTAATACTGTTTCCAGGGCAAATTGTGGTATTGGCCAGCGATCAGCAAGTTGTTCCCTAGCTATGAAAGCGTCTACTCGCTGATTGACATCTCATAAGAAATGGAGCTGTACTGGTACATGTGAGTAGCTTATAACTTGAGTAGTTATTATTACAAATTATTTTGTAGATAATGGTGGAGTTATAGATGGATGTGTAAAGCTAACCATCGTGTCTCATTTACACTCTCCTCTTTCCTTTACAGAGTTGTTATTATATTCATCATTATCAAGATATTCTTCTATGTGTGCTGGTACCGATCAAGACAAAGACAACTGGCAGCATACTTGAGCAACCCACGCAATGCTCAGATAGTCATTGTTGGAGGAAGGGCCTACCTTCATCAGATGTGTGAGAGACAGAGTGTAAGTGCAGACCCCCACTACACGCACAGCCTACATTTAAAATGTATCATCTACCTGTCAACTACTGAAGTGGTTTTGCGCCTCCAGGATATGTCTTTTTTTTATGGCTGAGGCTAAGTATAAAGTTTTGGTAATAAAGACAATCTTTATGTTGGCTGAGAGACTTAAGTATGCAAAGCAAAAAGAGTGAGTAACATAGCAGCAAACTATTTTCCTTCTGGCAAAATTTGCCATTTTTAAGGACAAATATTGCACCCTTGTGATTTGTGTTCAAAGACATTTTGGTTACACTTTACTTGAAGGTATCTACATAAGAAAAACATTATAAACAAGTCATTAACCTTTATGACATAACGCTTCTTTTAGTAAGTGTCATGCGGTTTTGTCATGACAAGTTAGGGTTAGGGTTCATGTGTCATGACTGTGTCATGTCACTCTTATGTAGAAAACATTTTTTTTAGGGTTTAGGATGTCCTTGCTCTGCCTGGGCACACATATTGCACTTAAGGCACAATCCTGACTTCATGTTTGCTATGAACCCATTTTCGCTTGCTGTAACTGTAAATGTTGTTCAACTGAGCTTCAATAAGTAACCTTGTTTAAAGTTAGCTAATGGTAATTACATCCTCAAATTCTGCTAGAACCTGCTTTCCTAGCATATTTAAGAAATGCAACAGAGTGACTGTAGGAAATGTGGTTACGTATTGTGGCTATGCAGAGCATGGAGTGGACACTGACTGACCTCCACTCGCACCACCAGTCACATGGAGTACCATTGTTATTTTGAACGAGTCACTTCTCCGTGTCATCACACACAACTTAGTCTAGCTTTGACAGACCTTCCTATACAGTGCTTTGGAGGAGGGTCTGGCTAATCCACACAGCATTCGGGATGGGAGAAAAATGTGCTCTGGTTTATTGGCATTTCTTTAAACCAATCACAATCGTCATGGGCGGTGCTAAAATGGCATCCGGAAGGAACTTCTTTTGGTGGAATGTCAACGTTCAGAAGTTGTTTTAGTTGTGCGATAGAAAACTCAGATTGGACAGATAGTTGGACAGCTAGCTGTCTGGATTTACCCTGCAGAGATCTGAGGAGCAGTTAACCATAGTCCTCATAAATAGGCAGAAGTTTAACATTTTAACACAAAGAAAGCGGAAGGAAGGAAACGGACATCGGCAAACTACACAAAAATAATAATTTAGTGTGTCGTTCCTCTTTAACTACTTCAGCTTTGTTTGGCACAGTGGCAGACACACTCAAAGTGGTGCGTCACAAAACGAAAGTCCTGCCCTATTCTCAGAACTGTCACCTATTTTATCCAACTGGAGTTTGTGGTCCTTGAGTAAGAGACAGTCAAATAAGGTCACAGTTGTGTTACATTTTTGCAGAGGAGTTGTTTGCTCACTCAAGAGGGCATGTGGTTTTCAGCCAGTCGCTTAACTTTGAGTAGAATGATGAGAAGCTACATCTCATTCTCAGTGACATGCTGAGCGAGTGTGGGATGTGTATTAATAGGTTAAATACAGGCTTCTGGTATGCTTATTTTCTTTTGTTATATTTGTTTGATTTTGTTGACAACAAGTCTGGCAGGACAGATCACAGCTTTGACATTTATTCAGAAAGTTTGACTGGACCCTCTTTTTTTTTTCTTTTTTTTTTTTTCTTTTTTTTTGAAACAAGTTTGTAAAATTTCAACCATGCATGTGAGATTTTTTGGTGCAAATAACAGTAAAGACACAGGCAGCAAGTCAGGAGTAAACTGGGAGTGTGTTCCCCATGTACTGAGGCTCAGTCCTTACCGCAGTGGCCTAAGTTTGAGTCTGACCGAGGTTCTTTGCTGCATGTTGTCCCCCATTTCTCTACCCCATTTTCTGTCTTCATCTGTTCTATCGTTACAGGCCAAAAAGGCTTAAAAATCATCTTTGGAAAAAAGGAGTAGACTGATTTACAGACAGCATTGTATGCCTCTTTTAAGGTCTTGGTTTCCCCCTACATCTCAAAAAGTCAAATTGTCAGTCACTGATGTTCTTTGTGTTGCACACTATTTGTTATTGATATTTCACAGTTTCTATCTCTTGTCCCATGTAAATCATAAGATATATGGGAGAAAATGATGGTCTTGTCTAATGTTTAATTTGAGCATGTAGTTAGATGCAATGGTGGAATGTAACGAAGTATTTGTACTTCGTTACTGTACTTAAGTACATTCTTCACATACAGTTGCGTTCAGAATAATAGCAGTCCAACATCACTAACCTCATAATCATATTTTTTGTAGAAGTGATATTTCTACATGGCAAATAATTTACTAGGTGTTGTAGAGTCATAGAAAACCAACAGACCCAACAGTCATGACATGCATGCTGCTCATTCTGTGTAATTGAATCAGTAATTGAAAGCGGCATGTTCAAAATAATAGCACTGTAGTGTTCAATTAGTGAGGTGATTGATTCTGTGAAGAAACAGGTGTCAATTATGGCCCATATTGAAGGAAGGAAGCAAATGTTGTGCATGCTGGTTATAGTGCATTTCACACTGAAATACTCAGCAACATGGGTCGTTCCATACATTGCTCTGAGGGACAGTGGACTTTGACTAAAAAGTTGATTGGAGAGGGAAAACGTATACAGAAGAGCAGAAGATTATAGGCTGCTCAGCCAAAATGATTTCATATGCCTTGAAATGGCATCCAAAGCCTGAACAACGTGGGAAAAACAGTCAATTACCGTTTGAATGGATCAAAGGATAGCCAAAATGGCAAAGGCTCAACCAATGATCAACTCCTGGAAAATCAAAGAAGACTTAAAGTAGAGCTGCACGATTATGGCCAAAATGATGATCACAATTATTTTGATCAATATTGTGATCACAATTATCACGATTATTTGTTGATTTTAACCAAAACTAATTTTATTGTCACATAGGCTATTTATAACTGCTTTCACATCCATATTATGCGACATTCTTCTTATGTTGAAATTGTATGTTGTATAGACATACAGCTGCAACACATGTAAATGAAAATTAGCTACAGTGGTGCTCAAAAGTTTACATACACATGCTTAAGTTGACTAAAAAGAGGAATAAAAAAATCATGTTTTGGAAATTTATTTTAATACCTAAATTAAAAAATGAGGTAAAATCCAACCTTTAAGGACACCAATTTTCTTTGTGAATGAATAACGTATTGTAAATAAATAAATGTTCTTATTTAAAATACAGGGTCATAAGTATACATACCCCTATGTTAAATTCCCATAGAGGCAGGCAGATTTTTATTATTAAAGGCCAGTTATTTCCTGGATTCAGGATATTATGCATCCTGATAAAGTTCCCTTGGCCTTTAGAATTAAAATAGCCCCACATCATCACATACTCTTCACCATGCTTAGAGATAGGCATGGTTTTATTTCAGTTAGACTAATACCTGGTTTGATTTGCATTGAGAGATGATTTTATAGAAAGTATCCCATGCCTATCTCTAAGCATGGTGAAGAGTATGTGATGATGTGGGGCTATTTTAATTCTAAAGGCCAAGGGAACTTTATCAGGATGCATAATATCCTGAATCCAGGAAATAACTGGCCTTTAATAATAAAATCTGCCTGCCTCTATGGGAATTTAACATAGGGTATGTATACTTATGACCCTGTATTTTAAATAAGAACATTTATTTATTTACAATACGTTATTCATTCACAAAGAAAATTGGTGTCCTTAAAGGTTGGATTTTACCTCATTTTTTAATTTAGGTATTAAAATAAATTTCCAAAACATGATTTTATTCCTCTTTTAGTCAACTTAAGCATGTGTATGTAAACTTTTGAGCACCACTGTATCTGAAATAAATAGCGTAGGATTTGTTTTTTATTAGATTATAGTTTATTTATCCTACAATGGGGAAATTTTCTTATTACAGCAGCAGCATTTTCTTCAATAACAGCAAAAAACAAAAACACACAAGTAAACACACAAGAAATACAGGCAAACAATAGACAATAATTATATGGTAGACTGAAATGTATGTATGTATGTATGTATCTCTGAGAAAGCAGCTTCACTTGTTTTCAACAATAACTGATTAAAAGAGCTAGGGAAAGAGAGGGAGTGCGATGGACGCTACTGACAGAGCGACAGCTGACTCATTATGAATGGGTCCAGCACGGGTTGAATGGCGGGTCAGCAGAGTTACACACGTCGTGTGTATGAAACGTCTGTATCGTCACTGTGCTGCATTTTTATGAACTATGATATTCTGGCCATGGGTCACAACTCTTGCAGGTCCAGCAGGCTCCGTCTCACATGCTGTTACTCTACCAACTGAAGTCAGTTGTATTCAGTAACGTCTTCTGTGTTTTTTGCCGTGGCGGCCACAATAGCAGAGTTACCAGCGGAAACACTGGTACAAATACAGGTTTGCCTCTCATGCTTAACGATATATACAGCTGTGTTAGTAACAATTAAAATTGTAGACAAATGTGTGTGGCAGGGCTGCACGGAGAGTAAGAACAGAGAGAGTAGAGGAGAGATCCAACACAGGCATGGCTTTACAGAAGAAATGGGTCATGTAACACAACATTAAACCATATCGATATTTATAAACAACATTGCAGCGGATGTGAGGACATTAAGTGCATGGTGCGACCTAGAGGAAAAATATTACTCGCGCCCTAGAGCCCTGTGAGCTAACAGAGACTAACTAGCACCGACTAGCACTGGTCATGGTGTTGCCTGAAAAACAACACAGACCGGACAAAATGTTGCGTTTACTAGTAAACTGGTAAACCTTGAGACTGACTTATAACCGACTGCTATTTGTTGAATTTTCCTAACATTACATCTAGAAACTAAGCTGAGAACGACTCTGAATGGCACATGATCAGACAGTGGTTTACGGAGCGGTAGATTGGCTTTGCAAAAACCCAGAGCGTTCTATGAAATTACGCTTTTAAAATATAGCTTGATTACGCAAATTTGATCATGATTTAAAATTCAATTAATTGTGCAACCCTAACTTAAAGTTACCTGTGAGTACTGTTACGATCAGAAGAAGGCTACGTGAAGCAAATCTACCAGCTAGAAGCCCCCGCAAAGTCCCATTGGTGGAGGAAAAAAAGACATGTACTGAATAGGTTGAAATTTGCCAAAGGACACATTGACTGGCCAAAAGAGAAATGGTGCAACATTCTGTGGACTGATGAGAGCAAAATTGTTCTTTTTGGGTCTAGGGGCCGCAGACAGTCTGTCCTACGACCCCCATGCACTGAATTCAAGCCGCAGTACACTGTGAAGACAGTAAAGCATGGCGCTGCAAAAATCATGTTATGGGGATGTTTCTCATACTGTGGTATTGGGCCTATTTATCTTATACCAGGGATCATGGATCAGTTTCAATACATCAAAATACTTACTAAGAGATCATGTTGCTTTATGCTGAAGAGGAAATACCTTTGAAATGGGTCTTTCAACGAGACAATGAACCCTAATAGATAACCAGAATTGTAAGCC
Source organism: Percina caprodes (assembly GCA_013375575.1). NCBI lineage: Eukaryota > Metazoa > Chordata > Actinopteri > Perciformes > Percidae > Percina > Percina caprodes. Next base: position 500,917 of record JABXJD010000327.1, on the reverse strand, counting down.
AGAATGTAAACTGGGCCACAGATGGTAAGCACAGTTACATTAACCTAAAAATAACTTAATTAAAATGTCCATACTGATTATTATTATTATAATTATTATAATTATTATTATTATTTATTATTATATAGACATTAAGAGAATAAATCATACTTTTACTTATAATACTTAAAGTACATTTGAAAATTGGGTACTTTTTACTTAATTAGGGTTGTCATTGTGGTACTTCTACTTTTACTAAAGTAAATACGTCTGGTTATTTGTACTTTTACTTAAGTACTGAGATTAAGAACTTCCTCCACCACTGGTTAGATGAGCTGCTCTTTAAGAGTCATTCGTTTGTAACGTCTTACATTTTGCTGACATGCACCCATGACATGAGTTTGTTGATCTTTTAAAATTGGCTACAAAATGCAGGCTTATCTTGTATTGTTCCCTTAAAGTGATAGTTCTGGTTGAATGTAGTTTTATATACTGTATACATATATAAAACTACATTCAACCAGAACTATCACTATGTCTAGAATAGTAATGCCTTTCTTCAACATCACTTTGTATGGAGTCTGTTCTCAGTGGGCTGTGCCACAGGTTTAGACAGCCATCATGATCGTGCTTCCCCATGGGCCTTTTTGCTTTATTGCCTCTCTACAACACCTGGAAACAATCTCCATGATTTAGAACCTTCCCAGAATACGCTCAGTGAATCACATAAATCTCGTTACTCTGACATTTTTCTTTAAACTTATTTAAAACTCTTGCCCACTTTTCCCACTGCATAGTAGTTATTGTAAAATGTGCTAAATAAATGGCAAAGGTATCAACACATTTCATTACATTTAATTGGAAGTCTGCATAAAAAGTAAATTGAGTCAATTCCTGCAAACCTTGACACTGCCTCAGCAGTTGTTGCATCTGAGAGGCAAAGAAGTTATATTTATAGCATTGTTTGGAATATTTGTGCAACAGGAAATGCCCAGATTGCAAAAAACATAAATAAATTTGCCATTGAAACTTTTGGCATTGGGTTTCCCCAGACCAGTTATCATATCCTGTGTTCTATCTGAACTGTGTGTCTGATTTTTAGAGGGAGTACAAACCAGTTTGAGATTACCATTTGTTTGTTTCTTAGTTCTTACTGTTCTGCCAATATAAGTTGTGGAAGGCTATGCCAAGCTGATTCATGGAAACCAATTACAAGGCAATATCACCAAAAACAACAGAGTGTATTTAAATGTTTGACTCACTGAAAATATCTTCTAGTATGTAAAAGCTGAAATACATTTTTTTTTGGCTATTATTTTTGAACGATTTTTTTACCCTTTGACCTATTAACACAGTAAACATATGGTAACATAAATATGTGGAGTTGTGAAAATTGAGTTTGAATGTAAATGTGCTTAGCGACTACTCAAAGCGCTTTTTACATCATACAGGATACATTCACACACATTCATACACTGTGGCTGAGGCTGCCGTACAAGGTGCCACCTGCTCATCAGATAAACATGCACACACATTCACACTCCGATGCGCAGCAACTTGAGGTTCAGTGTCTTGCCCAAGGACACTTTGACATGGGACTGCAGGGCCAGGGATTGAACCACCAACCTTCCAATTGGCAGGCAACCGCTCTACCACTGAGCCCACACAGTTTGAATGTCTTTTATCCTGGGTGTCTTTAAATATATGGCCTCAAGTGTGTGTATACTGGCTAATTACATGTCTAGTAACCACCCAAAAGCCCTCCTACTTCCTCCTTGCACTCATTTTTCACTTTTTGCTTCTTCTAGCTCTTACTCCTCTTTAGCCTCCTTCAGTCCCTAATCTGCCCTTGCTCCACAATTCTTATGTTTTCTCTTTCTTCTTCTTCCCCTTGTTCCCTTTGCTGTCTCTGGTGTATAATGTTTCCTGTTTAGATTTTAATGGAATGTGCAGCAGGAGGCCCCATAGTCATCCATAACCCAGCACCCTGAAAGTTTTCTGGAGAGATGCCAAGACGACTCGAGTCCTGGGCATAAATGAATTAAACATAGTGTGTGTGTGTGGGGTGGGGGGGGTCTTGATGTAGTATCACTCACTAAGCCTTTTGGACAGTCTTCACGGCTACCTAAAAAGACAAAGTGAACCCAAAAGAGCTATGAGGAAAAACTTTTGACACATGTAGGCCCTACAGAGAGAGATGGGAGAGATTGTTGATAGATTATTAGACTTCATCTTATTGGGTTTTGGTTCAGTTATTTAGGCCTACAGAAATAGTGGGGCCTATAATAGGTTGTCTTGAACTTGCCATGATCTTTTTTTGCTGTATCTTTCTTCATCACTCTTCATCATGCCCGCAACCAAAGGATAGCAATTTTGAACTAATTAAAGCTTTAGTGTGTAACTTTTTGATATTAATGAACATCTGTTACATTCAAGCCATTGCCAAATGAGTTGCTACAAAGCTAATTAAGACTATCAGCTCCACAAAACTCTCTGTATTTCTCAGTATGATTATGTTCAGAAGATTGTGTCGTCTGCCAACTTCCACGCACAGAAACTCGAGTGAAGATAATTACCTTATCTAAAGAGTCCATGTTTTTTTAATCCTTTGTGTCCTCCTTGGCTACTAGCAACTGCGTGGAGGAGGGGTGGGGGCTATGCACCGTCCCAAAAGATTAAGATTAATGTAAGATTAATGTATTAAGATTAATTAAGCTTAATGTAACCTTTATTAGTCCCACAATGGAAAATTACAATTTACACTTGTTATTACACACAGGCCTGAATTACACACATGCTCAGTACCTATACATGCACTAATGGAGAGATGTCAGAGTGAGGGGGCTTGTATCATGCCATTACTTTGAATTTCTCATGGGGGCGACAGAAATTACGCACTATAGCTTTAAACATTGAGAGTCTCTTCAAAGGCAGGATAGGAGATACAATAACTAAAAGGTTTCTTAATGCTCAAACCTTAATATATTTACTAACCTTGCTAACTCATCAATTGATGATGACTGTGGATACTCATTCTCTCTGTCAGAATGTCAACCACTGCCTATTTAAGTGACTCATTAATGTTTGCGGGGGTTAACATGGTTTATCAGATTCGGGCTGAAAACAGTCAATGCTTGTCAGCCCGATGATGGATAACACATGTTTGAACACATAAAAAGAGGTATAATACAGGCAGCCCAGCACACCTACAGTATCAGTCATTCCACTCCTAAAAATTGCTGTTTGTTTAATGATGTTTGTACTTCAGTGTGTATAGACTTAATTGTCAATCTAGGCTTGAATCAAAGAGTTTAAAGGAAGTCCAATATTATCATAACCAGCAGCAATGTCCTTTCTGGAGATGGGTTCTGTAAAACGAGTTTAGTTAGTATCCTCAAAGTGTTAGCAGTGTTGACATTTGAATCCTTGGCTTTTGCTAATAGATGTATGTGCACTGGTGTATTTATATGTTTGCATTTTTGTGTGCAACACAATAACTCTCTCTGTCTTTCCTTCCCTTTGTAGCAAACCTCTGTCTGGCCTAGTTGGTATGGTGTTCAAGATGACCTGTCGATAGAAGAGCCCTCCTCAACCCTGCCACCAGCTGCATCCTTCTCCCACTTGGACATGCCACCACCATATGAGGCCGTCTCTGGAGGTAGCACTCAAACATTCTCATTCACCAAGCGAATCAAAAGTTCAGCCAGGAAGACTACCTAATTCTTATTTTCACCCCTTTTACCTCTTCATTCATAATTTCCTGTAAGCTGTAGTAAGGGGAAAGTCCGCCTTGTTCTATCTCTGAACGTTCCCTGTTGTCGCTACATAGTTTCACTTACTGTGATAGAGAACCAGGTTTTCTTTAGTGATGGCTTTGCTATGTGTGTTACTGAAAAGGAGAAGAAGACCAAGCTTTCTTGTCAACACATTCTTACACTTTGTTGTATTCACTCTGAACAAGCTTGTTCAGACTACTGGTATTAGAAACGAATGCCCGAGGTGCACATCGTAGCCTATCAGATAGCATAACGGAGCCTATGCACAATGACATCTTTGTTATGGCGTAACCCCTTATCACAGAAGTAAGTCCAGTTCAAGTCTTAAGCTATTACTCCTTCACCCTAACCAAAACAAACCTAATCACTGATCAGAGTATAGTTTATTAATCCAGTTACCTGCACCAGGTTGATAATACTCATGACGAAAACTGGCCACTAGCTTCTTTAACACCACCAGCATCATGTCTCCATCAGAATTGGTGCAGCTTGGTGACTCATGTACCTTAGTGATTGTAGGGGTCATTGTCACAACCAGCAAATTAAGACCAGATAGAGTCTGAAATGCTATTCACGAGGGTAGAGTACTTCTATCGGTAGACTCTTCTGATTTAAACAAGCTCCCATATGTTTGCACACACTGAGTACTCTGTTTGCTTTAAAAAGACAAAGTACGCTCTGTGTCAGTACCTTATTCATAATGAAACCACAGCTTCAAGGTTATCTCTGTGCACTAGACAGACATGCCTTGATGTTTACTGCATATGTGTCCATTAGTTCTCAAGGTAACTCATTTGTGTTGTCTGTTTTTAGCTTTGGCCAACCTAGTAGCACCTAGTGAGGCAAAAACAACTATTTCCACTAAGAGAGGCTCATGCACTCGCCACACTGCTGGTGCGTTGGGAGCAATCTAATATTTACCATTTGTTGTGTTCCTGTTATTCTTTGTTCCCCTATTTATGTTTCTCAACATGTTATTGTGAGTACATGAAACAGGATAAAAGCTCGCCAGACTAGTTGTTGAATTTTTGTGTCAAGATTCAGAGTCTCCTCTTTTGCCATCTAATTTGATCTGAAGTGCTCGTTCTGTCTGAGAGCGGGATGTAAGGAAACACTTTATAAAAACTATAGATAGATAGATAGATAGATAGATAGATAGATAGATAGATAGATAGATAGATAGATAGATAGATAGATAGATAGATAGATAGATAGATAGATAGATAGATAGATAGATAGATAGATAGATAGATAGATAGATAGATAGATAGATAGATAGATAATTCAACTTTAGTTAAAGGTGGTTTACTGTTAAATAACAATGACATGTTTACCTGTTATAATTTATTTCATTAGTTCAGTGTAATACAAAGTAACTAGTTGATACATATAGATACGTAGTTAATACTCATATTCAGTGGTTAATAACTGTTTTATAAACCATCTATAAACATGATTTCAATATCTAGTATAAAGTTGCAACTAATGCTTACCAAACTGTTTGGTTATCATTAACAAATACTTAAATACATAAAATGTTGTGATGTGTGAAACCATACACTGTTAAACCTAAACCTAACCATTAGTAAACATGATTCATTTAATTTCATAGTTAACAGTAAAATAACTTAACTTTAAATGTAACGACCTATCAGTTTACCTATTTTTACTGATGGTTATTATTAGTGTTACCAGGTAGGGTTTCAGAGAGTGGAAGTGTTGATATTTCAGCACTTATCGCCCCCACATATGATCTGTTTTTAAAGAAATACCAGAGGGCGTCTGAGGGCCTGCTGTTATCTAAATAGTTTAACTGGTTAATGTTCTTCCTACACTTTCCTAATGCGTCTGTCAGACTCAATTTAGCGTATTATCATTATCAAATTGTAATTCTGTGACCTTTTGAGGTATCTGATATGAAAAATACATCGTAGGTCATCGTCTTCACTGTCAAATGTTCCTGCGGAACATCTAAACCGAGAGTGTTGTTAGACTGAGAGACAGTGACAGAGACAAGCCTACCGGAGTCGCAAAGGTGGTATTTGGTAAGTGAAACTGGAGTGAATTTTCCAATAAGAGGACAGCAAACAAGGAAGTGGTTGAAGGGACCATAAGGAGACTAAAATATCAACTTGACGTGGAGAAGTTAAAAACGGAAGACGTGCTGCAAACATTTTTTTTGATGAGAGCGACGAGGAGGATTCAGGATTCTACTGCTCTGCGGTCAGTTTTCTCCGACAGCGTTTTGTCTGTCCTTCCTCACCATCACTGGGGTTGGGAGATTCTGACACAATTTTGTAATTCCTATGAAGTGTTTTCTTTCAGCGCATTTTGTTCCTGCGTTTCTGAAACACAAGATTAATTCACATCAATGTCCTGCTCGTCTTTTCCTGTGCACAGTTTTTCATCTGCAGTAACATGCACTTGTCATTTGGTGATGCAGCTTGGAGAGAAATTGGGAGCGTTTGTTTGGATGTAATGGAGCTCCTCGCCAGTGAAAACACGGCAGAATCATTGTCACATAAAACTCTGATAGCATGCATAAATTGATATTGGGATCTTATTTTCATTTGAATGTCGAAGCTTATTTAACCTAATGCATATGTCTTTTAGACCGCTGATGGACTGGTTGACCCTTTTTCTTCTTTTCTTTCAGAGGATGATCTGAAGCCCCCTCCCTACAGCGAGTGTGCTCATGGAGATGAGGCAGACGCTCCTCGTCCCTCCCATCAAGCTCCTCTCAGTTCCGAGGGAGACACCATTAGCGTTAACGAAGCCCCACCCCCATACACATTGTCGCCCCCTCCACAAGTCGTTCAGCAAGACGTCCCTGTAAGCCACAGGGAGTTCCAGTCAGAGAGCAGGTCCACCTAATCAATCCCTGATGCCACTTTGCCTTTTTTTCATGCACTGCCTTCTTACATTCAAACTCAGTGATTGTTACCAGCCTAACTCTCATCACACGAGAGCAGATGTTTATTTGGATGCAAGTGTGTGTATGCGCGTGTGTGTGTGTGTGTGTGTGTTTTTAGATCCAAGTTGTTTTTCTACTTTGTATTGTATAAACAAAAAGTGGTCATCTGATTGAGTTTGGCAATAACAGATGACATCAGTAAGCCTGTGTGCCACAAGTCAAGGCTGCAGAACCCCCTCCCAGCTAGGATAAGAAAAGAAACCTTGACCTTGAAGCTCAAAGGTAAATTGGTGAGATACAGATGAGCTGAAAGACAGATACTTTGAATGTGTGTTCTGTTGGTTTTATAAATTTGTTTCCTGCTGTATGTCTGAGGCCACTTCCTTTCACAGATATAAGCCAATTGACTTATTCTACAAGCATGATTGGGGAATAGAGTTATATTTAGTTCCTGCTACTGCAATACTTAATATGTGGGACAGTACGTAGTTTTTGTGTCCGTCTATAGACTTTGTTCTGAATACAGGATCCTAATTACATTATGACATTATTGCATTATAGACAATTCATAGTGTAGACAGTCTAATTAGATGTTGGTGCATCTTGCTGTGAAGATGTGCATTTTAAATAACTTGGAAGTGTTTCAACTTATTACTGTCGGTGCTTCATTAATAATGTGTAATTTGAAGACAAAGTGTCAGAGGAGAACTATTTGATAATAAATGCACTAATTGTCTTAAATAATTACCTCATTAGCATAACTGGTTATGTTAAATATATCATGGTGATTATACTGGGACATTAGGCAATTTAAGTGTCTATCACATCTGTGAATGGAAGTGAGCGAGGACAAGTGAAACAAGTTAGTGAAATAAATGAACACTTCATGGCAGCAGAAGAGATTTTCTGTTAATGATCACATCTACTGCTGGGTTCTGCCTGTTGCTGCTTTACATGAGCACCTGTATGCCAGAAAGCAAGATTCTGTGCAAACGGTATGAAAATAAATTTCTGTGTCTTTAAAAATAGTTTTGGAATTGAACAACTGGTCTTCTGAAGTGTTGCTCTCTCCCTCAACTTCTGTCATTGTAGATCCAGCTGTAAGATAACCAGATTGGTTATGAATTGCAATGTTGAGCTGAAGGCTTGAATTGAGAACAATATCATCAAATGAAAACTGAAAAAAGCAAAACAATTATGATACTCACAGGGCTGCAAGCTCAGGCTCAAAACATTTTTGGAGCTAATGATTCACAAAACTCAGTTATTAGGTTTTTCATTATTGTTGCAATATGATATGAAGACTAACCAAAATGTTTTAGTTTTTTTAACAACAGTGTCTGTTTCTTATCTGTTTATCTGCCACAGGCTGGTAGAGGTCAGCCAACTTTGTGTATTTCTTGTGTTTGTATTTTCTGTTATAGTATTGCTTTGGGAAAGGTTGTTACTTTTGCTTTTTGTATTTCAGTACGTCCAAAAATAACACTGTTAAGACGATGCTCTGCTTCCTGTGTTTGTTTTAGCAAAAACGTAATCTGTGTACAGTTCCTGAACATTTCAAAAAAAAAAAAAAAAAAGTGAACGCTGTATAAATGTATTTGGGGCCTTGGGGAAGTACATAAAGGGAGATCTTCATGGAGAATCTGCATTTAAAATGTTTTTTAATGATAATCTTTCATATTGTAATGACAAATCGTAGAGCTTCAGTCACTGATGCCTTTAAAGAATCTTTCCTGTGGTTGTAAAAT